>BROG01000086.1:447500-547500 GCA_030159075.1 Atrina japonica | reverse complement strand
AATTTATTTCTCCCTTCTGTCTGTTTTTGCCCAACTAGTCAAATACTTGCGCAAAAATAAGTTTATAAAACGCATTTTAAAATATTGTTTTAATACATATACAATTAGCCTACATATTAAATTGTCATTAACATCTGAGCATACTTTATAAAGTATTGACTTTAGCTAAATTGTTAAATAAAACAGAATTAATTATCTACACATATTTTATTCAGTTGCCATTTATTAATCATACGTGTTACGTATAAAATATTTACATAATATGTTATGAAATTGCATTACACACAGATCTTATGATGAATACATATAATGCACCATATACTGCATACTGATATAAGTATGTGTACCACTAACATCTGAATCGCTACAAATTCCAAATTGATCTGAAATAAATAGACAGAAGTGGTTACACTTATGTATATATATTTTCATATTGCAGTTTTTTGTTTTGGATGTTGTTGTAAATTTCACCCGGCTGAGTGAGGATAATTTGTATACACAATTGAGTCGAATAGTAAAAATGGTCGAAGAGAGCGAGGAAACAGCAGAACCAGTAGGAATACTTACAGCTGATTTCAGAGACAAATGGGCTATAGCACGAAGCAAGCTGATGGAAGGTATTCACTATTGTTATACAGAATTCAAACGCGATATAGAGTAGAATGCGACAATTAAATCATTTTAAGAATGAAACAAAAGCGCTTACTGCGTT
Organism: Atrina japonica; assembly: GCA_030159075.1. Classification (NCBI taxonomy): domain Eukaryota; kingdom Metazoa; phylum Mollusca; class Bivalvia; order Pterioida; family Pinnidae; genus Atrina; species Atrina japonica. Next base: position 546,788 of record BROG01000086.1, on the reverse strand, counting down.
TTAAGACACGAAGTATAACGATGAACGACACTCGAGGCAAATGGTAAATCACGTGACAACAGACATTTCAATGCAACACACATAATTGAAAAACAATAACAATTTAGGATAATAATACATAAAAATATCAACCCTGAGAATGAATAAATAAAAATTAAAGAAATCGAATTTTAAAAATAGGCCTAAAAATGCCTCTATACTTCCATAAAATATTTCCATCGACTACTGAAAAAGAGCGACCTATATATGTCGGAATGTTCCTAATTAATGCCGGTTTGCGCTATATTTATGTTCACATTCAACTTATTCTGCTATGATGCGGTATAAAATTGTCATTATTTATCCCATTTTTGCTTATTGGTGTTCACAAACAACTGTAATAAGTCGCTTATAGTCATAATGAACTTGCTCGTAGACAAATTATAGATAACATCTATCAGGTAGGAAAGAAATATACCACTGCTGATAGTAAAGTAATGGTATTGCACCATACATCAACGGTAAAGCTGAATTAAAACACATACACTGCACCATACATCAACGGTAAAGCTGAATCAAAACACATACACTGCACCATACATCACTGTTAAAGGTGTAGTAAAACACATACACTGCACCATATATCACTGGTAAAGGTGTATTAAAACACATACATAACACCATACATCAACGGTAAAGGTGTATTAAAACACATACATTGCACCATAAACTAAGTTATACGACAAACGCGACGATTTCGGCTTTCCCATCGTAAATTTTCCACATTTAAGTAGTAACATCCCACAGTCACCCGCATATGAAGTTTATATTTCACAGATTATCCGATATGCTAGGGCGTGTTCAACATATGAACATTTCATATACAGATGTAAACTACTCACTGACAAATTATTGACACAGGGATATCGAAAACGGCGTTAGATGTCAATGTTCCGCAAATTTTACGGTCGGTATAATAGTCTTTTTTGCGATTTCTCTGTTTCACTAAGTGAAATGTTGAGTTGCATTTTCGTTGGCGGTTTTTGAGACGTCTGTACAAATTGTGTCGAGGATTCGTTACTCATGTATTTCATTTTGGACTTGACTGTGGACTCACGGCGGGTGTGACCGGCCGACAGGGGAGTCTCACTCATCCATGGCACCTGATCCCACCTCTTGGTTTCCAGTGGTCAGTGTTTGTCCATGTTAACCAGTTTTGTATCTATACCCTGGACATCCTTAATATTTATACTTTGGTATCTGAGATGTTTTATATATTAGTGCAACAATACTCATAATAGTCGGTCTCTAATTGTGCCAGTCTTCATTCGGTTATGTCACTTAACTAGTTATTCGTACATTAAGCAATATTTCTACCATGACCTGTGTTGTTATACCATTCTCAAGCGGTTGAACAAAGGAAACTGCAGTAAGTTAAACATACACAAATAATCAACGGGGATGAATAAATCTCATTGGCTGAGCCCGCACTACTACTGTAATGAAAATGTTTGTACGTGAAATTGAATCAGGCGAGTCGTCGGCAATACAAGTAATTGGAGGGAAATGTATCCTTTATTGAAGTCTCTAACAATGTCGGGTAGCTACCCACATATTGATGTAATCTGGATATATTGTCATTGAATCGAAGTATAACGAGCACGATTGTGTCTAGATGTGATGTAGGCTAATGTTTCATCCTACGCAAGTTTCCAGTTACGATAGAAACATATTCGGTAAACCTCGCGTCTTTTCATATTTTGAAATTTACTAAATCGAGTTAGATAAACTCAGCGAACTAGAAATTAAAGATACAACAGAATCAAGCACACACGCTTCATACTTAAACATTTTACTTAATATAAACACAGAGGGGAAATTAGCAACTAAGCTATACGATAAACGCGACGATTTCTGCTTTCCCATCGTAAATTTTCCACATTTAAGTAGTAATATCCCTCAGTCACCTTCATATGGAGTTTATATTTCACAAATGATCCGATATGCCAGGGCGTGCACAACATATGAAGATTTCATATACAGAGGTAAACTACTCACTGACAAATTATTGACAGAGGGATATCGAAAACCGCGTTTAATGTCAACGTTCCGCAAATTTTTATGGTCGGGTATAATAGTCTTGTTTGCGACTACTCTGTTTCACTAAGTGAAATGTTGAGTTGCCTTTTCGTTGGCGGTTGTTGAGACGTCTGTACCAATTGTGACGAGGATACACTCCTCACGTGTTTCATTGGACTTGACTGTGGACTCACGGTGGGTGTGACCGGTCGACAGGGGATGCTTACTCCTCCATGGCACCTGATCCCATCTCTTGGTTTCCAGAGGTCCGTGTTTGTTCATTTTTACCGGATTTGTATCTATGTCCTGGACATTCTATTGATTTATACTTTGGTATCTGAAAATTTTATATATAAACATGATAATCAACTAACACTCATTGTAGAATTCCTATATACCATTGAACTGGTCCATTTTCAAATATCATTTTTCAGAGTCAACGAACAGGGACTCCTTAGATGCGATTGAACGGTGCATATTTGTTCTTTGCTTGGATCAAGCTGTTCCAATTTCTTTTAACCACCAAAACAGCATTGATGAAACGAACATGAGCATTCGAGACAATGTTTCCCTTGCATTCCAGATGCTACATGGACTTGGTACATCTATAAATAGTGCAAATAGGTGGTATGATAAAACTATGCAATTTGTTATTTCCGAAGACGGCGCTTGTGGATTGAATTATGAGCATTCGCCGTCAGAGGGCATTGCAGTTGTTCAACTCATCGAGCATTTACTACGTTACATGTAAGTCTGTGAAAATTTAAGTTTTTTCGTATTTGTCCTTGTTAAGGTCATGTGTCCTTGAATGTCGGCATGTTGTGTGAATATTTGATTGATTTTTGGAAAGGAATCAGGGAATCTAAAGCAAAAATTAGGTTGATGCCCTCCATTCACAATATACGTTTTACTCTTAACTGTCATGCAATAACTATCAGTGAATGATATTTGTAGAAACATTCAAAAATAAAATGTTCCAATACTTTCGATAACTGCATTTGTCGAGAAACCAAAAGGGGTTTAGTTTATCAGTACTTTCCACGACACTTTTACTGTCCTATAATACAGTTCTAAGCGACATCAATCCAATTCATCTTTTGATAATAACTCGTAACTCTTTCTGAGACATTTTGTATCTGAAGGTCGTCTGATTTAAACAATCTATAAAGAGAAGGTTACAAAATAAATCAAATAAGAGGCAGCTGAAATATTTTCTTTTTTATTCAATACTTTGTAATTCATTGTTTTGTTGCATAAGTATACATGTACTTATTTTGAACGATGTGACATAATACACTTTTCTTACACCCATTACCAAACGCACATACAAAGACATACATATAGCCTACACACACATATGCATATATGTGGACATATGAGTGCCCACGTATATACTTGTTTGTGTGTTTAGTGAGTATGAATTATGTGTTGATATAGTTTTCTTTGCCCCATATTACAGTCTGTTTCATTGTAAATGAATGTAAATTGGGTTAGTGTTCTATGAATAATTCTATCGATATTAACACAGAATTAATAACACAGAGATCATCTAGAACTGTAACTGCTGGTAGACACCAAGTCTTTTCGGTTAAGTTAAAAAAAAGGGAAACTGATTTTGGCATAAATCAATTTGTCTGGTCCTAGGGGCAAGGATGTCATTGATAAATTATACCATTTTACTTTTCATTTAGAGACAATGTCACAAACGCGTTGTGTTTAACGATAACATTTCTGTGGATTTCAGAAACTGATTCTACAAACATAATTATGGCCTGCATCTTATTCGCAAATTTCGAATAATTCAACTCTCATTTCATCTACAATGTTAGTGATACTAATGTAACAACAAATGCTACATAAATTATATCCACTAGTGTAAAAGTATGAATACATGAATTTTACTTATTTCTTTTTCAATATAATATTTGTGATTAATATCTACATACTGATGTACATACGCTATTGTGGAATAATAGTTTTGTGATAATTTGTTTCCTGCAGAGGGACCTTTTGAGTCCCGGGATATTTATTAATCAGGTAACTTTCTGTGCTCAGAATTAGGTCCTTATTTTCTGTTATGCTTTGTAGCCCTTTGTGTGCAAAAAAAGGTATCAATTATTTAAGTATTATTATGGATCAATATATAATTCGAATTGCAGGGTATTAGTTCCATATACAAAAATAGTTTGATCGGAAAAACCCTGACTTGGGAAGATGTTCATACACTTACACATACAAGGATGCGTACAAATTCGCGCTTCATATATATATATATATATATATATATATATATATATATATATATATATATATATATATATATATATATATATATATATATATATATATATATATATATGTATATATATGTGTGTGTGCGTGTATGCGTGTGTGTGTATGTGTGTGTGTAACATCGATCACAGACGTACACATGTTCACACATCATGCACCCTGACACTCACACAGCATGCGTATCATAAAGAGAGTCGTTGCTTTTCAACATACCCAATTATTTCGAAAACTTTCCCTTTTTGTCCATTGCGTCATTTTTGTTATATATGACTACCACATATATATTGGATAAAATATATATGTTAAGTATGATTTCAATTAATCCAATGTTTAAATTTTGAAAGTAATTCTAGTACAAGTGTGCATTCCGTTCCCTTGCATACTGAAGGAGCATAGTATTGGGCTTTTTATGCTCATGACATATAAAATTCTGTTTGTTACCAGTTTTCTATGTATAATACGATAGTGTAGCCACTGAAGATGTTTATTGTGTACCTGAAACAAAATATTGTTTATCTCCCGGTAACGTTCGGTAATGTTCAGTTTCCCGTATAATTTTGTAATTTTTGGAACAGTTGATTTCATTTATATATATATATATATATATATATATATATATATATATATATATATATATATATATATATATATATATATATATATATATATATATATATATATATATATATATCATATAATAAGCGACAGCATTTAATGTAATGGAAAAGATATTTTAATATTAATATATTGCATATTAATGATAATGCATCATCGGCAATAGGTGAATTTTTCAGGAGGCCATATGTTTTTAAAATTGCTCAATGTAATACAAGGTAAGAACTAAAATATACATTGATATTAAATCTCCCTTTAAATCATTACATGGTGGAGGATTTGCGAAAGCGTCGAATATGTCTTGTACAAAAATTATATTGTTTTTAAAAAGGCAGTTTTAATAGAATTGTTATATTCTCTATACGTAAGGTAAAAGTAAAAAGTGGGTGTTTTTTGATAAATTTTGATAAATACACTTAGAATTAATATTACCTCTTTCCAAAACATATTTTGTACATTCTGAACATATTTTGTACATTCTTTTGCACATATTGTGGAATACTCATCACCAAAATTGACTAATTTTTCAACATTGCAATTACATATAGTAGACAAAATGAGATACAGTCTTTTTCACCTTTTATTAATTTTCTATAAATTATAAAATGTTACTTTAATCCCGTTTGGGTAAATATCAGTCATGAGCATCCCTCTCTTTGTAATTTGTACTCATTCGTTTCCTTCCTACCTTATCTCGTTTGTTGTACCAAATTTATTTTTAAAAACATCGTTTATTTATTTGATAGTGTGATTGTTAAGACGTTGAAGAGTAGATATCAAATGTGTTAGTAGAAGAAATAATAATTTCACTATCGTAATATTCCCTAGAGTTGCCAAATTACGTTTGGGTCACTGTTCAAAGTCTCTTTTAATTTAATTTGTTTTTGTTGAAGTTAAAGTTTTAAATATTGGATTCATCTGCTGAAAATATTTTACCTAGAGTTGTAAAAGAAGAGTTATTCCAGTTTAAGTTATATCATTGTAAAGTCAATGTCTATTTTCAATATATTCCATATCCAGATTTCATGCCTTTTTTAATATTTGACTTCAGTCCAGAACATTTTGATAATTGAAATAGTCCAACGTGCTCTTGTTCTGATTATGAGATTATGACGGACTGTAACCCTCAAGGAATAAAAAAATCAGCTGTGATCGTATAGATTGTATTGAACAGCAAGTGTAACATCTATAACACATATAGATGACAGTAGCTTGTGTCAAAATCTCTCTCTCTCTCTCTCTCTCTCTCTCTCTCTCTCTCTCTCTCTCTCTCTCTCTCTCTCTCCCTTTCTCTCTCTCTCTCTCTCTCTCTCTCTCTCTCTCTCTCTCTCTCTCTCTCTCTCTCTCTCTCTCTCTCTGTCAAAATTTTACCTTTTGTAACTTTTTGACACCATCTTAAATACTGCAGTTTTAGTACGTTATATTATTTAACATTACAATCGAAAATGCCGAAATTTGTTTACTAAGGATGACAATGACAGATAATGACCTATGTAACCTTGTAGCAGAAACATTATTAAAATCACTATGTATATTTGTTTTTAAATTAATTTTGATAAACATGTGTTGATAACGTTGTCTAATTAAATCATAATCAATTCATTATATATACACTGTATTTGAGTTTCATAGTCCAATAAATGTTCACATCAGTTTGTGTTCCGAATGTTTATTCACACACATTTAACACAATTCTTGATTCAGAGGTCATAACTTGGATTAATATCAATTGACAATATTTAGTTCCATTTGTAATATGGATTTTAATCTGTGTAAATTCATTTTCAGGTAAGTATTATTTGAATTATAGCACAAATGAATTTACGTTCATTTAACACATATGATATGTTATCATAAATCCTCTCCTGGATTATATAAATGTGAAACAATAATATATTTCATACTTTGTATAATTCCATGCGCAGTGTTTATATAATTAATCCACAAAATACAGTTTATCACTTCACTAACGTATACTCAAATCAATTATAGTTTATAACACGCATGTCTGTTTTAAATTCATCCATTTATACCGGTAACAACACAAATATGTCTTCTTTTTATGAAAAGTTCGCCATATCAATGTTTCCCTAGGAAAATCCTCCTTGAATCCTAACCTTCCTGACTCGTTCTGGAATAATGTTAGTCTGTTATCAGTACACTTTTGTTTTTAAGATTAACTCACATAACACTGTGATATTTTCAATTTGATTGTTACTTACACCCGAGACGAATAAAGTTCATGGCCGATTTTCTTTTCTTTTAATTACTTGAATATTTGAAGCTATTTCCAATAGAGTTTGTGATCGGGTTTCTCGCTTGAAACCAATCGTGGTCACCGATTTCAACATCTGTTAATTATCTTCTATTGGGTAGTTCTTCTTCATTTTATTCTTTTGGCATCACATCGTCAATTTTTTGTACTTTTTCATTTTGGGGTTTTATTAATTATTGCCATTTCAATGTCATTGAGTCCATCTTTTTCAGCTACTGTTTCAACATTATATTTTTCTGCCATGTATATTGTACTTTTACCATTTAGTCGTGGCCCAGATATGCGTCCGATTTCTTTTGTGTAACAATTTTGTCCATTATTTCTCTTGTACCTGTTGTTTGTTGCGTTGATGAAAGTAATCTTGTAGAACACCCAAAATGTCACTGACTTGATTGTCCCTTGATATACAGCTTGTGTGCGGCTGACTACTTGGTATACCGTGTGACTGGCTGTGTGGAAGATTCAACACTTCATTTCCCCTATCATTTGACCATTTATCTTTATTTTTCTTTTCAACAAAAAGTCCGAAACACCTTCACCTACTCTTATCTCTAAGTCTTTTTCCTACACATAGCTATCATAACTGTTACAATTATCATTATTGGAACGAGAATATATAACCGTATTTAAACAAAAAATATCTTCTAACATCGGTTTCATTTCTTCTAATTTTAACTCGTTTATTAAGTTATCCATGTTAATTTCTTTAACTGGTTCTAATGTTTTGGGAATCTTTATTTTAACCTTGCTGATGGAAGCTTTGTTGATATCTCCAAAACAATCTTAATTTATCTGTTTTGTACTTATAGATATAAGGTGATACGGTCATATGCCCATTTGAAGCCTAGCAATTTTGTTCAATAGATAGAATATCTAAAGGTGGTGATATCTTCTTAATTGTGGATTTCTTAGTGCACATAACCATAATATAACTTGATCTCTCATCAGAAATTATTAGCCAATTTCCTTCTGAAATATACTGCCCTTTGGGAATGATTACATTATTTATCAATATTTTTTTACAATTCCGTTCTATTTTATGTTTTAAATCCAAAAATATGGAAATTACACAAGATTCACTATTTGAAACAGTATATATAGGACTATCAAAAGAACAATAGCGAACAGTAGGATTTGAACAACTTCCTAACTCTTGCTGAGACAAGAGAGCGAATTGTATTTTCTCCTTATATATAGCTACAGCGTCTGATTCGAGGTCATATTTGGCTAGTACTGTTGGCTCTTTTATATGTGGGATTGCTAAATTGTGCATCTTATATATATCTAGGACAGTTGTGATGTTTAAACTAAAGGTATCGACACAACAACTACAATGTATTCATCTTTGAAGTATGTAGCACAGGTCAATGTTTTATATAGGTCCCAAATTGTATTCTAGGGGTCAAACGGCAAAGCAAATCTCGGATTTAGGTTATCTTTGATTGATAAGAGAAATTGTCGAAATTGTAAAGGTTGTACGACAGAATGTCAAATGACCCAGGCATAACATATTCAATTGAATTTCAAAATGTTGCATTTTATCCTGTGCCAAAAATAACCCAATCTTTAACATTGTTTAAAGTTCTATCCAATCGAATATATGTACCCATGGCCAATTGTATCTTATTACTCTGAATGGTCATATTTCCTATTGCAAGTATCATTGTTTTACAATTGCGAGACTTGCATTTAAAACATGCTTTATTCTGTTTTGATTATTTGCCAACTGATATTTGCTTGTATAGATGAAAGGTCATCCTCACTAACACTGTTAATTTAATTTCGAAATCCATTAAGAGTTGAGCCTATTCTGTTCAGTTTTGTCATTCACCAAGATCTGTAAATATATTATATTACTTATTCAGAGGTTTTTTTTTATAAATGTCATCAAAAACTGAATTTAATGTTATCAACATCCCTTTTAAATTCGGGTCTATCTCATCTACTAACTTTTTATGTCCTTTAACTTTATCTATTTCTTTGATCTCTGTATCATCATCATGTTGTGTTTGTGTTTCCCTATCTTCTATTTTTGTATTTCTGTACATTCTTTGTAATTCTGATAAAGGAATATCATCTTCACGATCTGAATCATCTCGAATACGTTGAGACCTTTTTACAATATTTTCACCTTTAACCTTATCAACATCTTCATTCCATGATTCTGAATCAGGGGGTACTTTATAGACTGATTTTCTTAATGGTTTGTTTAGTTTGTCATGGGGTATCTCCCCATTATCTAGATTAGCTAACCTGAGATGTCTAGTGTGTATTTTTGTTATAGTTCCTGTCAATTGGTTTTTAACTATAAAACTTAGAGGTCCTTTCTCTTCTATTATCCTGTAATAGGTGTCGATTTATTATCTTGTTTACTAGTTTCCTTTGATTTTTTATATACACTGGGTCACCTACTTTAAATTGAACTTCCTGACTACCCCTATCTGCATATTTCTTTTGTCTTTTCTTAGATTCCTCTACATTTGTATGTACCAACGTAAAAGCTTTATGTTGCTGTTGTAATGTTATTATATATTGATCTTCCCCATTATATTTTCGTCTGGGTTCAAGAATTGTATCTAATGGTAATACTACATCCCTATTATACAACAAGTAAAAGGGTGAGAACTTAATAGTTTCATTTGAATGAAATCTAATTGCTGCTAGTGTTTGATTTAAATATAAGTGCCATGTTTGGACATCATCAGATATTTTCTTAGCCTTACGTTCTATGAAATCTTTCTACTTTGGCATTACTTTGAGGACTAAAATAAGATGTTGCGATATGGTCTGTATTTAATGAATATTAAATGATACGATGTATTTGTTACCTGATAAGGTGACTAGGTATGGTCATGATAGATCTAAACCAATTTTAGCGAAAGGATAGGGTGGAATATCCGTTTTCTTAAGAGGTGGATGTGTTTTTCTTTGACTTCTAGTTTGACACGTTACACATTGTTCTACATATTTGTGCAACTTTTGATACATTTTCGGGAAATAATATTTAGGTCTTATAATGTCATATGTTTTATCTACTGTCATATGTCCAGCAAAATCATCGTGTTGCTTAATGACAATGTTTTCTAAATTTTCAGGTATATACAGTCTAAGTTTTGGATCTTCTGAATCTTGTTGTGATAGGAAGTATAACAAACCATATATCACCATTAAACTATTTTGTTATCTTTTAGTGGCCCCTCAATTTTCCAATTTAACTTTCAGCTCTGCTATTTTCTCATCATTTTCTTGTCCAACCTCAATGTCTATATCCCCTTATGATCTTATCAAACACTATTTGAATATGTCTAAGATGTTTTTCTGAGTCTTTTGAAATTATTAAGATGTCATCCAAGTAAGCAGTAGTAAAGTCCTCACATTCTTGTACTACTATATTCAAGTTTTTAGAAGACAGCAGGAGCATTACTTAACCCAAAATGCATCACTTTAAATTGAAATAACCCTTTGGGACAAGTAAATGCTGTTTTCTCTTTATTATATTCATCCATTTGTACTTGCCAATACCCACTCTTAAGACCTAAACTTGTAAAATGTTTTGCTTTTTCTAACCTAGCTAAGATGTCATCAATCAATGGTAAAGGAAAAGATATAGGTTTCACTATCTTATTCAAAGGTCTAAAATCCACACACATTCTTTTAGATCCGTCTTTCTTACTTGTCGTTTGTTAAGGGGCGTTCTATACTGCCTATTTCTGATTGATGGATGGTCTCCTGTATCTATTTTTATTTTTACTGTATTTTTATGTCCTAATTCTGCATCTGTTTTCGCAAAGTTATCTTTGTTTTCTTGCAACAAACTAGAAATACTATTTTTATACTCTGAAGGTGCATCAATATCTTTAAAAGAATCTATATCTCCTATCGTACTTTCTGGAGTTAAGGCTGTTGATTCTACTTGTATCTCATCTATTTCTAAAGCGCTAACCTTCCGTATCACCTGACCTCTTTTTAACTTACAATATTTGTTTGTTTGATTGCCAAAACTTTCTGTATTTCTCCTATTAAATACTCTATTTGTCTAAACAAAACATAAAAATATTTGTTTGTTTGATTGCCTTGATATTTCAAATTTTTCTGTATTTCTCCTATTAAATGCCCTATTTGTCTTAACAAAACATATTGTTCTAGTTTGTGGTCTTAATGAAGTTGCTTTTGACACTCTTACAATAGATGGTATGAGAGTGTCATCTTCTTTGACATAGATTCTCCCTATTCTCAAACAACCTAAGTCAAAGTATAACCTTTCACCGTTTTGTCTCAACCAATCCCTACCAAGGATAAAGTTTCTGTTCAAGCCATCTGTGATTCATGCTCAACTTACTTATCGTAAATTTAATATTTACTGCACCTATAACCTAGAGTGACTGACCATTCACTACCCTAAGATTTGGTTTTTCACTAATAATCTCAGCCTTGATTGGAAGATTTTAGAAGCACTGTTTACTAATTAATGAAACGTCTGCTCTTGTATCTACTAAAGTTCTAAACTTTGTTTTTGTATCCAAAATACACATGAACTAGGATTTCCTGCCAAATTAATTTCATAATTTTTATCTGATTGATTACTTAATTCATTTATCCTACTTTTTCCTAATTTACTACAATAACTACCATTCTCCTTATTGGCTTCCTTATAAGGAGAGCTTACTTGTTCCCTATATTGAGACCATTGTTGTCCTAATTGTTTGGTGGGTTTTTCAGAATTTTTATCACTTGTTGCGGGCGGTGCAGGGAGCGCCAGTTGCCTATTTGACTGATGTGTTGTGTAATTTTGCATAGATGACACTGGAAGTTCTAACATTTGATTGTTTGGCTGAGCATGCTGGTATTCAAATTGTTGAGGTCGAGGGTTGAAGTTTTGTCTATTTTGATAGTTATTTCTATAATTTGCTCTACCCCTGACGCGATTAGATGGTGGTCCCTGATTATATTGCCAATAAGGAATCCAATTTCGAGGGTTAATTTTACGATTGGGGCAATTACTTTTAAGGTGACCAATCATGTGACATACCCAACATTCTGCGCCTAACACCCAGTCTGGTACTGATTGTTGATTTTGTCTATCTTGATCTACTTGATTATCTCAGTTTATTTGATTTTTCGGCCTAAATTAATGTTCTTTATTTTTCTTACCCGCTTTAACCTGTTTAACATGTTTTTTTCACTCATTGGTAATATTTGTGCGTTATCATCACTGTCACTATTGTCACTGTTAGATTCGTCCGTGTCATTTACTTCTATATTTCTGGGACAATTCTGAGAGTAGTATGACCTTTCCTCATGCAAGTTTTACATAATTTATTTCTAAAATGATCAACTTCCATTGGCTAAATATCTCTATCACCTTTTAATCGGAATACATTTTGTGAGTTTTCTAAAGTTAATGAAATTTGATCCCTTATATTTTGCTCACGTTTTGCAACTTTGACAGCAGCGTCTAAAGTTGCTGGTTCTTCCCTAATTAATTTCATTTTTAGATTGTCAAATGTGACACCCTTTTAAAAAAATCTATCAACTGTTGTTCAATTAAGTCTTTCGTGTTTTTGTTTTTTTTTTGTTCTGATGTATAGACATTCTTTTCCCAAACATTTGTACAGATTCATCTGTTTTCTGTTTTAAATTTCGTTATTTTGCCAATGCCTGACTTCTTTGTGTAATTTCCCCAAACTTATCCTTTAGTAATTTCTTGAGGTCCCCCCAACTGGGTAAATTTTCATTATTTTCTTTTTCTATCAAATATATCTATCTCTGCTACTGCCCCTGAACATGTCACTAAAGCTACACTTGGCATCTTCTCTGAAGTTAGCTCTACTAAGTTATCTTTCAATGTCAGAAATCCACGTTTTGAAATCTGCCGGTTTACCCGAGAAGTTTTTAATCACCTGATGCACATGTACTGCCATAGCACTAGCCATATTTGAAAACTGTTTCATTATCTGATCAAATATTTGTTTCACTTTATTATCGTTTTTATTTTCTGTATTTTTACGTCCAAATCCTCCTGACAAACTGTAAAATTTGCTCTCTGATTCGTTATTTTCTGTTTCAGTTTGATTTAAGCTTTTCAACACTGTCACATGTTCATGTGCTTCATCTCCTTTCAAATACAATACTATCGGGCATGTCATTACCGGCGACGTTTCTATTGTTGAAAATGAAAGCCTCATAGATCTTATTTTAAGGGGCCCTAAATACCGGGAAGCCCGTTCCTTTAATTGGCGTCAGAATTTCAGTTTAGTTATGGATTCTGTCGAAGATTATGCCAGACGATGGGCCAAACATGAAGACGTAGAACCAGACACTTTGTCGGAATGGCTGAAAGCCATACGATGGTTGATAAAAATCTCGTATTCGAAAACTTAAAGGGACTATGAAAACACGTTATCCCTCTGTATTTAATGATCCAGAAGTAGTAACTGAACTGGATAGGTTACATGACCAATATGTACTGGTACCAGCAGACAAAGCCTCAAATAATATAGTTTTTATTTGTAAGACACATTACTATAATTGTCTATTTGAAGAACTTGGGTTTAATAAGAATTCTTGAAATCCTACATACACACGTAGCTCACTTTCAAAGGACGAGATCCTTCAAAACCACGTGTCCGTATTACACTCATTTGATATACCTACAACGGAGACCGATTTCAAGCTACCACATTTATACTGGATACTTAAACTTCATAAAAACCCATATAAGCAAAGATACATAGCAGGATCCAGAAAATGTTCTACCAAACCTTTATCTTTACTCCTTACCAAGATATTGACAGCTGTTAAGGAGAAACTTCAAAAATACTATACAGTTGCTTATTCCAGAAGCGGTGTAAATCAGATGTGGATACTTAAAAATTCTTAACAGCTTTTAGAAAATTTGAAGGCACACAATTTTTCTCGAATTCACAGTATCAAAACTTATGACTTCTCAACTCTTTACACTACTATTCCACATAAAAAATTAAAAGAAAGACTTTTTAGCATCATAGACAACTGCTTTTTCACTAAAGGTGGTACCCGAAAATCTAAATATCTAGTGATTGGCTATCAGGATACTTATTTCGTCAAACACCACTCTGATTCTACACATAAGTATACTGAAGTTGATATTAAAAACATGCTGGAATTTCTAATAGACAATATATTTGTAATGTTTCGGAGACGTGGTCTTTCAACAAACTGTCGGCATTCCTATGGGAACCAATTGTGCTCCTTTATTGGCCGACCTGTTCCTTTATTCACACGAAGCAGACTTCATTCAGAAACTGCTGAATCAAAAGAAGAAAAAGTTAGCGGTGTCCTTTAATTTGACATTTAGATATATCGACGACGTTTTGTCAATTAATAATGATAATTTTCATACATATGTCAATGAGATATATCCCAGCGAACTAGAACTTAAAGATACAACAGAATCAAGTACACACGCTTCATACTTAGACATTTTACTTAATATAAACACAGACGGGAAATTAGCAACTAAGCTATACGATAAACGCGACGATTTCTGCTTTCCCATCGTAAATTTTCCACATTTAAGTAGTAATATCCCTCAGTCACCCGCATATGGAGTTTATATTTCACAAATGATCCGATATGCCAGGGCGTGCACAACATATGAAGATTTCATATACAGAGGTAAACTACTCACTGACAAATTATTGACAGAGGGATATCGAAAACCGCGTTTAATGTCAACGTTCCGCATATTTTATGGTCAGTATAATAGTCTTGTTTGCGACTACTCTGTTTCACTAAGTGAAATGTTGAGTTGCCTTTTCGTTGGCGGTTGTTGAGACGTCTGTATCAATTGTGACGAGGATACACTCCTCACGTGTTTCATTGGACTTGACTGTGGACTCACGGCGGGTGTGACCGGTCGACAGGGGATGCTTACTTCTCTATGGCACCTGATCCCACCTCTTGGTTTCCAGAGGTCCGTGTTTGTCCATTTTTACCGGATTTGTATCTATGTTGTGGACATCCTATTGATTTATACTTTGGTATCTGAAATTTTTATCCTTTTAGCTTCACTTAAATCTCGACTATACATTTGGTATTTTAATTAACAAAGTTATTAAAGTATCTGTATAAGTAAGTAATTATTAAGTTTTTTAAACAGTATTATCTGAATTAAGCAAGTTTTTATTTTTCTTGTTTAACAAGGTTTTCACTGTATCTAACTTCACAAAATTTTAACAATATTACCTAAACAAGTTTTAAATGTTTTCTTTAATTCAGAATGGGTTTTGGTGTATTAAAACAATCAAAAAATGTTTTAGAATATAAAATATATCATGTTTGACTAAAAAGTAGACAATTAAAGTTTTAGACTCTGTCAAAAAGAAAATGTTTTACAAATCGTGGTCAAAATTAATACTGAGAAAAGTAAAAGTCTTACCTGAATACGCAGGTCTTCGGCACCAAATTGATTCTTGTAGCCCACAAGGAATCAGCTGTGATCGTATAGATTTTATTGAACAGCAAGTGTAACATCAATACCAAATAAAGATGACAGAAGCTTGTGTCAAAATGGCGCTCTCTCTCTCTCTCTCTCTCTCTCTCTCTCTCTCTCTCTCTCTCTCTCTCTCTCTCTCTCTCTCTCTCTCTCTCTCTCTCTCTCTCTCTCTCTCTAAAATCCTGGTGCTTATATACGACTTTCAATTCTGAACAATGTAGAGCACCAGAATTCTAGAAGCTCACCAACTTTGTAACCGAAAAGGAACCAGAGAAGTACGGGTGCCGTACCTATCAAAATCTGGCAAAATTTCACCTTTTGTAACCTTTTGACTCCATCTTGAATACTGCAGTTTTAGTACGTTATATTATTTAATATTACAATCTAAAATGCCGAAATTTGTTTACCAAGGATGACTATTACAAATAATGACCTATTTAACCTTGTAGCAGAAACAGTATCAAAAATCAATATGTATATTTGTTTTTAAATTCTTATAATTAATTTTGATAAATATGTGTTGATAACGTTGACAATCTTTGTGTAACTTAATCAGCTACCCGCATTTCTCACTAAGTACATGTTACGATTTATCACAAGGCACACCAATTCTATTGTCAGTTTATACTTATTTACAAGTTAATATTTTCTTTTACTTTAAGTATTTTCCTCCCATACCTCATAGTGTTACAGGCTTGCACTGTTTCTTTTCCGAGTTCTTCTTTGAAGACTGATGAACGATTCTTGCATGTTTGCGCTTTGGCTGCTACACCTTTCAATTTTATTCATTTTAGATTATTTCTGATTTGTTTCATTTTATGCAATAGTTATCTTTTAACAATGAATTAACCTATTTACTGTTATTTCGGTACCAGATGATTATTTTCTATTTAAGCGATATTTCTTAATGGTAGTACGTTTGTTTAAATCCTTAGGTACTGCGGGCAGTCAGTAACTGGGATATATACATATATTTAAATCTGGAGTTCAACTGATGAATTCTTATGGCCAGGAACGATCGTCTAGGGAATTTGTTTTGTGCCTTTTCTGCGAACCCATAACTTTGGTAGTTTTTATATCATTGAAGATATATTTTAAGATAGACGATAAGTCTTCCCAATTATGTTAACGTTGAAAATTCATGTACATTCATACATATGGTCACAATAAGATATTCTAATATATTTCAAACTAGGGGAGCTAGATACTCCCAGGGCATGAAAGTATATTCATTGTATGTGTAATCATATTTTGTTACAGTAGTACATATTACATCTTCATACTTCAATTAATAATGTAATGCATGGAAGATTTGTGACGAAAGTTTATACGAATGCAGTCATTAAGTGGCGACACTCTGTAACTTGGGGAAAAGTACGAAAATTATCAATCCTTACAAGCAAACTGTTGCAAAGAACGCTTTGGCAGAAGTATGTATAATATATTCTTACCTTTATACTTAATGGATTTTTTTTTCTAATTTAGGGAAGAAGTGCGACGGAAACTTACACGAATGCAGTCAATATGTGAATTACCTAGTCCCCGGAAATTACAATGGAAAATATCTGAAGACGTAATGACAAATATTATAGACGCATCACAAACGATAAACAGGTACCTATGTGTGAACTACATCACAACACTAAATGACAATCTGGTACAAGTACATAGACGCATCGCAAACGATAAACAGGTGCTTAGGTGTGAACTATATCACATCACGAAATGATAATCTGGTACAAATACATAGGCTCACCACGAATAATAAAGATGTATTGCACAGATGTAATTATGTGTGAATTATATACCAACCTAAAACGATTATTTTGTACACTTACTTTTTATTACTTTTATATGAAATTCACAGCTGATGCTTCTTTCTGCTTTGATTATTACACTCTGTCATCAGACTTAGATCACTAATGATTATTTGGTCTAATTGCAATACATGTATATTATTACTATTGGTAGATTTGCCATTGATTAAGGTACCATATCGCTGTTGATATCATTTGGATCTTCGTGAAACTTACTGTAAAGAAAATATCGTATTGCTATCAAAATGTAAATGTTTTGGCATCATTCACAACTAAACGTAATACTGGCGAATTTAAATACATAGCCATTGGTTAGCATACATATTTCGTCTAATACCACTTTGATCCAACACATAATACAATAAGGTTGATATAAAAAGTTGTTGAAAGGTGTAGACAGTATGTATGTAGTGCTTGGAGACCAGATCTTTTAGCAAATGTTTTAGCAAATCGTCTGCATTACAATGGGAACAAATTTAGCCCCTTCATTGACCGACCTGTTACTTATTCATGTTAAGCAGATTCCATCCGGAAGCATCCGAATTAAAAGAAGAAAAAGCTCGATGAAGCCTGTATTTTGATTAATAATGACAATTATCTTTTGCGCAATTTTTGCCAGCTAAACTGTGAGTTTTATACAGCATCAATGCCGCTATTATCTGTCATTAAAGCACCTTGTAACTAAAATGATTGGCCAAATAAGAGCAGATTAAGAAATATATCTAATTACTTTTTACCATTCTTTTCGATTTTAAGTGTATTTCGTTGAATTTCATTGATGATTATTAAATGTCTTTGTAAACTCATTCCGACCTTTATTCATCTGTTGAGATTCTTAAATGAAATACACTGTTAAATATATATATATATGTATGTATGTTATTTTATATACAGTTCATTTCATTTCTTTTTTGATAGGTCAATTGATGATTTGGATTTATTTGTCCTACAGTTCGATCGGTTTGGAAGAGAGTTTCCGAAGTCCCAAAACATGAGTCCTGATTCGTTCATACAGTTAGCATTGCAGCTGACATTTTATAAGTAAGAATCGCCTACTAATCAAAGGTTAATTTTTAATGTAGAATAATAATTTCCAGAATAGGAACCAAATGATGTGAATCAAACTTTTTTAAAGTCCCATTGTATTGGTCGTCAAAAGGAATTATAACCACATATATCAGAGTCCTGATGGCAGGGCCTGAAGTCACCAAATTTACTCAGTACTCAATAATTTTTTTATGATATTTAGGTAAAACCACACAAAATCTATACTGTAATTGGTCATGTTTGTATATTGACGGCATACATTGTAAATAATGATAGAAATATTTCTAATTTGAAGATGACTTCAGAAATATATAAAAATTGTTTGAGTACGTACTCAAAGTTTGAGTACACATTATATATTATTCAAGTGAGCCACATTATTAACGTTTAACATTTGGAAAATTTACCAGTTAAACGTCATCTTTCATTATTTATTTCAAATGTCTGATTTTCATTTGACCTGTCATCAAAATCATGTAGGCATGTTGGGTATACTCAAAATAGAAATTAACAAAATCCAAATGAAGGTTCTTCCTCAAGTTCTTGTCACCCATATTGGTTGTAACTTTATGGTGACGCCATTGATGACTTCTTGAAATAAGTTCTGGCCTCATCTGTTTTCGGTTTATTTAAACAAAAATTTTCAATTAATTTTCTTTCTAATGAACTTTCATTTATTTAATTATCATGTGTCTGCGCAAAATTATAGACATTTGAAATGGTGTCATGTTTTTTAAACACCCTGTATTTGAATATTATATAGGAAAGAAATTTAAGTTTCATCAAGCACAGAGGTATCCAGGTGTTATTGATAGAATATAAATATTACATCTACATGTAAACTTCTTATTTCTTACCTTAATCGTAGAATGGGAAATATACGTTATTGTCTCCTAAAATGTCAGGAAACTAAATTGTTATCTTGCACGGAACAAATACATGTCTATAATGTAGGATGAATGGAAACGTTCAAGTACATGTATTTTTATATAAAAGCATTCAAGAAAACGTCGAATCCTAGTGGAAATAAGATATATAAAATTATTTTAACATGATGTAAATAGAATCTCGTTCTGTCTTTTTCATTAATTAATTAGAAACTGCATCATTTTACGCATATTGTAATTAAGTTACCAAGAAAAGGCAAAATAGATTACGACATATTCCATTCAGTTTAGAAAAAAAAATTTCCGCTGCATTTTAAGATATTCCGTTAAAGATTTGCCACAATTTCCTTTGAAATGGATATTATGTTATGCTTGAGAACTGTAGGTCGGATTAATGTCCAAAATAATATCACGGAAATCTATATCAATTTAAAAATTCGTAATCCCACATGATAAATAATTCCCCTTGTGATGCAATCTTCTCCATTACATAATATAAATTGTGCTTCATACGAGTCAGGGGTATCTCTTTGTGAATGATTACAATCATAATGTCAATCTGCAACTTTGTTATGAGGCAAAAAGACACGCAAAAAACGGAAGTTTTCATCCAGTCGTGAAATCATTAAGTACCACATATTCCCTTCACAAGTATATACGTTGTGTATTGAACAGTATTGGTTAGGGTAATATAATTTGATATGTATCATTTGTCGATATTACACCAAGAAATAATTATTTGTAAGGATTTCGCCATTTGTCGAGATATCATTTGATGATATATCATTTGTCGAGATATCATTTGATGATATATCATTTGTCAGGATTTCTCCATTTCCCGAGATATCATTTGTTAGGATTTTCCTATTTGTCGAGATATCATTTGTCAGAATTTCCCCATCTGTCGAGATATCATTTGTCAGGATTTCCCTATCTGTCGAGGTATCATTTGTCAGGATTTCCCTATTTGTCGAGATATCGTTTGTCAGGATTTCCTTATTTGTCGAGATATCATTTGTCAAGATATTACCATTTGTCGATATATCATTTGTCAGCATTTCCCCATTTGTCAAGTTTTACCATTTGTCGAGATATTATTTGTCAGGATTTGACGATATATATCATCATTTGTCAATCCATTGATTTCATGTTCAAAAATTTGAAACTCAGTACAAGTTATTCGTGTCACTCACTTAATATGGACATATACTCCTATTGCCACCTGATGCCATCTCTGTATTTCTCGGTTGATAATGTTTGTACGATGTTAACCAGAATTGTGTACTGTCTCTTGGTCCACCTGATGGTTGATACTTTGATATTTATACTTTTAATTTTTAAATAGGGAGCACCTGTCAGTAGGCATTGTTCTTCTTGTTTGTAATACATGTGTTTATCCACCATTCATTAACTCGAAAATGCAGTTTCTCAGTAAAAGTTTATATGAGATACTTTCAAAGATACCATTGCATACCAGCATAATAATTAAAACAACTAAACATTATTAGCAAATAAAATAAAACAAAAATCAAAGTATTTATCATAAGAGGGTTAGGGAGAAAGCATGTAAATCTGGTGAACACAGTGGGCCAACATTGATTCACAGATGTGGTATCAGGTTTCTTTGGGGAGCGAGTATCCCCTGTCTAATAATTTGTTTGTAGATTGGGTTATTACATACGAAAAGACCGAGTACTTGTACATCATTGCACTTCTCACAAATGATGCAGTTTTCCGTATTCTAAGTTTAAACTTTATTTATTTTACAACGACTGACAAACAAATTATGTCAACTTATATTAATGTCTCTCGTTGGCTCTGATGTCGGTATGCAGGGGTCCTTGCTGTAGGAGTAAACCCACGTGTCTGACTTGGCGACCTCCATACTCCACTGTCCATTGGTGAGAAGCGAGTGTGCTATATTGAAAAACAAAAATATATCAAACATAAAAAATTATTCTTGAACTAACCCTCACATATCTATTTTCCATTTTAATATATCGCCAATAGCATCAAATACCGATATTACGTTTGTATTTGTAGCCATTATATTATTTTAACAGTGTATTAACATATTACACGTGTTAATTTTATGCGTATACTTTTTTTATTTCTGAAATGATTTGTAATTGAAATAGAACTTCACACATATTCCTCCTATCACATTTTATGACTCGGACATCACATTGACATGGACAGAGTAATGTGTCAATTAATACAATTGATAACGAAATTGACCCAGAAATGTACCATCAGTCTTAAGAGATAAATTGTATGTACGTAAATTTATGTAATTTATAAATGAATTTAGCGACATTTCTGAAATATTTTAAGCGTACCGATTTTTCCCCGAGAAGTGTCCAGTCAGTTGAAAATCTATCAATTTCTTTATTTTTTTTTATCAGAAAAATAGATATGTATGTTACGTTGCTGTTTTAAAACATGTATTGAAATTGTATTTGATCATGTCATAGGATTCATGGACGTCTGGTCTCGACGTATGAGAGTGCTTCAACTAGACGATTTAGGTTAGGTCGGGTTGACAATATACGTGCCAACTCTCCTGCTGCCCTTGAATGGACTAAAGCTATGATAGGAGAAACACAGTCAACGGTAATGTCTTTCTTATCTGAATCAAGTTAAAGTTGAATAAGAGTTATATTTGGGTGAATCTAACCAAGATACTGAATCATTTTAGGGAGAGCTAAGATACTGAATCATTTTAGGGAGAGCTAAGATACTGAATCATTTTAGGGAGAGCTAAGATACTGAATCATTTTAGGGAGAGCTAAGATACTGAATCATTTTAGGAAAAGTCAAAATAGTATTCTAATTTGTTTAAATCTTGACAAGTTTTACTTGTTTCTTTGTAAAATTGAATTGATGCCAGTTTGTTAAGTAGCTTATTCTTGTAATAAGCAATGGTTCATTGAATGGATAAGACAAATAGTTTAACATTACTTTAGCATATAGGTTGAAATGTCTTATTTTTACATCGGGAGTTCACGAAAATCGAATTTCATAAATATGAAAGTTTCATTTTTACAGGACGAAGAAAAAATGGCGCTTTTGAAAAAGGCTATGCAATACCAAACTGACATCATGACGCAGGTAAACTTAATCGTTGTAATGAAGATATTGTAAAAAAGTGGTTTTTACTATGAAATGTATATATTATATTTTGTTTGCTGTTGTAGTAAGATAAATGTTAATGACGTCATGCTTACAGTAAAAGTAAATGTTGTCTAAAGATTAAGTTCAGATGCCATCTTGCTCAACTTTCAACACATCTTTCTTTCTGTAGACAATACTTGGCCATGGAGTGGATTGTCACCTTATGGGTTTGAGGGAAATTGCTAATGAGAAGGGACTGCCAACTCCAGCTATATTCCGTGATGAAAGTTATCGAATATCAAATCATTTTTCATTATCAACAAGTCAGGTAAGACTGTGCCATTCTAATAAAAATGAGACTAAATGAAAATTTAATGAATCCAGCTGAAACATGTCATTGTGTAATTTTAAATGGCATCTGTTTCCCGATTAAAACACTAAAACAATGTAATAATAATATAGAGAGCATAGGGCAACCGTGATGATTATATGTATAACACATTCTTACTGCCCCAGAGCTCTCCAAATGGGGAGAAAAATAAAAAAATCTTACATGGGTGTGTTGTGTGGATAATGAAATCTCCATCCGAGTGGTAAGAATCGTCATATCCGAGGGTCTCCCTCTTACCAGGATGTTTGATTATTTTTCCCTCATGGTTTCTTTTCTAAATACATGTACACCTGTATGTAGATCTAATCATATAAAGTCTATTTTAACAATGCCCCCATTTCTAGAAGACACGGAAACTACGTCATAAATTGTATTGTGGCATCATAGCGCATGTGAGCTGTCTTGAGCTGAGTTTTCACGGGTAATCATTGTCTTTAACGGGCATGTGTGGGAGAACGTTTACTGATAGACCATTGTCCCTTTCATTTCTCGGTATTGTCTTGACATTAGACTGATTCTGAATAATTGTGGTAGTTCAAATAGTTTGTATGACTGTTGGATCAACTATTTCTTTTACAAACTTGATGGTAAGTATGAGTCGGTACAGTGCATAAAATACTTACTTAAATTACAAAATACTTCCGGCGAAGAATATATTAATAATGTCTTTCAATATTTTCAAATCATCTACAGGTACCGACTACAATGGATGCATTTATGTGTTATGGTCCTGTGGTGCCAGATGGATATGGCGTGTGTTATAATCCTCACCCAAATAGTATCTTAGTATGTATCACATCATTTAAAAGTCACAGCGAAACAAGATCGGATTACTTTGCGTTTACTCTTGAAAGTAGTTTTCTTCAGATCCAAGAGCTTTGCTTGAAGACAAAAGAGCCTACCCCGGATAGTAAAACTCCTTCAAGACCTAAAAGTGTGGAGCGTAATGGAAATTCATGTGAGCGAAGAGACTCTTCCTCAAGTCCAAGGAAACTCAGACTTGTTCGTCAGAAGCAAGCAGAAAACTATAATTCGGAGAAAAATCAAAACGGTATCTAACGAAATATCTATCATCTGAAATAATTTCCAGCATTGAGGTATTCTGGTTTCTGGATTTTGACTTGGATTTTCTCGATATACTATACGATTATAATCAGGTGATGGAAAAACTTATTTATTTTATTTCTTCCTGTGTGGATTATTTGCAACCAAAGATTTACCATTATCCTTTGGTTTGGCTTATCGTTTTAATATACGACATATGAAGAACATTACTTATGTATGAATGGACATTTTAGTGGTGATTGATAATGATTTTATATATTTCCATGGCTGTATTCAGTTCGATTTTTTGTGCTGTTTCACTTGGGTGTTAGGTTAAAAGTTGTTTTATTTCGTTTTATATTTAAAACATGTGACACATTGTCGTCATTTGAATTAAGAATTGAAAAAATGCATCAGTTTCGTAAAAGATTTGTGATTTTACTTTCGTTTTGACATATAACACACCTATAATAACAATCACTTTCATATTTCCGTAAACAGAAAATCAGGCATCACACTGTTCATGGTAATGACGAAATCGATTATCAAAGTGCAATGTCGTCGAATTTCATCACAGTGGTCGAAATGGTACAGCTTCATGTTCCAAAGAGATCATATTTCAGATGAGAACGATAAATTGTGACAAATAAATGCATGTGTGATAAATTTGATATCAATTACATGGTGATTTTTTAACATGCGATGAAACATTATGAATGAAGTAGTTTTACTTACTCATGCTTTCGAAATTGCACAGACAATTGAGCAATGCAATAATTTTATGACTAAATACTTATAAATAAAATGATGTCTGAATCGTTTGAGGTAGATTACATATAACTGTAAGTATTATGTTCTTTTGTATTATGTTCTTTTGTAAATGAACACCATTTTGTTGCAGCCGTTGTAATGACGCCTGACAATTCAAAGTACACCTCATGTTACACATAAAACAAAAATGTCTTAAACCATCCATGCTACTGGACGACTTATCACTGAGATGTATAGGACCAATCAAAAGAAGAAAAAAAACTGTGGTGTTACACATAAAACCAAAATGTCTTAAAACATTGGTGATGTTTGACGAATTGCCACTGAGGCACATGTATCAGACCAATAAATAAAAAATACGAAACTGTGGTGTTACACATATTACCAAAATGTTTCAAAACATTGGTGCTGCTGGATGACTTGTCACTGATGAACATATATAGGACCAATCAAAAGAAAATGCGAATCTGTGGTTGTTTGTTGTTTGTTTATTGTTGTTTAACGTTCCACTCAAGAATCTTTCACTCATATGGAGACGTCACCAAATGCCGGTGAAGGGCTTCAAATTTTGGCCTATGCTCGGCACATACGGCCATTGAGCAATGAGGGTTCTTTAACTTGCCAACACCTACTGTGACACGGGACCTGGGTTTTGACTGTCTCATCTGAAGGGCAGGAAACTGTGGTGTTACACATGAAACCAAAATGTCTTAAAACATTTGTGCTGCTGGACGACTTGTCACTGAGGCACAACCAAAAGAAAATTACGAAGCTATGGTGTTGCATCAACACAAATGGATTTCTGCCTTCGAATAATCAAACATAATATGTCATCTAATTGACTACTCCAGTGTGTAACAGTCAATACTGTTAGTAATTTATACAGTCATTGACGTAATCGATCGTCTCCAGCATTTCTTTTGGTCTCCTTTTCCACACACTTTGATATGATGTTTATAGTACCGTATAAGTGGAAATTTTAGCGACACGCAAATCTAATGTTTCTTCCTACAACATAGTATATAATTTTGGGGAAAAGTAATTTTAGCGATGTATGGGTTTAAAACGATGAGGAATGAACTGTTAGCGATATTCAATTATAGCGATCTGAACAACCTTGGTAATAAATGCCAAATTAAATCATCGCTAAAATATCTGCCTAAACGATATTTATAAGACTTAGTTTATTGTATTCTTTAAGCAGTAGGTTGTATATATAAAAGTATCTCATTGACAGAGTTCTATAAAATTCTACATATAAATTTATCACCATCGTTATCAATTGCAGAAATATCTTCCACTGTAATGTGTGAAGAGATGTGCACCAAATTAAGACGCTTTGGTGATGGACGCCGATATTTCTTTATAAAATCAGTACGGATAAATGCTAAGTAATAGGTCATTTAGTCATTGATATTGTTTAGTGGGTAAGACGCTGGAGTTCCGTGTATTAGCAATACAAATAAATGCTTAGTGATTGGCTCCTAAGTCATTGATATTGCCTAGGATGGTAAGACGCCGGAAGTTCTTCTTATAACCAATACAGATGAATGCTAAGTGGTTTTCTCTTTAGTCACTGATATTATTTGGGGATGATAAGACGCGGACGTCACGTGTATTAGCAATACAAATAAATGCTGAGTGATTGGCTCCTAAGTCATTGATATTGTTTAGGGGGTAAGGCACCGGAAATTTCGTGTATTAGTTATATAAATAAATGCTGAGCGATAACCTCATAAGTCACTGACATTTGGGGGGATAGTTAGACTCCAGAAGTGAAGTTCTCTATATAGTCAATATACCAATGCAGATAGGATGCTTAGTGATAGACTTCTAAGTCATTGCTATTGCTTTTCTTTATATATATATATATATATATATATATATATATATATATATATATATATATATATATATATATATATATATATTATATATATATATTGAATGGTGGTGTTATAGGCCTCACTCAACAATTTTTCCTTTATTCGTACGAAGCAGACTTCATTCAGAAACTGCTGAATCAAAGGAAGAGAAGGTTGGCGGTGTCCTTTGATTTGACATTTAGATATATCGATGACGTTTTGTCAATTAATAATGACAATTTTCATACATGTGTCAATGCGATATATCCCAGCGAACTGGAAATTGGGGATGCAACAGAGTCGAGCACACACGCTTCATACTTAAACGTTTTACTTAAAATAAACACAGACGGGAAATTAGCAACTAAGCTATACGATAAACGCGACGATTTCGGCTTTCCCATCGTGAATTTTCCACATTTGAGTAGTAATATCCCTCAGTCACCCGCATATGGAGTTTATATTTCACAAATGATCCGATGTGCCAGGGCGTGCACAACATATGAAGATTTCATATACAGAGGTAAACTGCTCACTGACAAATTATTGACACAGAGATATCGAAAACCGCGTTTAATGTCAACGTTCCGCAAATTTTACGGTCGGTATGGTAGTCTTGTTTGCGACTACTCTGTTTCACCGGGTGAAATGTTGAGTTGCCTTTTCGTTGGCGGTTGTTGAGACGTCTGTACCAAATGTGACGAGGGTGCACTCCTCGCTTGTTTCGTTGGACTTGACTGTGGACTCACGGCGGGTGTGACCGGTCGACAGGGGATGCTTACTCCTCCATGGCGCCTGGTCCCGCCTCTTGGTTTCCAGAGGTCCGTGTTTGTCCATTTTTACCGGATTTGTATCTGTGTCCTGGACGTTATATTGATTTATACTTTGGTATCTGAAATTTTTATATATATATAGCTTCGTCAAGTTTTAATGGCGGAGGAGAGAGACCGCTTACAATGTGTCCGGGGAGAGAAAACCAGCGTTCCGGAAATAAACTACCAAACTTCCTCACGAAAATCAGCTAAGGTTACAGCGGTGCTTGACCAGAAGTGAGCAACTTCATTGTTCAAAGAGCAAAGCTCTAACGTTCCGGCCAAGGAAGCCTCTTTGCTCTCTATGTAACTAATACAGATAAATGCTCAACAATAGGATCCTTAGTCATTGATATTGGTTATGTCTATATAGTTATATTCAACTTATCTAAATATTTTATTAAGTTTACGCAAAAATAAATTTTGGGCTTGACGATTTGATAATAGAAAGAACACGTGTAGGTTGATTGATCTTCTGTTAAGCATGTGACAGTATCTTCCAAGTCTACTGTCGGCACAAAATATTGTGAAATTTCAAATAATATAGTAACAAGAATTTCGATGCAGGTGGAACACTGTTGTAGTCATAAATGTGAGAAAAGCAGATTTAGCAGTGTGTTGACAAAATTGTCATTCACAAAGACAACTGGATTTTTCTTTTAGATATACATAATGTCAATGATATAAAAGACTTAATAAAGCATAAAATGCCATCAATTCAGCTTTTAATTACTACATATGAACAACATTGATATCAGTATACTACATCGGGAAATACTACAACATTATAACCTGTGTTTGAACAACAAAGCTACAATAACACCTAAAGAGTTCTAAATGTAATAACCAATATAAGAGTTTCCAGGGTAACCAAACATAATCATAGACATGTATGTAAAAAATCCATAAAATCTCATTTCAACCCAGTAAACCATGCATATCCATCAAACATGCACTAATCCGGGGGAATTGTCGATTATAATTACATATATAATATTTATGTCTATCTAGGCATCTCAAATCATTATAGCTTTCGGAAATCATTGGGACATACAGCTATCTTGTAACATTTAACTGTATTTTATAATTAATAGGTTATCTAGAAACAACATATAAGAACACATCTCAAAATACTTGATATGTTGCATGGAGTAAAATGGAATCATGATTTATTCCAAACCAATGAATGTAAATATATTGATACAAATATGTATCTTTTCTGTTTGTTTACTCTACTCATGCTCTGATAATAAAAGACAAAATTGAGATGAAAATTAATTCGAAAAGGTGATGAATGTAAGACTCTTTCACATTTAATAGACTTTTGTCCTAACTATGAATCGATGTAAAATTACCGAGCACGTACTTAAAAGTGATAAATATTAATCTCATGTATAGATCGCAGGACGAAGCTCTAATGTGGTTAGTACCCCAATTCAAATATCTGTTAAACCGTAATGGTCTGTTCAGTATAAGACAAATGAGATTTCTAAAAGATTAAGTGAGATATTATAAATGGTATAAAAGCGAAACTAAAGATGAGAAAGGATGCACTTAAAGTGTCAATTTTGTAGAGCAGGCGTATTAGATGTTTATGTTTGTTCCTCAAAGGATAGCTGCAGTGTGTTGAATTGCTTTTTTCAATTCGAGAAGAGGACATTACAAAATGGCGGTACTACTCGACGTGGTATTGTTTATATTTGGCTAGCCAAGAAACAGTAATACTTCATACAACGATTGATTGAGACAAGGCGAGCCTTATGTCGGTTTGTTTCATTTATTTAATTTGAAAAAGATTGATACAACTTATAGGTCATTAAGTCGCCACGTGACAAACAGCGAGCTGTTGACATCCACTTTCAATTTGCGTTGTGTTTAAAGGCTCGAGCAAGTCCAACTTCTTCTCAAACCGCACAAACCAAAGAATGCATGTAATTAGAATGCGATTTTCATATAACATGTAACGTGTCCTAATTGCTGAACTCGGACAACTAGTAAAGGTTTTCTAGTTGCTTTTAATTGTAATACAAATAAAATGGCAGTCTCTCTGTGTGTCCAATATGTGCACTCAATTCTTCTTGTAAGTTCTTTATAATATAAACACTACAAGCATGTCTTCGTGGACAGTATTTTGTATAGGATTTTATTCATATTTGTCAGTGCCAAAAGCAACTGTTAGGTTAAATTGATTACTTTCCGATGCAAATCGACGTCACCAAAATCAGTTTGCAACAAACTATCTTATCGTTTTATCGAAGAGACGTACATTTTCAATTATTTTATTTCTCTTCATTCGTTGCATGTATCCACATAATATCAAGGCCTTGGAGCGAACCATAAATTTCTGGAAGGAAAACGTTATCATTTTAAGCAGGATTATTTATCGAAGTAACGATCACTCAATGTATACATATATTCTTTAAATAAATCAATAATCTGGAAACACATTGATCTTGTTTCTATATAAACAATATTGAAAATGCTTAGAGTCAGTGTAACAGCGCTCGGCCACTTTAGACATCTAAATTCTCCAAGCAGTTAAAGCTTTTACAACTGATGTTTCATATCCACACCAGATCAAGCGCAGATCCTCCTTAAAGATAAAAATAGTATTCGGTCAAATCGGTATCATGTAGATGCTTTTCAGGGACCAAGTGCTCGACCACCGTGTATTTTGACTGTATTTCAGAATGGATATGACTAAAGAACGGTACAAAAGCATAAATATATACTGAACTAAAATATTGAACTAAAACAACAGAGCAGCCATTTTAAGCTACAAGAAAATGGAAAGTGTCATTCTTCAAAAAGGACAATGCAATATGTCACTAATGGTGATATAGAAACAATATAATTCCAATATCGGAGAATCCAACGTATTTAATATATGTAATGTTAGTATCTTTAGTATCTTGAACATCATCTTATCTTCATTTCAGCATAGTTTAAATTTTATATCAATAGTTAGATGTACGTCACGTTAATTTATTTATTTGTCTCATTACTGCACAGCGATGTTTATAAATAATTGTCGTCTTCGAATCGGTAAATAATGACAGGATATTTCTTGGATTTGAAGAAGAAACTGTTCAACAAATATAGCTATTGTCATTTTTATTTGACAGTCAGTTTATTACATATACACTGTTATCTTCCTACTGGTCGAGCATTGTTACTGCTCACAAAATATATAGACATTTTACTTAATATAAACACAGACGGGAAATTAGCAACTAAGCTATACGACAAACGCGACGATTTCGGCTTTCCCATCGTAAATTTCCACATTTAAGTAGTAATATCCCTCAGTCACCCGCATATGGAGTTTATATTTCACAAATGATCCGATATGCCAGGGCGTGTACAACATATGAAGATTTCATATACAGAGGTAAACTACTCACTGACAAATTATTGACACAGAGATATCGAAAACCGCTTTTAATGTCAACGTTCCGCAAATTTTACGGTCGGTATAATAGTCTTGTTTGCGACTACTCTGTTTCACTAAGTGAAATGTTGAATTGCCTTTTCGTTGGCGTCTGTACCAATTGTGACGAAGATACACTCCTCACGTATTCCATTGGACTTAACTGTGGATTCACAGCGGGTGTGACCGGTGGACAGGGGATGCTTACTTCTCCATGGCACCTGATTCCACCTCTTGGTTTCCAGAGGTCTGTGTTTGCCCATTTTTACCGGATTTGTATCTATGTCCTGGACATTCTATTGATTTATACTTTGGTATCTGGGATTTTTTTATACCTTTAAGATATTCATAATGATTTAAATCATTTTTTACAAATCATATTATTTATGTTTCAAATCGAGAAATTACTTACTAATATGGAGATGCTATCTCCTATGGGTGAAATGCCAAAAATTTTCATCTGTACTTTGAACTGACGATTATGAACTGAGCCTTCGGCCTGTTGTAACATGGGACATCGGTTTAAAGCCTTATCGAAAGACTTGTTTTCTTATTCTGAACAGTACGGAACATTCGATACGTTTTGAAACTCTGACCGGTGTCGGGAATCGGATTCGGGACCTGCCGTTTGCGAGTCGAAAACTCTGTCAATAAACCATTGCATGCGGACTACATTTGACAAATTATTTCCTGTTTAGGTATTGTTCTATGTCATGTAAATCATAATTTAAATGGCAAAACGACAAAAGTCATTAGAAATTGTATCGCAATTATTACTGTGACATTGCAATCACCAATATCATACAGACTAATGTGTATAAAAATAATCTAAAATTTCTATTCTCTAAAGCGTCAAACAATGTCATATATCTGTAATTTGAGTATTTGTAGATGTAAATTTCTCATTTCCAGCTTTTAAATGTTCCTTAGAATGAATGGTGACAATGCGACGAACCTGTATTGGGTCCTGAATCTGCAGTTACTATATTTAATATATAAATGAAGGAACGATTGAAATTTGACCTATGTTAAACCATCCGTAATTATACTAAGGAGAGTAAATTCACAATATTTCAACAAAATGGAATATGTTACTCACGCATCGTTTACCTAAGCAAACTACGTTGATTTACATTTCCATTCAACATAAACTACATTATTCTTGTCACTTTCAATAAGCAATAATCATTTTCATCTTTATATTAATCCGTAAATATTAAATTGATGACGAAAATGTGAAGCACTTTTATCTTCTATTCTATTTATATCGGTGGATGCCAGATATAATCTATCATATGTTTTCTAATTAATTACGGTATTCATAGTGGAAGATATCAGAGAGAGTCAGGACAAGATTTATAACCGTGATTTAAGTTCAAATCATTTCATGTAATAGCTTTAATTGGACGTGTAGCACTACTAATTAGAATATTAAGTGGTTAGTAACCCTACAATAAGATCATAATTACACATCAATTATGTCCTTGTTAATCAGGAACGAATAAATCTTTATATTGTTACTGTCGATATATCTTTCAATTGGAAATCGGAATCCATCCTCTATCTCTCTTTCTTTCCCGCTATATTTTTCTTTCTTTTAAAGTATTTACAATTTCTGTATAAAACATTATACCTCATTTTATCTTATTCTGATACAATTAAGATGTATCTTATATTTAATATCTTACAAGATCTGATACGAAACATCACTATTTACAGAAGCATGTTTTAAATCGAAAATCTTTTAAAATAGCAGTAATATGTGTTTATCAGCTTTACATTATACTATAAAACTGAATGGAAACATAGAAGACATGATTATAAGAAAAATCTTGACATGACAAAAATCAGATTGATTTCCAGCTGTGTAGTTTCGAGAAAGAAAGAATTATTTATCTATATCTGCCAAATAGTCAATGTTTTGCTTCCAGTTGTTTAATATTACCAAATAAAACTGAAAAATAAGATTATAATATGTCAAAATGAGACATTTGCAGTATTAGCACACCAAATTAATATTGTTGTAGTTGAAATAATTTTATGACACACTCAACAATTTTCATATAGTGAGGACACGTTTTTGATGGTGGAGGAGAGAACCTGTTTACAGTGTACCTGGGGAGGTAAATAGCAAACCCTCTCATAGATTTTCTAAATTCTCCTAAAGATGGGATAGCCATCTTTTTTACAGTGGATACTTTTAGATGGATTTTGATTATACGTTTAGATTTATTACTTGGCCTTGTCTGGTACTACTTTCACTTTAGAAAATATATTTAAAATTGGAGCTCAACTGATGACGTCTAATTGACAGAAACGCTCGTCTTGAGCATTATAACTTTGGTTTTATGTTTATAATACTTATGCTCCATCGATGTTCGAACCCGCACTGGTTACAAGTGAGAGATGATATTTCTATCCACATGAATATGGAGGCCACAAAATTAAAGTAATTTTCTTTTAAACATTGCAGATACAGATACTAAAGTGTATAACACGCAGAAGTCCGTAACTCAAAATACAAACAAGTATTTGACAAACACAGATTACTGGAAAATCCAGAATTGGGATCAGGTGCCATGGATGAATACAAATCCCTTGACAAACACTGTGATTTCAAATAAATTCAAGTTAGGAATACATTCAGGTCACAACCAGTAAGGATGATTCAACAAATATCAACTCATCAGATAGTATGACTTGGTACTTGCAATGACACATAACATAGTAACTGTAAAATATAGCAATGTGATTGATATTCTACTGCACGAACAATCTAGTTATCTTCACTTCATACTTCGTGTCACATTGCTCAATTCTATAAAGGACTTGAACGTTGTAGACGTCGAAATCTTGTTTTGTAGGTAAATTAATTCAGAATCGTGTTTCAACAACAGTAAGTATCAAATATTGTAACACTATGAGGTTCGGGGGAAAATATTTTTATAATAGTAATTTTTTTCACTGGCAGCTAATTAAGTTACATAATGGAATTCATGTTTCGGACAAACAACTTCACACATTTAAATTACAGTTAATTATAAGTATCGATAACAAATATAGAAATTAAATTTCGACATTTGTTGTAGCTGCAAGGTTAAATAGGTCAATATCTGTCATCGTCAACCTTGGTAAACAAGTTTTGTTAATTTTGATTGTAATGTTAAATAATTATAACGTACTAAAACTGCACTAGATCTGAAGGTTTAAAAAGGTTATGGAAGGTAAAACTTTGACAGATTTTGATATGCACAGCACCAGTATTCTACCGGTTCTTTGTTGATCAGAATGCAGGATAATCTTCTAGAATTCTGGTGTTTTACGTTGTTCGGAATTGACATGCGTATATAAGCACCAGGTTTTCGAGTCTTTGTGGGTTACAATATTTTATTTTTGTAAACCGGTATCTTTTATATGTTTTGTATTATTCGATGATATTGTTTTCTTCATGTATTGAAAGCATCGATGCTGATTGAGTGGGAGCTAAATATTAGTTTGTTGTTGTATCACGTCCCGTACCCCATATATTGGTTTATTGTGTTATTACGTCCCATATTCCGTATATTAGTGTATTGTTGTCTTACGTCCCGTTTCCCGTATATTGGTTTATTGTTGTATTACGTCCCATATATTTGTTTTTTTGGTCGTATCACGTCCCGTATCCTGTATATTATTTTATTGTTGTATTAGGTCCCGTATCCGGTATATCAGTTTATTATTGCATTACGTCCCGTATCCTGTATATTGCTTTATTTATGTATCACATCCCGTTTCACGTATGCTGG
This sequence comes from Atrina japonica, assembly GCA_030159075.1. Taxonomy (NCBI): domain Eukaryota; kingdom Metazoa; phylum Mollusca; class Bivalvia; order Pterioida; family Pinnidae; genus Atrina; species Atrina japonica. The sequence continues at coordinate 512,109 of BROG01000086.1, read as the reverse complement.
TTTATTGTTGCATTATCCCGTGTATTGGTTTATTTTCGCATTACGTCCCGTATCCCGTATATTGTTTTATTTTCGCATTACGTCCCGTATCCCGTATATTGGTTTATTGTTGCATTTCGTTCTGTATCCCGTGTATTGGTCTATTGTTTTATTGCGTTTCGTATCCCGTGTATTGTTTTATTGTTGCATTACGACCCGTTTCCCGCATATTGATTTATTGTTGTATTACGTGCCGTATTCCGTATATTGGTTTTTTGTTGTATTATGTTCTGTATCCCGTATATTAGTTTATTGTTGCGTTACGTCACGTATCCCCTATATTGGTTTATTGTTGCATTAATTTCCGTATCCCGTATATTGTTTTATTGTTGCATTACGTTCTGTATCCCTCATATTTGTTTATTGTTGCGTTACGTCCCTTATCCCTCATATTTGTTTATTGTTGTGTTACGTCCCTTATCCCTCATATTTGTTTATTGTTGTGTTACGTCCCTTATCCCTCATATGTTTATTGTTGTGTTACGTCCCTTATCCCGTGTTTTTGTTTATTGTTATATTTCGCCCATAAACTTTTACCAAGGCTATGGACTGACGTCAATACAATGAGAGTTAGGGAAATTAATTGTTCTTAGATACAAAATGAATATATTATTTTATTGTTGTATTACGTACCGTATGACGTATATTGGTGTATTGCTGTATTACGTTCCGTATCCCGTATATTAGTTTATTGTTGCATTACGTCCTGTATCCAGTATATTGCTTTCTTGTTGTTTTACGTCCAGTATCCCGTATATTAGTTTATTGTTGTATTACGTACCGTATCCCGTACATTGGTTTATTGTTGCTTTACGTCCCGTATCCCGTATATTGGTTTATTGTTGCATTACGTCCCGTATCCAGTATATTGCTTTCTTGTTGTTTTACGTCCAGTATCCCGTATATTAGTTTATTGTTGTATTACGTACCGTATCCCGTACATTGGTTTATTGTTGCTTTACGTCCCGTATCCCGTATATTGGTTTATTGTTGCATTACGTCCCGTATCCAGTATATTGCTTTCTTGTTGTTTTACGTCCAGTATCCCGTATATTAGTTTATTGTTGTATTACGTACCGTATCCCGTACATTGGTTTATTGTTGCTTTACGTCCCGTATCCCGTATATTGGTTTATTATTGCATTGCATCCCGTATCCAGTATATTGGTTTATTGTTGCATTACGTTCTGTATCCCGTATATTGGTTTATTTTCGCATTATGTCCCATATCCCGTATATTAGAATATTGTTGTATTACGTCCTGTAACCCGTACATTGATTTATTGTTTCATTACGTTCCGTATCCCGTATATTGTTTTATTGTTATATTACGTCCCGTTTCCCTTATATTGGTGTATTATGTTCTGTATCCCGTATATTGATTTATTGTTGCGTTACATATATAGACACAGACGGGAAATTAACAACAAAGCTATACGACAAACGAGACTATTTCGCCTTTCAAGTCGTTACGTTGCCATATTTATGTAGTTTTTGATATAAAAATAGAATTTCTGACATCACAAATTCATTTTTGATAAAAAAGAAATGAATATTTTTTTTTTTTTTTTTTTTTTTTTAATTTATTTAATATATAAACAAAATACAACATATAAGATACAAGAGACAGGTACATTCACACATACACACAACTTTCATCCAGGTCATATTATGATACATATATATAGGAATTCTAATGTATATTAGTTATAATGTCTTTTACATTATTCCATTTGATGGTGAATTCTTTTTGTTTCATATTCAAGTCATATGAATTCTTTTCTGCAATATAATAAGACAAAATATTATGCTGTAACTCATTGAGGTTCAGGTCTGAATTTTGTCTAGACTTTGTAAATATATAGTATTTTACAAGTAGTAAAATCACATTAATTGCATTATTATTTTTACCAGGAATTCCAAATAGAATATTATCTAATGAAAAATGTAAATCTGTATAACATGTTTCAATCCATTGTTTTAATTGTGTCCATATCTGTTGAGCGTGATAACATTGGAAAAATAAATGTTCGATTGTTTCTGTATTGGATTGACATAGACTACAAACTCTGTTTGTTTTTATCTTGCAATCAAAAAGATTCTTATTTGTACCAAGAATTCTATACAATATTCTATACTGAAACCATTTTAGTTTAGGATCTTTTGTACACTGATGTAGAAGTTTGTAGTATGGTTTAAATATAAAATTGTTGTTTAAGTTTAATGAAGATTTCCATTTATTTTCATGCTTTGATATATGTTTTATATTTTCTAAGAATAAATCATAAATGTATTTTGATCCTTGCATATTCTTAAGAATAATGCTAACAAAGTCTGGTTTGTGAGGACATTCAGTGTGTTCAAGACTTCCATCTAGGTGAGGCCATGTCTTTAATATAGATTTCTTTAATCCTAAGAAAGAGGTAAATGGTAGATTTATACTGTGGTTTCGCTTTAATTCTTCATATGGTATAAATCGTCCATTCTCTTTGAAGAGATCCGATATGATGTGGAACCCTTTTCTAAATAGGGGTTTAAGGATAATTGATTTTCCATCTATGCTTATTTTAGGATTATACCAAAGTAGATTTTGTGGTACATTCAAAGGAAATTTTTTTGAAGTTATAATAGTGAATTCATGCAAATCTATTAAGAACTCCTTCCAAAATTTATTATTAGTTTGTTGAGACAATTGTTTTGAATAATCTGGTCCCAATTGGCATAGGAGTGTGAAATCACATTTACATATGAAATTAAATATAGATTTTAATGTATCACTTGTGTTATTTATAAGTCTTCTGAACCATGTTAGTTTTAGTGATTTTATAAAAGAATTAATATGTGTCATTCGGCACCCACCCAGATAGAAGTCTTGTTGTAATAACTTTCTGGACACTTTGTCTTGTTTTCCATGCCAGATAAATTTGAATAGAATTTTTTCCAAATTGCTAATCCAAGTTTCAGATGGTTTAGGTAGTGTAGTGAATAGATGAGTAAATTTTGAAATAAGTAAAGATTTGATGACAGTTATTTTACCAAGTGGTGATAATTTTCGTTTATTCCAAGAATGTATTTCTTTTTCGATTTTTACAAATTTGTTGCCAAAATTGAGTTCCTCGATATTTTGAAGATCAGGTGTGAAAATTGTTCCCAGTACAAGATTATATGTTTTACAAAATACTTCTTTACTATGTGCTTTTGAGCCAATCCAAACAGCTTTGGTTTTGGTAATATTTGGTTTTAAGCCAGAATATTTAGAAAATTGAAACAATAAATCAAGTGCAGATTTCAAACATTTTTCACTCCCTTCTAGAAATAGTGCAGTATCATCTGCATATTGTAATAAGCATACTTCTTCAGCGATATGAATACCTTTGATGTTTTCATTTTGGCGGATCATAATACCCATAATCTCAACACAGATATTGAAAATATATGGAGAGACGGGATCGCCTTGTCGGCAACCACGCCCAATGTTAAAAAATTTCGAAAAATACCCATTTTGAATTACACAAAGTTTAGCATCATAATAAAAGTCTTGATCCATCTTATAATATCTGGACCAAAATTGAATAACCGAAGTGACTTGTACAGAAAAGACCATGACACAGAATCAAATGCTTTTTCAAAATCAATAAGAAGCAAAATTCCTGGTTTATTTGTTACTTTAGTATAATGCAATACATCATACACAAGACGGGTATTTTCACCAATATATCTACCCTTCATAAAACCCCGTTGATTTTCATGTATGATACTAGATAATACAGATTTTATTCTATTTGCAATACACGTTGATAAGATTTTATATGATATATTTAATAGTGAGATGGGTCTTCAATTTTTCAGTAGTTCTCTTGGTTTGTCTCACTTTGGAAGTATTGAAATTATGCCTTGTTTTTGGGTTATAGATAGCTCTCCCTTATCAAAACTTGTATTTACAGATCTTAACCAAAAATTACCAATATTTGACCAAAATAACTTATAAAATTCTGTTGTAAATCCATGAGGTCCTGGTGATTTCCCGTTTTTCATATTTTTAAGAGCAAGTATAGCCTCTTTACTAGTTATGTACCCCTCCAAAGATGTTGACAATACATCATTAAGGATGTTTATACCCGTCTTGTCTATCATTGTATTTAATTCAATATCTTCTAAGTCAGAATCTTTTATTGGAGTATAAGGACTGATAAAAATTTTCAATCTCCAAGAGAATTTCATTTTGATCACTTATATTGTGACCCCTGTGGTCTATGAGTCTATTAACTGTTTTGTTTATATAGTTTCTTTTTTCTAAACTTAGAAAATACTTGGTTGGTTTTTCACCTTCTTCGATCCATTTGGCTCTTGATCTTACAAATAATCCTTTTACATGTTCTTTACGGATACTTTCATGTTCTGTTTTTAAGCGATTAAGTTGTTCCTGATCGATATTTAATGTTCAACTTTCTAATTCTGATATTTTCTCCTGTAGTATCTTTTCTCTGTTAATATTTTCTCTTTTCTTTTTTGAGCTAAATTTAATAGTATAACCTCGTATTTGTAGAAGAATTTGTTCATAGAAAGATTGATCATCAATTTGCAATGTAAGATCTGTATTATTAATTTCATATATCTTTTCACGTACATAGGGTGTGGCTGCATATTGCTGTTTTATTAGTAAAATAATTTTTTTTACACCTTCAATATAATCTGTGTCTTTTAATAAAGAATTATTAAATTTCCAAAATCCTTTGGCTTTTTTTAAAATTTGATAATAAAATACTGAATTCAACAATAGAATGATCAGTTTCTATAGCCAGGGCTAATAGATGTACTATCTACAAAAGCCATAAGCTCATTTGAAACAAGGAAGAAGTCTAATCGGGCTTTTTTATTTTCTGGTCCGAACCATGTGTATCTTTTGGTAGCTTCATGCTGTATCCTCCATGGATCTTGTAAACATAATATTTCCTTATAATCTAAAAGTGTTTGTCTTGATTTGGGGTTATTTATTTTCTTATATTTACTGTAATTAAACATGGGATCTTGTACAAGATTGAAATCACCACCTAAAATTATGAAGTCTCCATTGAAATTATTTAGGCTATCAAAGAGTTTGTGATAAAAGTCTGGTGACTCTTTATTTGGACCATATATGTTGACAAGGAGGGTTCTATATTTTTTTTCAATAAATGTTTCTAGAGAGAGGAGATTCCCATCATTATCGGTTGCAACATTACAGATTTCAAATTCAAAATTATTATTGAGTAGTATGGCCACCCCTCTTGAATTAGATTTCCCTGGACTAAGATATACTTCATATCCCCAAATGGATCGAACAAGGTGAAGGTCTTCTGAAGTGAAGTGTGTATCTTGTAAAAAATATATGGAAAATCTTTTCTGTTTCAAGTAATTTAGAACATTCCGTCTTTTTTCTATGCTATTAAGTCCTCTGCAATTGAGTGTTAGAAACTTAATACTCATTTATATATTGATTATTAAAAGATACGAAATATAATACATATGTACACTCACATGTACACACATACATGTACACACCCATGCATACACATGCAACAGCATGTATACACATATAAATAATACACGAGTAAAAATATACATGGCATACACATGATTCTAGAAGCACGTACTTGGAAATAAACAATACATAAACATATATAAAGTATACATTGCCAACATGACACATGTTAATATTATATATGTAAGTACAAATTGCATACACATACATTCATGTAGCTGTAATGTGATAACTTGATGTGTATAAATGAGCACATCATTAAATATACATGTATCTACTATATATGCAGATATGATGTATGTAAAAAAGATCACATCAAAATACACGTACGTAGAGTAAGATACAGGTATTGTATGTATACTTATAAACATATTGTATACTTCGCAATATAGATACATTCCATATTTTTGTTTAAATATATACAGAGAACGGCACACACGTACATGTATGACATCTTTTCTAAATAAGAAATACTTGCACAGAAAAAAAGTATGTGTACTAACTAGTAATATTTGAAAGAAATTTATATTTACATTTCTCAAGGGAGATACTCCAAAAATAGAAATGAAACAGAATGTAGAAATAGGGAAAAAATCTATGTATTTCAAACATATAGTAACTATGGAATATGATGTAAATAAGTAATGGGAGAATACATTCACACACGCATACATACCAAAACACAGAACAAATACACATATAGATATGGTCATCATCGAAGTAGTGATAGTGATTTTATGATACACTGACAAGCTCTAACTTGTCACCAAGCAACCAGTGGAATACATATTGTTCTTATAGATTAAGAGTGCATTCAACATTTAATGTGAAACTGGATTGTCAAAGTTTATTTGCTAGTCATAGAGTTGTGCTGTGACACTAATATCAAATTGTTTATACTCACATTAAATGGATTGATCGAAGCCGTTCATTTATATTGTCAGTAATATCAAATTTGTGACGGTCTCCGCGAATATCGTATGCAAAAATTCGCCCATTAAAATACCAGGCCTTTTCAACCTTTTCGTGATCATTTAGTCTTTTTAACAGTTCAATGTTCATTGGTGTCACATGATCAACCAGAGTGAAGGTGTCCTGGAATTTTTTTTTCTTTCTCATAACTGCAACACGAGACTCTGGGTTGATAAACTTTGCTATAACCGGTCGGCTTCCACTTTTATTTCCGGGTACTCTGTGAATGGCTAATATGTCATTTGGATTAACATCTATCCCACCTTTTGTTTTTGCAATTTGACAAAAATCCCTCCTCATGTCCTCTCCTTTATTTTCTTTCCATTTCAGAATTTTAACGTTGTTTTTTGGGGAGTATTGCTGGTTAAAATTTGCCATGCTAATCACTTTGTTGTAGTTTTGTTCAGATTGGCGTAATCGGCCGCGCAGAAGTTCCATTTCAGTTGCTTGTTGGTGTATCTTCTCTCTCATGTTATAAAAATCCAAATTTAAACCATCAATCTTTTCATTCAGTATTTGTGTATTCTCTGATATTTCATTGGACACATGTGAATTGATTTCTGTTTGAATCTCCAGCTTCACATTTTTTCGTACATCGTTTAGGACTTCCTTCTTTATGTCACTTGCTATTTTGTCTTTCATATCCGAGAAAATTTCAGACACCACAGACCTTACTATATCTGCTATATCATTTTTGGAAACAACTGTTGCCAAACACTGTTTGATTTCGTTTAGATCCACCTGGAGTGTGGCTAGATCGATTGCTGAGTGTTGTTCATTAGAACTGCTAGTTCTTGGCTTTTTGTTTGGTGGCTTATCTGATACCACTGTTTCTAGAATTTCAAAAGGCACACCTGTTAAATCCATTTTTGGTTTGTCGGTTTTTATTGAATCTATATTTTCTTTTAGGCCACATTCATTTACTACGTATACTTCACTGGCCATTCCTTTTAAACTCTGAATGTACAGGTACAGGTAGAACAATAGCACACAGGTAAGGTTATTCTGAGTACCAAATCACTTTAATATAAACTTTGAAGTTTCACTACAAATTTGATGTTTTTCAAAATATCTACTAATTTCAAATTATTTTCCAAAACAGAGTCTGCAGTATTATTCCCAGTGCAATCTCACATCATATGCACATATTTGTCTTCAAAATTTTGAATTATATAGAGTAGTAAATCTACTGAATTAGCAGAGCTTCAAACACACATCTAGTCACTTGGCATAACCACTACTCACTCCAAGAAATGAATATTTGATATTAGGAAATAGAGGCGATTTTTCTTATATCAGAAATCGATTTTTTTATATTAAAAAACAACTTTTGATATCTGAAATTCGAGCTTTTGATATCAGAAAATCATTTTTTGATATTAGAAAATCATTTTCTGATATACAAAATATGTAGTATTATTTGTTATTAAAACATCGAATTTCTGATATCAAAAATGATTTTTCGATTTAAAAAAAAACTATTTTCTGATATCATATCACAAAATACGAATTTCTGATAGCAGAAAATGTGATTTTTTTATCAGAAAATATCACATAACAACCTAAATAAATTATCCGTATTAAGACCGGGGTTAATTCACTTATAAGTTTTATGTGTATTTAAAAAAGAATCCATAGTTATAGTTATTAAATGTTTTTAATTTTAGACGAAATAATTAAATAAGCTAAGCCCATCTTGAATGTTAAATCTTGAGCAGTAGGCCTGGCTAAATATTTTAGACCAAACAGGCAACTAACATGGCGGACGGAACTGCGGGAAGACCAGCTGCTGAGCAAGACATACCAAACACAATCAATGGTCCGCAGTAAATAGGGCCTAATAACACGTAGTCTAGTATCTGGCGGGAAATTTTAGAGAGCAGTTATTGTTGTAGGATACAGTTCCGATAGGAAATAAAGACAATTTCTGATATCAAATAATCGATTTTCTGATATTAAAAATTAAAAATGATTTAATTCTTGATATCAGAGATTCACTTTCTTAAGTCAAATATTCGAGTTTGTGACATTAAATAATACTACATATTTTATTATATCAGAAAATGATTTTCTGATATCAAAAATTCATTTGTTGATAAAAAAAATCGAATTTCGATATAAAAAATTCGTCTTATTTTTTATATCAGAAATTCATTTTATCGAATTTCTGATATCAAAAATCGATTTTATGATATCAAAAATTAAAAATTATTTCTTGATATCAGAAATTCATTTAATGAAATCAAATATTCGAATTTGTTATAAAATAATACTACATATTTTTGATATCAGAAAATGATTCTCTGGTATCCAAAAAATGATTATCTGATCCGAAAAAGTGATTTTCTGATAAAAAAAATTCGTTTCAATTTTTTGATATCAGAAATTCGATTTTTTTATATAAGAAAATGATTTTTTGATATCAGAAATTCGATATTTTGATATCAGAAAATTATTTTTTGACATCAAAAATGTTTTTTATATCAATAAAATGAATTTTTGATATCAAAAAATATTTTCTGTTATCAGAAATTCAATTATTTGATATCAAAAAATGAATTTTTGATATCAGAAAATAGTGAGTAAATACTAAAACGCCGCCCATAGGGATCGGCAAATACAAAAACTTGCTCTTAAAACTGCAAGAAAATGTCGGAATGTAGGTTATGATTTTAAGATGTTCGGGTTAGATGGAAAATTACTAAAAATAGTTACTAAAACAAAAACTAGACGTTTACGATGAAATACGATTCTGATTTTATTAAACAATCTGTCAAAGATAACCTTTAAACAGGCATTTGATGTAGGGTTAGATGCTCAATTGCTCATCATGAGAATTTTATCAAACAGTTTTTAAGGGGTTATTGTTGCTGTTGCCGTTGCCGCTGCTGTTGCAGTAGCTGTTGTCCCAATGTAATCGCATAATTTTACTCGGGGCGGCAACCTAGTTTTGGTCATCATAACTAGTTTACTGACCCCAGGATGTATGCGATTCCAACTATGTTTGAATTATTTCGTCTCCGTATGGTATTATTTTAAAATATCGAAATTCAAACTTTCATTCAGATTGAATGTAATTTTGAAGCTTTTTATTACATTTTTTTTTTCATTTTTGTTAAAGTTTTGTTGTAGTGACTTCTAAGTTTACATGTAGTTCAAACTGCCTTTGTAAAAACTTACGTAACATATTTTACTTACATACTTCAGATATATCCTCAAGAGGCACAGAGCGTGATGTTGTTTTCTTCCCAAGTTGTGGTGTGTTTTGAATGACTTTATATCGAAATGCGTCGATGGTTTGTCCTAGCAGCAAATGTTTATGTGCAGTTTATCATTTATGGGATTGTAGCTAGTTTTGGTGTATTTCTTCCAGAAATATCATCATCGTACAACAGTGGGAAAGGAGAAACAGCATGGATAGGTTCATTGTCAGCAGGTTCTATGCAACTATCTGGTAATTATCTATGACTATCCATCATCATCATCATCATCATCATCATCATCATTAAAATTTGCTGTTGTTACTTTTGTTATTCTTGTTATGTTGTTATCATCGATCATCAGGTGAGCTATAGTAAACACACCTTTGTCCTTGGTCCGTCGTTTCAAATATTTCTGAAGGGATTTTGACAAAAATACACAGGAAGCAAGTACTCAAGGTCCTTTATCTAGGTTCTGTTTTTCGGCAGGTCTCGGTCAGGGAGGGATACAAGGTAAGGTAAAATAGGTCAAACAGTGCAAGTCTTCAAAAGAAAAGGTGGTCTTTTTATTCTGTCAGTGAAGAGACTGCGATGATAAAGAAAGATCATCTAATTTATGGTTTCCTACAGGTGGTGTTGGCTTTGATCGGATCTGTATAGGGCACCCTCCTTTTGTAAACGTTTACCACAGACCGTCTGCAAACAAGACAAAACGAACACACAAAGGTGGTAAAGAATGTTGCATAAAGAAGTGTTGCTGTTGTTAGTTCTGTTCTGAAGGATGTATAATGAAGTGCTGCTGCTACATCTCACATCCCTACATTATATAAATTGCTTAGATATATCGGGAAATAATTCATAGATCATCAGATCTGATTCCTATGCCTTAAATTGTCAACAGTTTGATGATTTTGAGATGCTTTTCATTTATTATATTGTTTCATGAATACATTTATGCATCTAAATAACATTATGTAACGTGGAATGCCAGGACAAAATACGTTGTTAATTCATATTTCAATATATATATTACGTTCATTTTTAACCATAGAAGTTCGAAGCTGTCAACATAATATTAGAAATAATAACAAAATAAACATAATAGGCAATGAAAATGCTTTATATGAAAACGGAAATATTGAAATATACATTTTACTATTTAGGACCAATCGCTGCTGTGTTGACGGAAAGATATGGACCACGTTTGATCATGTGTATTGGTGCTGTCTTCGGAACTCTGAGTCTTCTGGCCAGTGTTTTTACCTCTAATGTTTTCACTATGTATTTCACATATGGATTTTTCCTAGGTATGTCGAGTATTGCTATGTCAGAAGATGATAACGGAGCAAGTCATTTTGTAAATTCTGCACCAAGTTAAAAAAAACTTACAAAAAGTATTTCACGGTGATTACTTTTAGTCATCTTTTACAGCAATTACTTTTAGTCACATTTCACAGTGAATTCTACGGCGATTACGTTTTGTCTTATTTTACATTGAACACTTTTAGACATCATTTATAGTGAATACTTTTAGTCATCTTTTAAGGTGAAAACTTATAGTCCTCTTTTACGATGGTTACGATAAGATATCTGAACGTTTTTTATTTCGTCATCTTTAACAGTGCTAACGTTTAGTAATCTTTTACGATGATAGTAATCTTTTCGGAGAATGCTTTAAGTTATATTTACGGTAATTACTTTTAGTCATCTATCACAATGGTTACTTTACGATATATTTACGGTGATTACCTTTAGTTATCTTTTACGAAACAACAATAAACAAACAAACAAACAAACGATTATAACTTTAAGTTATATTTTAAAAGTGATTACATATAGTCACTTCTGAGTGATTACTTAAAGTAATCTTTTAGAGTGATTGTTTTCAATGATCACGTTTAGTAATCATTTACGGTGATTACTTTATTCGTTTTTACGTACTGTGATTACTTTTAATCATCTTTTACAGCGATTACTTTTAGTGAACTCTTCAGTTGATTTCTTTTAGATATATTTTATAGTGATTATTTTAGTAATTTTTTTATTAATTATTATTAAAATCTTTAACAGTGATTACTTGTCATTTTCTACAGTAAGTACGTTTATAAATTTGTTACAGTTATTTTGTTTGGACACTTTTTACAGTGATTGCTTTAGTCATACAAATGTCTTAATAATTTGTCTTTCGATTTCATTTGGATATGCTATCTTGAGCGGTTATTAAATACATTTATTGCATAGCAAGAAAAAGGTAATTTATATACTAAAGAAGGAAGCAAGAGATAAAATAAGACATTCCATTTGCAGAGAAACTGCACAAATATACATAAACATTATAAAGATAATACCAAAGCTATAAAATTACAAAAATTTCTAGATTCTGAAAATTTAAAATATATCAACAAAGCTTTTCTTCCTTAAATTCTTAATCAGATAGTTAACAGTATTAATCTCAACAAGAACATACTTGTTTTCTTCAATAAATTGCGTAACACGAATCGAAACAGTAATTGAAATACATCTTGAAATATGAAATATTTTCGAATGCTTGTATGATTAGGATCCCATCCTCAGTCTTACTGTGGACTCACGGAAGATGTGGCCGGTCGACAGGGGATACTTACTCTTCCATGACACCTGATCCCACCTCTAGATTTCCAGAGGTCCGTGTTTGTCTAATTTTTACTTGATTTGCGTATTTTCACATGAAGCTTCTTTGGATATACATTTTGTTATTTGTGATTTTAATACAATGTATTTAAAGTTAAAATAGATCTGTTGATGCTGTTTCGTTTAGGGTTTGGATGTGGATTAATGACAGTGGCGGGCGTTATTTCAGTGACACAACAGTTTCAAAATGGTCGTTCTCTTGCTTTAGGAGTGGTTTATACAGGTGGATCAATGGGGATGTCAGCTTTCCCTATGTTTGTCACCGTATTATTTGGTGAATACGGCTGGAAAATGACGCTTTTGATTTTAAGTGGTTTAGTAATGAATATTATCGTCTGTGGGGCTATTCTTCAATCTGTTAAGACACAGAGTAAAACAGAAATTACAGGTAATTATGCAAGTCTGTTATTTCAGTTTTATTTTCCATCAGACCAACAGAGAGAAAGGAAAACAACAATAACGGAGATTACACACGAAATACATTTCGCAAATACATTTTAAGGTTTTATTTTGTGAAGTCAGTGGTTGAAACAATTTAGTTTACAATATGAACAATGACGAATTTTGACTTTTTCTTATTCCGCATGTCCTACTCATTGGAGTTTATTAGGAATCTTTCTTAAAATCACAATATTTTCAACAGAATAATTTATTAATTTACAATTTCAGTTCCTTACATTGATAAGGTTCTGATAGTTTTTTTGTAATTCATACAAGATAATAATGACAAGTCATTCGTTTTTCAGAATCTAAACCTCAGACTTTATCTTTGGTTCGGAATAAAGGTTTTACATGCTACGTATTGTCGGCATTTTTGAACAACATGGGATATTACATTCCTCTCTTCCTACTCCCGGATTATGCCTTGACTCTTGGTTTGACGAACACGAAAGCGTCATCCCTACTTACTGTCCAAGGAATCACATCAATACTAGGACGTATTTTCGTCGGTTATATCGGTGACAAAGAAAGTGTAAGCGTACCTCTCATAAATGCTGTATTACCTTTGATTGACGGTGTCCTCATTGCAATGTTACAAATCGGAACCAGTCTATTACCTCTTATGTTCTTGTCGGCCGGACATGGAATATTTTCTGGTATGTTTATTTCTGACCTGTTGTCCTGTTACGTACGAGTGTTATCGTATAATACACATTCGATATATATATATATATATATATATATATATATATATATATATATATATATATATATATATATATATATATATATATATATATATATATATACATGTAGACGTTGAATTAGGCCGCATATAAGGCTGAAAATTGTTATGATCCATTATGGGATAAGTGTTATCATAAAATAATTACTCACGATACATGTCGTCTATTTGGCCAATTAACTGCTCGAGATATCCCAAAATCCCAAAATATGACAGGCAAAATCTGTTCTGATCAAATAACACGTTCATTAATCTTTTGTTAGCTAATTTTCTACTTTGCTTTATATTTCCTCTCTTTTCCTTTTACTAAATTCCCGTATGCAAGTTAGGCATTTTACTTTAGTCAGAGCAGAGCGGAAAGGTAAATCTGACGATCCTCCTTTGTATTAGGATTATAAACATTATAAACTCGACATAAGAGTATCATTATCCATTACCATTATCACCTATTGTCTTTTACTACCTTTTACATATTTTGTATATACAATTTGAGTTTGATAATAAATTAAGAGTCTTTGTCTCTAACTTGAGAAGGAAAGTTCAAGTTGAGCTGTTCACCCCTGTATACATGTTCACAAGGCGTTTCATATTACTCTTAAACGGATTTCGTCTATACTTTTAGATTTATTATTAGACCTTGTATGATACCACGTTCGCTTTAGAAAATACATAAATCGGAGCTCAACTGATGAAGTCTACTCCACAGAAACAATCATCTTGAGCATTATAACTTTGGTATTATGTTAATAATATTTATTCTATATTTTGTAATTTGAAACTGTGGTACACAAGATAAAATCTAAAGTGTTACGGACTCGAAAGGCCGCACTAGACTCAACTTAACATTAATGACTGCTCCATCATAGCATGCCGCTTATACCATATATATATTAGCATCTTGGACTTTGTTATCAAAGACATGCTGTCTAAATAGTATAGTAGCCATATTCTCTATACTACAGGCATTGTGTGATATTTACATTCCACGTGAAATTTACATTTACATTTCAGTGGTCTTACAGTTATTTCCCCTTGCGAGAAGACGATTTCTGGACAATATGCAGATTAAGATGTGGATTTTTTAACGTCCAGTAATAATTGTAATCAAAATAATGAAAAAGAAAAGATTTATGTTTCATGTTTTAAGGAAGAGATTGACAAGTGTTGCATTAAATATATTGTAATGCCTGTGACTTCCAATTGTTACTGTGGGTCCGTATATTCAGTGGCACCACAACTCTTAACAATCGTTAGCGTACAACTAAAGAAAACGACATCTGCTCAAGACTTATTTTAGAACTGCATTTGTCTATAAAATCGAGCCCGATCCCGCAAAACCCGAACAGGCATCACACTACTCCCCCTATCCACTTCTAAATCGTCTTTCCTCCCAGAGGCATGGCGGTAAGTTTAGAGTCTGGACACTGCCCGCGACTCGGTATGGTGATAAAAGTTTCTGCTGCCACAATCCTCAATGCTGGCATTGTCCATACTGTCCAAATCAGGTTCGGTATCCTCAGAGATGACGGGACAATAATCAATTCCTTCACTTTTGAGGTGGTGTCTATATCGATTTATCCAGAAAGGAATGGTATCCAAATTGCAAGGTTTAATCCTATCGTGATGAAGAGTATGTATGGGTTTCTGTTCCTTGATATCGTACAACACGGGTCCATGCTTTCTGGCAACAACTGCAAGACCTTTTTACAGGGCTTGGAGCTTCGGGCTCCTCCCCACCTTCTTTGTGGTATCCATTATGTAGACAAGGTCCCCAATATTGTATTGGTGTTCAGATTTTCTATTGTCATGCAGTCGTTTCTGGCTAACTGATGCCTTTTAAAGATTTTCCTTGGCCATTGCAGAGCACCTTTGTATGGAGTCCCGAAATGTTTCAACATAATCTTCTTGACCTTCTTCCTGTGCATTGTGTAGTCCAAACAAGACCTCCTCTGGCAAATGGACTTCCTGACCCAACATAAGATGGTATTTATATGGTGTTCATCCACTCCTTTGCTCCTTTTGTCTCACTAAGGGGTAATAGAGTTGTGTCCTTTGCAACTTGTACTCTTGCAAGATGGTAATAATTATTCTCTTACTTTTATTTACTACCACGTGGCCATTGATATTCAGATCACCCTGTCTTGCAATAACCATGGCATCCAATGCCTCAAGAATGTCCATCCCAATAAGTGCATCATCTCATAATGGCCCAACATAAACAGGCCACTCAATGTTTGACTCTCCAATGACCAACCATGACATTGCTGAAGGCCTCCATCTCTTTGCCATCTTCGGCATTCATCAAATTAATTGTCTTTTTGCCGGCTAATTTAAGATCCAGTACACCAGCAAATTCTTTTGACGGGACGGTGACATCAGCACCGGTGTCAACAACAGCATTAGTGTTGAATTGTTTATTTTAAGAGGGACCATCATCGATTTGCCCCCTGTTTTCTTGCCTATTTTTAAAATGGGTCTCATTGTATCATTCTGGTGATACTCTTCCTTGTCACTTGTATTTTTACTATTAAGATAATAATGTTTCCTAATATGGGATGTATCACCACATTTGTAGCATCCCCTTTTTATGGTGATGACTTGTTCCTGGGGCAGTCTTTTTTCAGATGAGACCTATCACCACAGATAAAGCAACCATCACTGGGTGATGGTGACCGTTGTCGCTTTCGTAGCTGTACGTTTTTCTCAAACAGTTCTCTGAGCTCTCCTATCTCATCTTGTAAGGTTTTCTGGCCTTGAAAATTTGATTTTAACATGTTTCCACTGTTCATCTTCCCAACACACCCGTCTAGAGTATCTTTTCGTCTCATTATCACGACCGATTGTTGCCTTGTACTTGTGTTGTAAATGCACAACAATATCCAATTTTGTTTTTGGTCATTTGTTTAGTGTCTCGTACCCAACTCGTGTGCTTCTAAAAAGCCTCAGCTACAAGTTCTTCTTGCAGGCTAATACTAACTTTTTATAAGGCAAGGGCTACCAACCTTCTGGCC
Source organism: Atrina japonica (assembly GCA_030159075.1). Lineage (NCBI taxonomy): Eukaryota > Metazoa > Mollusca > Bivalvia > Pterioida > Pinnidae > Atrina > Atrina japonica. The sequence goes on along the minus strand of BROG01000086.1, from coordinate 495,510 downwards.
TCCTCAGCAAATTCATCATCAGTCTCACTTTTTGACGGCAGTCTTCCAGACGTTTTCTTGCAGAAGTGGGTGGATCCTTTCTATTATATCTATCCTCCATCATTTTGACCAATCTAGAATAATCATCTTGCACCGATTGTGGGAAAGCACATGGAAACCTGCTAGCATAACCCCTTAGACACTGTACAAATCTATCTAGTTTCTTTAGTCATATCTTTTGGTTGCCCTCTTAAAATGTAACATGAATCCATCCCAATCTCCAGTTCCATCAAAGGTAGAGAGCGTTTGATGTTGAATGTCAGATTTCCTTGCTCTCTCACCAGTAAATGGATGACGACTAGACTCAAATTGACTTATTCTGTCAAGTAAGTTTTGGAATGGTGGGCACTCCGAGCCTCGTCCTGGGGTAGATGCAAAAGGTTTAGGACTAGTATTTGCACTATTAAATTGTAATGGTTCTCCCCGATCTCTATGAATTCAAATGTCGGTCTGCCATTGGTCCATTTCATTCCCAAACTCAGAGGAAAACCTACTGGCTCCACGGTTCCAAAACTCATTATAAAACCTGGGGCTGTCCCCACAGTTTTCGTGGTCAATAGAAAACCTTGGGCTGTCCCCTCGGTTCCTATGATGACTAGGCGCAAAGTTTGGCAAGTCGCTGATGTTAAAATCCATCTGGCTGTCAAAAAAGGTCTCTGTCTGGGGTTGTCCCCGCGACAAAGTATTTTTTCTAAAATCCCCGTAATCAAATGAACTTTGGTTGTCCTTGTATTGTTGATTTAACTGTACCTGATTTGCATTCATTTCACGTATGGCACCTGTCAAATCATTCATTTCGTTACCTATTCTCTCAAGGATGGGCAAGGATACATCATTGAATCCTTCTCTAGGGTCCATCTCTGTACTTTTATATCAATGACATACACTATGAAAATACTCTAACTGCTAAAATGCAATACCATGCATTAGAGAACTACTACATGCAACACAAACTATACAAATGAAATAACAACAGTATATTATTAGTGAATGCTAGTACATAAAGTGCACAGATGTTATAATACAAGAACAAGTTAGTTCCTTCACTTATGTATATGTATTTCAAACACCACAGTGACCACCATAAAAAAATGCTGTTGTATAGTTTGTTTTTTTTTTTTTATATATAATGTAAAAAGCTCCTGAGGGTCAATTCTTAAGCCTAATTTCAGAAAATATCAGTAATTTAATAGAATATATGGATATTAAAGCAGGATACAAATCAGATCATTCACATATTATATGAGAAGTTAAATTTGATGATTTTGTAAAAGGAAAAGGTTTATGGAAATTCAACAATCTTCTTCTTCATGATAAATATTTTATAGACAGAGTTAAAAAAACCAATATGCTAATATCTTATATGCTCCGCATATGATGGAATCCATTCCAAATGATATTATTGATTTAACAATTAAAGGCAGTACTTTTTTAGAAGTTGTATTAATGGAAATAAGAGGTATCTCTATTTCACATGCTAGTTTTAAAAAGAGGGAGAGGGATAAAACAGAGAAAAAGCTTTGCCAGGAAATTAATAGCCTAGAAATTAATTGTGATAATAATAGCTCAAATAATTTTTTTGACATTTTACAAGAAAAAAAAAGGCAAATTTAGAAGCAATAAGAACAGAAAAATTGAAAGGTCACATGATAAGATCTAGAGTAAAATGGGTGGAAGAGGGGGAAAAACCAACAAACTATTTTTGTAATTTGGAATCACGTAATTATATAAACAAGACAATACATAAGTTAGCAGTAGACGGGAAAGGTGTGTGTAGAAAACAAAATGAAATTTTAAAAGAAATTAAATATTTTTATGAAAATCTGTATTCAAGTAAGGAAGAAGAGCTTATTAAAGTTGACTTAAATGAAACTTTTAAAAAATTTAAAATCCCCAAACTTGACTGCTATATGGCGAATAATTTAGAAAAGGAATTTTCAGTTAAAGAGGTATGTGGGATTCTAAAAGAAATGAAAAATAACAAATCACCAGGGAGTGATGGCTTTACCACAGAATCTTTTTTATTTTTCTGGGGGGATTTAAAATATTTTATAATAAGGGCAATAAATTGTATATTTAGGAAACAACTCCTTCCAATCACTCAGCGATTAGGTATCATAACATGTATTCCTAAAGGGGATAAACCAAGACAATATTTAAAAAACTGGCGTCCAGTAACTCTTTTAAATGTATTTTACAAATTAATATCTGACTGCATAAGCAGAAGAATAAAAACCACTTTAGATATTTTAATATCTAATACACAGACTGGATTTATGCGTGGAAGATACATAGGTGAAAATACCAGACTTATTTATGCTTTTATGTCCTACACAGAAACTTACAAAATTCCTGGTCTTTTAGTACTTATTGATTTTGAAAAAGCCTTTGATTCAAAAGCATGGTCTTTTGCTTATAAAGTATTAAAATTATTTAGTTTTGGACAAAATATAATAAAGTGGATACAAATTTTAAATACTGATATGAAAGCTTCAATTATACAAAATGGCTTCCTTTCAGAACAAATACATATTAGACGCGGATGTCGTCAAAGAGATCCAGTCTCGCCATATATTTTGTGTGCAGAAACTCTTGCTACTGTAATTAAGAATAATGTAAATGTAAGGGGGATAACTATTAATAATGTAGAACATATAATAGCTCAGTATGCGGATGACGCTTCTTTTATACTAGATAGGTCTAAAAAATATCTGTTTTCAGCTTTAGATACTTTGGATTACTATTCTTCGAATTAACCATACAAAAACAAAAATTATCTGGATAGGTTCAAAAAAGTTCAGCAATGATGTCTATAATCATAGTAAATGGAAACTAGATTGGGGGACCAAGACTTTTTCACTGCTAGGTATAGAATTTTCAAATGGTCTTGATAAAATGACAGAAATGAACTTTAAATTACAAATACCTAAAATTGAAGCATTGTTTAAACAGTGGAATAGAAGAATACTTACTCCAATTGGAAGAGTAACAGTTGCTAAGACATTAATAATTCCAAAATTAAACCATCTTTTTATAGCATTACCTAACCAAAGAATAGAAAAAATAGATTGTCTCATTAAGTGTCTATTTTCTTTTATATGGGGGTCAAGATGTGATAAAGTTAAACGAGAAATTATGACTCAAAATACAGATAGGGGTGGGCTTAAAATGATTGATATAAAAAGTTTTATCATTTCTTTAAAGTACTCCTGGGTAAAAAATATTATTAAAGGGTGGGCAATCCTAGTTAAATGTTTTGCAGGCAATACATGGGAACAACATTTGCTACACAAATTTCTGATTTTGGAGATAATTTTATAAATAAACTTTTAAAAGAAAATAAAAATAGTTTTTGGAAAGACACCTTTTTGTCATGGCAGAAAATTATGAATAAACAGTTAGAGGTAAATGTATCTGAGGACAATTTCATGTTGTTACCAATATGGTATAATTCCAAATTAAAAATCAGTAACAAATCTATTTTTATAAAGGAATGGTATCAGAAAGGCGTTAAGTTGATAGGTGACTTTCTTGAAAATAAAAAATTCCTGACTAAACAACAGTTTCAAATAAAATTTGATTTATACGAAATATGTTCTTTACAGTTTAATGGAATACAAAGTACAATATCAAAATATTTGAGATCTCTTAATATTGATGTGGGGGATGTAAAGTTGAATATGTTTCCATATATTCCATTTCATTTAAATACTTTGTTTTCTAGTGATAAGGGACATAAAAAATTGTACAATTTATAAAATTTAAAAGAAACTATGCCCACAGCAATTATTAAATGGAATTCAATAGATAATTTCAATTTGAATGTTAAAGAGGTCTTTGAAACCTGCTTCAAAACAACAGCTGACTCTTCATTACAATGGCTTCAGTTTAGAATACACCATAGAATTTTACCTGCACGCAGTTATTTAAAAAAACTAAAAGTTAAATCTGAAGATGTATGTGAATTTTGTGATAAAGATATAGAGAACATATCTTTTTTCAATTGCACAAAAATATTCAGACTATGGAGATTATTATCTGTAAGAATATTTGAAAAAAACAAATATTAGTGGATTTTAACAAAAGAAATATTCTTTTTGGAGATCACAATTCGGCACAGAATCATGTAACAAATTTCATCATTCTTAGTACAAAGTATCATATCTATAAGTGTCTGAAACAAAAGAAAATCCCACATTTATCAGGTATTACTAATCACCTTCAATGTCATTTTATAACAGAGAAATTTATTGCATGCAAAAATGACAAAAATGAAGACTTCGCTAAAATATGGTCTTCATGGAACAATTTATTTGAAAATTCTGAAGCCAATCCCTAAATTTTTTTGATATAGTCATTTGAACACAATAGTTACACAATGAAACAGAACAATATACTATATTAGTTACCTCCCTTACAAAAATGTTTATAATTACAATTTTGTATATGTACATTATAATTGATATGGATAAGTAAATATACATACATGGATAATGTAGTGTGCACTTTAAATATCAGATAGGAGTATGTTTCTTTTCGGTCTCTTATTATTATTATTATTTTTTTTTTTTTCTAAGAAAGTTTTATAGCCCAGATATATTAGTGTTTCAGTCTGGGTTGGGGCCCTGGATTCAAACTGATCACAACAGATAAAATAAAGTTCTTTGACCAAGTTTGGGTAATCCGAAATAAATGACTCAACTGCAGCTAGTGTTCTTCTCCCTGGCTGACACTTAAAATTAGTGGAAATCCTGATGGTGCTATCCTTCTGATACGGTACCCTTGACTATCAGACATAAAGACTGCTATACGGTCATTCTCCCTGTCTGGGATGACTACAGGATGGCTCTCTATATACTTTTCAATATTTGAGACGCTCATCTACAAGTATATTCTTAAAACACACATTAAATGATTAAACATAAAAATAACAGACATTTACTTTTCGGCACAAACTGTACCGGTACATCTGACTGCAGATTTCGACAAACGTAAGGAAAACAACATAGAACGAACAAAGCGATACAAAATATAAATTTAGTGACAAATAATGACTTCGAAAAGGCCGAATCTGACTCGACTAAGGTAATAACAAACCTGTAGTACAGTACTCCACTGTTCGAAAGGCGCCAAATTCACTTCTGATTCCAATGTGATGCCTTTGAGTTCCAATAGTTACTATGGGTCCGTATATTCAGTGGCACCACAACTCTGAACAATCGCTAGCGTGCAACTAAAGAAAACGACGCCTGCTCAGATCAAGATTTATTTTAGACCTGCATTTTCATATAAAATCGAACCCGATCCCGCAAAACTCGAACGCGCATCACAATATCACAGTCCGTTTTCTTATGAACCGCCACCCTATGGTGTTGTCTGGAAAATTATAATTTCTATAATTCCGAAACAGAAAGTGGTATCATTTTCAAATACGTTTAAGAGTACCACTAACGGTTCTCTCGGGAAATTACCATAATAAATTTATATATACCACTGATAAGTTTTAATAAAAAGAAATCCAAAAACGTTTTATACAATCATTGTTTTCACAATGGCAAATTTAAAATATACCATTGATAAGTTTTAACAAAAAGAAAAAGTATATTTTCAGGCCTTCAACCCCTGGAAACAATGAACTCTTCTGTAAATCAATGACCTAGGCCAGTCCAAATGTGTCTTTAGGGGTGAGTGAGTTAAGATTTTTGTGCTTTAATCATCGGTCTATTACGATTTGAAAATTTAAAAAAGTTGCAATATAGTAATGTGGTACATATTAATATACAATAAATACCAAAGCGTTATTTGCAATAAGAAGCACACACAACAGAGTACAAGAAGGGAACTCTGAGAAACTAGAGTTAGGATCAGGTGTCATGATATCTTAATTGTCTCTATAACAGTCAAGGTACCTTTCAAATTGTCACATGGGTTTATAAATAGCTTATATAACATTGAATATTTAATATCATAGTCATGGTCGAACAAATATCAAATTCTCAAAGAATTAATTATCTTAATATGACATTTTCTTTACTTCAGCGCCATTTTCATCAATGGTAGCCGTATCTCTCCTTGAAGTCGTCGGCATGCCAAACCTTGCTACAGCATACGGCGTTTGGTTGTTCATGTGTGGTTTGGGAAGTCTACTTGGCCCGCCTGTTGCTGGTGCGCATAGGTTTTTTTTTCGAAAATCTAGGAAAGCATTAAAGACAACTTTTCTATTAGCATGGAGTATCATTTGACCTGCAAAATTTATCTGGTTTTGTCATTTAAAGGTGATCATAGATTATCGTATGGAGGGTCAAAAGGTTATTATATATTAGCCTCGAGTAATTGTGTTCCATTTTATTGAAAAAGCTTAAACTGATTATGGTGATTCTTCCCCTTTCTTCCTCTTATTCTTAATGTTTGTTACATTTTCAGGTTGGATCTACGACTTTACAGGAAGTTACGTCATTGGTTTTTACATATCTGCTATAATCACCGTTGTTAGCGGCTTGGTGATACTTTGGATACCTCTAAGGTGCAGTTCGACTGTTCCATGCAAGAAAAGGAAATGTAAGAGAGTGCAGAACGTTTTTTCTATCCATGAGCTAAACTGATGGAATCTTCATAGCATTTGATGAAACACAAATTTCTTGTACATAAGAATGATGTTACTTTGAAACTGTGAAAGTGATATTGTGTAATTATGCATTATTCATAGAATCTAGTGACAATATTGTATTCTTCAGATTAAAAGAATTATCCATTCGACAATATCTCAAGTAAACATTGTCACTTTTTGTAAATATGAGATAGCAAAAATGAATTGAAATGTAAACAGCGCCAACTTAGAAGCTACCTCTCAAATCACCAACAAATCCAAACGAGCCGTGTAAGTGCTAACGGGCTTTAATGCATCCAAAACAATCTACAGTGAGTGTGTCCGGGCCGTAAAGTGTTTGGAACATACCGAGCCCGATCAATAATAACATACATAATTACAACTACCAACTGGCGCGACTTCCTTTTCTTTTCTAGAAATCTGTCACAAAACTGGAAAGCTAAAATAAACACTTCTTAGTAAACTTGAACTAAAAATTTCTGATCATCTACTGGCTATAGATTATGAAAGTAAAGCGTTAAACTTGGTTATGGGATTATTGCGTAAAAATGACAAATATATGAACACAGTGTTATTGTCTCCTCACATAACGAAATCACGGAATCTATCAGGAAGTCGTCGATCTCTTGTCGGTTGAACACGAACAGGAACTTCCGGTGACACACATGGCGTATTCGGAGTAACTGCATCATAACTGGAACAAAGGTCATTTCGTGTAGGATAGGGTCCTGAGTAGGGAGTAGGTTCACTTGGAGGAGTCATTATCTCCAACGGTATGTCGGGAGGATCAGGAAGTCCCTGCATTTGGAGAGTGTTAGGAGGACCATCGATATCGTCATCGGATGCACAGTTAGAATCGGATCCGGTACGATCAAACGTCTGCGATGGCACCAAGTAGCACTCAGACTTTTTCACCCTGTATGAAGCCTGACGCAGCTGGTTACCAGTAAACTTTTTGATCATGCACCAAGTGGGCTCAGTAGAAACTACGATATACCGGTCTCTTGCACGCGATTTATTCCTATCACTGTTGAGATACACAAGATCTCCAACGCAGATGGACTGCTCCACAGGGTAAGTAGCATTAGGGGCCTTGGATTTTTCGCTACTGACATGGTTGGCGGATCGCAATGAATGCTTTTTAGTGATGACGTCGCGATCTGATAACGGCAGTTGCGCATTAGTAAATTGGTCTCTTTGGTAAAGCATCTCACGGGCGGACAAACCGGACTGTCGAATGGTGCTATTCACAGAAGCGACGGCCAATGCAAGTGACACCGATGTGACAGCTTTAGCTGTGGGATCAAGACGGAGAATATGCTCCCGGAGTTCCTGAACGGCGCGTTCGGCTACAGGGTTCTTGTTCACATTCTTGACTCTCCCGATCTCGATACATAGCCTGCAATTGGTCAACATGTCATCATTAACAAGTGCTTGGAAGCCAGGTGCGGGATCTGTTCGAATGATAGCACGAGGGCCATCGAGTGGACGCATTGGGACGCAAAGCTGCACGAGAGAACTGCGTAATGTTTCTGCACGTTCATCCTCTATCATACAAGCAGCTGTAAACGACGTGACACACTCGCGAACAATGAGAATAAGCTGTTTCTCGCGTTTCATGACGTCGGCCGCAAAGGTGATACCGACAGCTTCTGGTGGATCGGTTGTAGATTGCTCGATAGCATAATGTTGCGTCTTTCTCAAAGAAGAACACTGAGTACAACCAGATGTGATAGTGTTTATGGCCTTGTCCATATCAAGCGCAAAGAAATATCGCCTTACAACACTCTTCAACTGGTGAGCGGACGGATGGTCAAAGCCTAATATGGACGGAAGTGAGAATTCCGTGCAGGACCTGACGCGGAACAACAATAAGCTCTCGCGAGGACAAGAAAGGCTCGTTACGCTTTACCACGAGTAATCCATCCGACGCAATAGTAGCGACACAAAGATACCACTTAACGTCTTTAACATCTGTAGCTTTGCGGGAGGGTCGTGTTCCTTGCATAAGATGTGCGCGTACGCGACGCAAGTCTCCACATTCAGGCTGGATTGAAAGCCAGGCGGCTCGGCTAGTAAACGGGAGCTTGGCTACGCCGTTGAGTATATCATTGATGGAGATACTGCGCACGACGGAGTCCATGGGATTCTGACACAAAGGAGCAAATCTGACATGTTGGCTCGTCACAATCGGGGGCGTTGCGACTCGCGAAATCCGATGGCAGAATGGCAGCACCAGCGACGTGACGTACGGATATTTGGTATCGGCTAACACTGGACAGGAAGGTTGATACCCTCGGACTCGCCGAAAACTCACCGCGACATAGCTTCTCAAAGGCCATGACACATGGCTTGCTGTCTGTAAGGACACAACAACGGTTCGAAGACTGAATAATATACGGGTTAAAATGTCTAATAGCTACTGCGATTGACAAAGCTTCTATTTCACATGGTAACCATGAAACTTGATGGCTGCGTAATTTGGCACTAAAGAAGCCGGAGAGAAGTAATTTGTCACCGCGAGAAACGTACAATGTAGCCCCCAATGCCAGGCTTTCTAACTAACGGCACCGTCCGTAACAATCCACAGAGTATCGTCTGGACGAGGTAGGTATATTGTCTTGTTGTTAGTCAGAGACCTCTGCGCAAAATGAAAGGCATGTATGAGATCATCGCTCCAAGGCACCGAGTCCTTCGAATCCCTGCCTGCAATTGCGTCGTCTAGTGGTGCCCAATAACGAGGAACATCCAGGAACCACTCTAGCAAGGACTTTGAATGCACCGATGAAACTTCGTAGGCCTTTGACCTTTGGAGGTGGATCGCATGTAGATAGAGTAGCGACACGATGTGCACTTGCTCGCAATGTTCCTTGTTGCCATGTCCAGCCTAAGATAGATGTTGAGCTTGGTGCTATAACGGTCTTGGATGGAGATAGCTTCAGGTTACAACTTTCAAGGGTTGCGAGCAATCTGGAGAAGTTGTCCGCTAGCTCACGAGGCGTGTTTTCCTCCACAATAGAGGTCATCGGCCAGCTTTATAACGACGCCCTCCTCAAGAAGGTCTCCTAAGACGCGACAGGTTAATTCTTCTAGAGCTGTCTCAGATCCAGGCATGCCCATTGCTGTACGCGTGTAAACACGAATTCCTCTAAATGGAGTTACCACACCGCAGTATTTCATGGAGTCACGAGACAAGGGAATCTGATAGAAAGCCTTTGTAAGGTCGGTCTTCGCTATGTAAGTCCACTGTCCAATTTTACGGAGAACCGAATCCACACTTGGCATCAATGATGGTTGCGGTTTCGAATAGCGTGCGACCTCAGAGAATGCAGTAACTAAACGAAAGTCACCGGAACCTTTCTTTACGAGAAAGGAAGGGTTTAAATATTCCACCTGCACGCCAATGTCCTCTGGACGTTTGAAAACACCCATAGTTTCAAGCTCATTGAATTTACTTTGGAGCAACTCCAACTGACTCCGCGAGTACTGGGGAAGACGACCCTTTCTCTGTGGTGGTTGGACTGGACCCATATTAACATGGGCTTCAAAAGCTCCAGCATGCCCGTTGTAACCCTCAAGAGACGGACTAAACACGTTGTCGTGTTTCAACAGAGTTTGATGAATTTCATCACGGATGTCAGAAGGCAATATGCTGTTGGGATCCAAGCAAACTAACGAGGAGTATGGCACGGATGGCTTGTTTACCGACAGATTCGGAGGTAAGGTGTCGGGTTGGCATGTTGTGTCGGGGCTGAATACAGTACGGACCTGACAAAAATGGTCATTTTTCTTGACGAGAATCGGTTCAGATGTGAGGTTTGGAACACGAATTTTATGACCAACGCTATGAACCAGTGTGGGTTTGACGAGCGCTTGGTAGTTCTCGTGACCTTTTTGTGAGGTATGTGGTTCTAGGGCCAACAATCTTGTGCCGACACCGCTTCTGGTATTCCAATTTCTATGTACTGTCCAGGCCACACGGTTTCTGTAGCGACAGCACGCAGTACATGAGCATGACCACGAGAATTCTGCTGCGAGTCTGAAGAAGCAGATCCATAAATATACACAACATTGTCGCCAATGGTTATCTCCCGCCTGGAAGGACGCACAGAAACATCGTTGACCACCATGAATGGTATACCGGCAAGTACATCGACGTCAAGGTCTTCAACTACAAGACCTTCAAATACAAACGTAGTGGCGTCACGAGTAAAGCGGAAACGGGTTTCTCCTACGACACGCAGAGGCGATGAGCCATCAGCCTGGTGGGCTGACTGACGGGTCGGATCTATTTTACCACGTAGTCTATGAACTGTTGAGGCGCGTATCATATTTCCTGTCGCACCCGTGTCTAACGTAAGACAAACATGATCGTGTCCACAGAAAACATCTAGGTGAGGAGATTGACGCACAGTCACTTTACTTGTTACCAAGTGAGCAGTATCCGTTGTCGGATCAGCCTCATTGTCCGACTCTGAAGATGAATCCTCGTCAATTATGCCTACTATCTGCCGTGCTTTAGCTAAGTATTTACGGTCGCCTTCTGGTAAGTACCTACACTCACTTAGGAAGTGGCCATTGGCCCGATTAGCCTCCTTACATAAAGGACAAGAGGGTTTATTTCCCTTGCGCGATTCAAACCTTGAGGAAGCTTTGCGAGACGATCGAATGTTTGTGTTCCTAGCTGAATTGGATGAGGGCGGAAATGTAAACGAGCGAAAGGCTTTAGCGTCCTCCGAGCTACGAATCTCTTCAAGCAGAGATGGTAAGGCCTGTGAAATTTCGGGTTTAACTGATGCCAAAGTTCTGGACCTTAGTTCGGTTCCGTACCTTTGCTTAACAAGCCGAGGAAGGTCAGGATGCACGAGACGAAGCCAGGTAAGTACAACGAGGTTCTCTATGGTAGGAGTCATTTCCTCGTCATCGTCAATAGTCACACCATGGTGAGTTATCCCACCTCCCTGCTTTAACAGATTATCGTCAACAAACGCAAGAATTCTCTGATACAAATCCTCTGGTCTCTCGTCGGTTCGCAATTTTATTTCGTCAAAGTCTAAGAAATGTGATCCCGAAGATTGAAACCCATAGTGTAATCTTATAGTTTGCCAAATCTCCTCTAATGATGTGGAATTCTTGACTATTATATTTCTAGCAATTACAGGACAATAGTTGGCAATCTGGCCCAACATTAAATCAAGCATAACAGCCTTTTGCTGCTTGGTCTTACGCACATTCTCAGCAACGGTATTGGGGTCGTCTGTGAAATCGCGATGAGGGGCAGTTTTGGTCTTCTTTCCCCACTTTGTGCCATGTTCCAAGAACGGGGAGAAGTTGTTGTCTAGAGATAAAGTATAGATTAAGTTCTGTTTCCAATTCTCAAAGGAATTTACGGTCTCAGTTTTTGACAAACTCCACTGTTTTGGAGCCCTATGTGTATTCGCCATTGTAGTTCAGGTACGTTTCGACACGGTGTTTCACATGCAACTAATATGCAAGTGGACCTTGCGCAGACAGATTTAGGAGATTTATACCTTGAGACGGGTGTTCGGTTCGCTGCCACCACGCCAACTTAGAAGCTACCTCTCAAATCACCAACAAATCCAAACGAGCCGTGTAAGTGCTAACGGGCTTTAATGCATCCAAAACAATCTACAGTGAGTGTGTCCGGGCCGTAAAGTGTTTGGAACATACCGAGCCCGATCAATAATAACATACATAATTACAACTACCAACTGGCGCAGTATTATATTTATTTTAATTATAAAACATTCCTACTCCATGTCCATTCAATAGCACATTCAGGGTTCGTCCGGAACTCAGTTTTCTTTCGAATACTACGAACGCCTTCACGACTGTGTACTCCCCATCAACTTCCGGTTTCATTGGAACCGGCGACCTGTCCTGTAATTATCCTTTCAGCTCTATCTTGTCCTTTAATCATCGTTTCAGTTCTTTCTTGTGGCAATATGAGCAGTAATATAGTTCAGAATACAAATTTCACTTTACGTAAAGTTCCTGATTTGAAGTTTTTCTTAAATCAAAGAGGTATCTGATTTTCATATACCATTACCGGAAATGGGCGGGAAACAAAAACTCAAGCAAATCAAGTGTATATACAGACTTTTAACGGAGTTCCGGACGAAATCGAAAATGTGCTAATCCCTGTAGTTTTTATATTTTGTCGACAAAATCCGGATACATAGTCTTACAATTCTTGTTCTTTGAGAAGTTAATGTAGATGGTAGCAATAAGTCTCTTTAAAACTTACCAACCAATATTCTGTATATAAGTGCTTTTGGTTGTGAATCTGAGAAACTGTAAAGATTGTTACACGAAAACCCAATAGGTATAACAGGTGCCCTAGTCCCTTGAAAGTTTCTCTTTCTTTGTATCACAATAACACTTCAAGAAATGAAGCCACCGGAAGATTACTCCCTTTTGATAAATTCTACAATTTCAATCATAGAACATAGGTTATTATCAACGGGCATTTGTTTAATTACTGTACAGCAAAACGAAAAAATTAAACAGTACAGATATCAAAGTTTTAAATATTATAAACATAATACCAAAGTTATAATGCTCAAGTCGATGTCGTTTCTGTCAATTTGACTTCATCAGTTGAGCTCCAATTTGAAAAGTATGTGTATTTTCTAAAGATAAAGTGGTATCATACAAGGTCAAATACTATCTCTAAAAATATAGCCGAAATCCGTCTAAGAGTAACGACTGTAAAAAAAATTGACTATCTTAGCTTTAGACAATTTTCGAATTTAAATAGTGTTAACTGTTATGTAGACTTGGTACGGTATTTAAACAAAAAACATACAGATACCAAAGTGTTAACTGTTATATAGACCTGGTGACGGTATCTAAACATAAAATGTACAGATACCAAAATTTTAACTGACCTGGTGACGGTATTTAAACATAAAAAGTACCGATATCAAAGTGTTAACCTGGTGACGGCATTTAAACATAAAATGTACAGATACCAAAGTGTTAACTGTTATATAGACCTGGTGATGGTATTTAAACATAAAAAGTACTGATACCAAAAGTTTGAGAGCAATGCAGACCTTGTGATGGTACTTAAACATAAAAAGTACAGATACCAAAGTGTTAACTGATATGTAGACCTTATGACGGTATTTAAACATAAAATGTACAGATAACAAAGTGTTAACTATTATGTAGACCTGGTGACGGTATTTAAACATAAAATGTACAGATATCAAAGTGTTAACTGTTATGTAGACCTGGTGACGGTATTTAAACACAGAGGGTACAGATACTAAAGTGTTAATTGTTATGTAAACCTGGTGACGGTATTTAAACATAAAAAGTACAGATAACAAAGTGTTAACTATTATGTAGAACCAAGGGTACAGATACCAAAGTGTTAACTGTTATGTAGACCTGGTGACGGTATTTAAACATACAAAGGACAGATACCAAAGAGTTAACTGTTATGTAGAACTGGTGATGGTATTTAAACATAAAATGTACAGATTCCAAAGTGTTAACTGTTATGTAGACCTGATATCGGTATTTAAACACAGAGGGTACAGATACTAAAGTGTTAATTGTTATGTAAACCTGGTGACGGTATTTAAACATAAAAAATACAGATAACAAAGTGTTAACTATTATGTAGAACTGGTGATGGTATTTAAACATAAAGGGTACAGATACCAAAGTGTTAACTGTTATGTAGACCTGGTGACGGTATTTAAACATAAAAAGTTCCGATACCAAATTGTTAACTGTTATGTAGACCTGGTGATGGTATTTAAACATAAAAAGTACCGATACCAAAGTGTTAACTGTTATGTAGACCTGGTGGCGGTATTTAAACATAAAAAGTAACGATACCAAAGTGTTAACTGTTAGGTAGACCTGGTGATGGTATTTATACATAAAAACATAGATACCAAAGTGTTAATTATTATGTAGGCCTGCTGACGACAAACATAAAAAGTACAGACAGCAAAATGTTAACTATTATGAAATTCTGATGATAGTATACAAACATCAAAAGTACAGATACTAAAGTGTTAACAGTTATGTAGGACTGGTGACAGTATACATATATGATGGATATTGGCTAAACACACAAGTATAACGATATCAATCAGTGTATTCAGAGAATTCAAGATTGTTGGAACATCTAAAAACTCCAAATTTCAAATATATTACAAGCATTAAGCCTTTGCATTTCAATTCCTCGCCAGAAACTTAAACGCGGACTCACTTCTATTCCCCGAGGGTATGCATAAACCTTGTAACTGGTATTTCGGTACCAGCTGTTCACCTTATAAAGTAATATTTGGCACTGTTAACACCATTTAAATTCGAAAATCTTCTAAAGCTAAGATAGTCATTTTTTTGCAGTGGTTACTCGGCTATACTTTAGAGATATTATTTGGCCCTGTGTGATACCACTTCACCTTTAGAAAATACACATACATTTCAAATTGGAGCTCAACTGATGATGTCTAATTGACAGAAACGATATCGTCTTGAGCATTTTAACTTTGGTATTATGTTTTTCATATTTATAACCACTAGGTCGTTGCCACTGCTGGTGGACCGTTTAAGTCCCCGAGGGTATACATAAACCTAGTATCTGGTATTTCGGTACCAGCTGTTCATTTGATACTAAAGTAATATTTGGCATTGTTAACACAATTTAAATTCGAAAATCTTCTAAAGCTAAGATAGTCATTTGTTTGCAGTGGTTACTCTTAGACGGATTTCGGCTATACTTTTAGAGAAATTATTTGGCATTGTGTGATACCACTTTACCTTTAGAAAATACACATACTTTTCAAATTGGAGCTCAACTGATGAAGTCTAATTGACAGAAACGATATCGTCTTGAGCATGTTAACTTTGGTATTATGTTTATAATATTTCTATAATACAAAACCGGAAATCGCAGATTTAAAAACTTAGTGATTGGTCATGGAGAAATATATTTGGTGAAGGAACATTCTGAATATCGAATCAATAAGTACCAATTGTCCCCCTCTCCTGGCTGGCATTTTTTTTGTATTCGTATGAAGCGGGATTTAGTCTGTTCTGCACAGGAAATAAAACAATTAACATATCGGTTCAATTTTACTGACAGGTACATCGATGATGTCCTGCCTATAGATAATTCAGAATTTCAGAATTACCTTACCCAGATTTATCCTGTTTACTCCTGTCAATTGGGAAAACTGGTCAACATCACACCTCCCTATATGACAAACATGACGATTTCAATTTCCATATCACGAACTTCCCGTTCCTGAGTAGTAATATTTCGTCTGCTCCTGCCTATGTCGTTGTCATTTCACAACTTAAGCATTATGCCAGGGCATGCTCCTCTTATCAATGTTTTATTTTGAGAGCCAAACAAATTCAACAAACTGCCCACACTGGGTTACGTTGTTGAACGCTTAACATCGTCATTAAGGAAATTGTATGATCGATACGGAAATCTCTTTAAACAATATCAATACACCCTCTTAATAATGCTTGGTAGTGTTCTGAAGCATGACAATATACAGTGACTCCCTTTCACTAATCATATCTAAAATTAAGTTATGACCTTTTCACAGAACATGTCCTTTTCAATAAACGCAAGAGATTTCCGTGGAATATTTCGGATGGGTGTATTATACTATCAGGGAACATAGACTCTATTATACTATCAGGGAACATAGACTCCTTCCTGACACGTGGTCCCACCCCTTTGGGATTTGCTATTATTCTGCGTGTTTAGACCATTATTATATATATTAAAAACATAATACCAAAGTTATAATGCTCAAGACGATCGCTTCTTTCAATTAGACTTCATCAGTTGAGCTCCAATTATAAATAGATTTTCTAAAGGGAAAGTGGAATTCTAATGGACTTGGAGTTTCGAATATCCGATGCCTCTTTATGTTTTCTTCTTTTCATATTATAGAATCTCGTATGCTTCACTGATAAAAGTCGCAGCTTGAATGGTTAATGATTAAATATCTTTATCCAAGTGAGTTATTTTTCAAATTTCTGAATGAATATATTTGATATGGTTTGCAGACAAATCACTTATGGTTGATGAAGTTTTCATACAGGTGAAAATTAAAAACAATCAAATTTTCAAAAACAGAACAACTATTTTATTTGTGTGATTAATCTCTGAAAATTTATTATCAAAACAAAATTTCACAAAATATGAAATCTATACAGCAAAGCAAATACTTGAAAAAAACCTTCAGCGAGAATTCTTTCTATAACAAGTATCGAATGCCATCATACTCAGGGTGGTGACTTTGTTTAACAAAGTTTAGATTTAACACCATGTGTGACGAAGAAGCTCACCTGAACCTGTATTACTTACCTGGATTAAAACTAAACAACTAGATATAAGATTAAGATTTATATATACTAGTACTGTAAATGTTTTTACAATATTTCCAGTGTTACGACCCCTAAATCAAAGCATTTTGCACCCTATAAACATACAGTCATTGGAACTAAATATTAGCCATTTATGTTATTTTCTTCAATGGTTTATATAAAACCAACAATTTTTAAATGCCGGTAAAATCCACAAATCATACCAGAATTTGGCAAATTTGTATAAATCTATAGTAGAATAATTTCATATTTCTAAAATATGTTTATTAACAGATATGGCAGTATTTTTCTAAATTTCGTAAATTCCGTAGTTATTCATTCAGTCTAATGATTTATGTCAAATATTACCTAAAATGGTTTTATCCTCCACAGAACCAAAAATTTCTCAAAATAAACAAAGAGTATATCTAAATTTCAAAAAGATTGAAAATATGAATTCAATTTCTTTGATGTAAAAATAAAGTGAAATATTGCTTAAATTAGTGGATTCTGTAGACATTAAAATTTGTTGGTTTTATATAAAAGAAAGAAAAAAAATAACATAAGTGGTGAATATTTATGTCCCATGACTGTACAGGCAAATTTATCTACCACATATACCAAGCAATATATCTGCCTTATTAGATGTCACTTTGTTCAATTATACTTAGAGTTTTATCTGTACATTTTGTCTTGGATTTAAGATCACCATCAGATGAACAAATGTAAAAAGGTATCACATGATGATCATTCCTGCAAAAGAACAACTCCATTACACTTTTATATCATCACTGGCACATAAACTAAAAGCATCAACTTTACAGACACATCTCCTCACCACTGGAATATAAGATCTGACCTTTACAGTCACCTCACTTCACCATGGGCACATTAGGAATTACCTTTACAATCACTTAACCTCACCACTGGCGCATAAGGCCCTAACTTTACAGTCATCTCACCTCACCATGGGCATTACCTTTACATTCACTTAACCTCACCACAGGCACATAAGGCCCTAACTTTACAGTCACCTCACCTCACCATTACCTTTAAAATCACTTAAACTCACCACTGGCGCATAAGGCCCTAACTTTACAGTCACCTCATCTCACCATGGGCATTACCTTTAAAATCTCTTAACCTCACCACTGGCCTGGCACATAAGGCCCTAACTTTACAGTCACCTTACCTCACCATGGGCATTACCTTTAAAATCACTTAACCTCACCACAGGCACATAAGGCCCTAACTTTACAGTCACCTCACCACTGGCACATAAGGCCCTAACTTTACAGTCACCTCACCACTGGCACATAAGGCCCTAACTTTACAGTCACCTCACCACAGGCACATAAGGCCCTAACTTTACAGTCACCTCACCACTGGCACATAAGGCCCTAACTTTACAGTCACCTTACCTCACCATGGGCATTACCTTTAAAATCACTTAACCTCACCACAGGCACATAAGGCCCAAACTTTACAGTCACCTCACCACTGGCACATAAGGCCCTAACTTTACAGTCACCTCACCACAGGCACATAAGGCCCTAACTTTACAGTCACCTTACCTCACCATGGGCATTACCTTTAAAATCACTTAACCTCACCACAGGCACATAAGGCCCAAACTTTACAGTCACCTCACCACTGGCACATAAGGCCCTAACTTTACAGTCACCTCACCACAGGCACATAAGGCCCTAACTTTACAGTCACCTCACCACTGGCACATAAGGCCCAAACTTTACAGTCACCTCACCACAGGCACATAAGGCCCTAACTTTACAGTCACCTCACCACTGGCACATAAGGCCCAAACTTTACAGTCACCTCACCACTGGCACATAAGGCCCTAACTTTACAGTCACCTCACCACAGGCACATAAGGCCCTAACTTTACAGTCACCTCACCACTGGCACATAAGGCCCTAACTTTACAGTCACCTCACCTCAACATGGGCATTACCTTTACAATCACTTAACCTCACCACAGGCACATAAGGCCCTAACTTTACAGTCACCTAACATTACAGTACCGACGACTTCCTGAAGAAGGTGTTGTATAGCTTCAGAAGTACCAATAATAATTATATCATATCTTCCTTGATGACTTAAACATTTTATTCCCTAGATTTATATAGCAAACTTTAAATATAAAAATTGTAAAAGTAAATATGTTTATACAGATCAAATTTAAGTGAAAACGACTCAAAAAGGTACAATCTGTGTTGTTTAATGATAATTTAAATTATCAAACAATTTGAGTAATTAAACTTTTATCTTGAGGCATAATATATAGCATAAAAATGTGATTATCGTCATGTAAAATATCATCAATTGTTGTGAACGCGTAAAGTCAGGCGACATAGAACTAGAGAATAACTAGTCAATTGGTCGCTTCCAGGAATATTAGAATATGATTGGCTAGAAATTCTAGGTTGAGTAAAAGTCTTAGATTTAACCAAGTATCAAATTGAATGGCACTGGACATCAGATTCAGTATATACATTGGTATGTTCTTTGTGGCTGTCTATCTTATATGGCAGTTTGTTTCTTATTCTAAAACACTTATTGTGAATTGTAAACAAAGACCGGATGATATCAAATAAATGAAACAAATGTACTTTCTCTGTAAAAAATAAAACAAATATAGCATATTTCAATAACAAATAATACATAACAAAAGTTGAGTTTGTGAGAAAAATAATGGCACCATCACTCATATCTGTATTCCATTTAAAAATAACTGCAAGACTTCAAGGTAAATTAATGTTAAATATAAATGTTCCTTCGCACAGAGTAAATAGTTTCAAAAAGGTTGAATATATCACATACAGATAACTCAATGGATTGAATGTTAAAACTTAAAATTCTCAAAACCTTAATGAACGTTCTGTACATGTCCTGATTTTTTTCCTTCATAAATTAAATAAATGAACTTTCAATCTCTTAAATGACAAAATTCATGCAAATTATGAAAACAAAATCTCTTATTTTGTATAGTATTAAGATCCTACATTTTTGTACATCAGTCAAAATATCAATTTCTTGAGCTCTTGAAATCTCTAACTCTTGAAACATCAAAGTTTTTTGGTGGTCCTGTGAACTTGGAGGTATTGAGAATAAATGTATATATTACACAATAAATGTATATATTACACAATAAATGTATATATTACACAATATGGTTAATGGAATGATAATAGCCAATTGATCTTTTCCATAACTTGGTTTTAATGTATTGTGCTTCTTCCACATTAACAAAAATAGACAATTCATGTCTCAGGGGAAACAACTCTTCTTAACATTTCCAGGCCAGCGTAACCATTGTCCTGTGGGACCTGTCAAGTAAAAAGGCCATATATTGTCTGAACACATGTAATTGATATACAATGTTTTAATTATATACGAATGTAAAGTAAAGAAATCTAGAAGTACAATAACACAATGGAGGACTATGGTAACCTGCTAAGAATCAATAGAATAGCTGTAATCATATAGTTTTTATTTTACACAAAGTGAGACTTCAATAACATGTTCATATTCAAGATAATTCTAGAAGATTCTCTCACTTTGAAACCGAAAAACCATAGAAACATGGGTGCAGTATCTATCAAAACCTTGTCAAAGCTTCAACCTTTGTAACATTTTGACACCATCTTAAATAGTGCAGTTTTAGTAAGTTTTATAATTTAACATTACAATCGAAAATACCGAAATTTGTTTACCAAGGATGACACAGACAGATAATGACCTATGTAACCTTGTACTGAAACAGTACTCAAAAATAATTATGTATATTTGTTTTCAATTTCTTATAATTAATTTTATAATGGTCCAAAATATAAATTTTCATTGTGTAACTTAATCAGCGGCCCACATTTCTCACCAAGTACATGTTATGATTTATCACAGGGCACACCAATTTTATTATCAGTTTATATTTATTTACACAAATTAATATTTTCACTTTAAGTATTTTCCTTCTGAAACTCATAGTGTTACATATATTTTACTATAAAAAACATTCTTCAAATATGTCCACAAAAATATAATATTTCTGCATAAATGTCCACACTTTTTACAACATATTTCTGCATAAACGTCCACTTTTTATAACATAATTCAGTAAAAAAAAGTCCACATTTTATAAAATATCTGTAAAATATGTCTGAGTTTTACACATGATTCTGTAAAAATGTCTACATTTTATACCATATTTCTGTAAAAATGTCTACTCTTTATAACATATTTCTGTAAAAATATCCATACTTTTTAAGATATTTCAGTAAAAATGTTTACAGGTAATAACAGATTTCTGTCAAAATGTTTACACTTTATTACATATTTCTGTGAGAATATCCACACTTTAATAACATATTTCTGTCAAAATGTCCACACTCTATAGCAATTCCTGTTTAAGTGTCAAATGTTTTAACATTTTTCTGTATAAATATTTACACTTCATAACATATTTCTGTATCAATGTCAACACTCTATATAGCATATTTCTGTAAAAATGTCCAGACTTCATAACATATTTCTGTAAAAATGTCAAGACGCCATAACATATTTCTGTGAAAATGTCCAGACTTCATAACATATTTCTGTAAAAATGTCCAGCCTTTATAACATATTTCTGTAAAAATGTCCAGCCTTTATAACATATTTCTGTAAAAATGTCCAGCCTTTATAACATATTTCAGTATAAATGTTTACACTTTATGACATACTTCAGTATAAATGTCTTTATAACATATTTCAACATTTTTCGAAGGAAAATCTCTGTTGTTACAGAATTACAAACTGCTGTGACAATAGGCTATTGTCTAATTGTATGTTTAAGTAGTACATATCCATAATAACTAAAACTACAAACCAAACAACAGAAATATAAAATCCAAATATCCAACACTTACCATATGACCTGCATCCAATATCCAATAGAAAGAGAAATTCTTCACAGATTTGACAAATGCACAAGGTTCTTTTGTTGAAGGATTTATAATTGGCTTTCTTGGAGCAGAAAAGTAGGTGGGATATACTGTAAGGCTTTCAACCCATTTCTCTGTTCCTGAAACCCCAGAATAGTTTTATATATGCAGAAATTGCAATAGTTATATACCAAAGTATTAATCATAAAAGGTTCAAGAGATAATATACACATCTGGTGATGTGTTTACAATACTTTTGGAACAATCAGTATTGACGAGTTTTCTCCTTAACAGCTGTCACTATCTTCGTAAAGAGTACAGATACAGGTTTGGTAGAACATTCCCTGTACAGTACTGAAGTTTAGGTATCCAATATAAATATGGTAGCTCAAAATCAGTATCTTTTCTAGGTACATCAAAAGAGCATAATACAGACAAAGGATTTTAAAGGATTTTGTCCTTTGAAAGTGGTATACATATGCATGTAGTACCAAAAATCCATATTAAACCCTAATTCTTCTAACAGGCAATTATAGTAATGAGTCTTACAAACAAACACTATGTTACTTGAGACCTTATCCACTTGGACCATTACATATTGACCATGTAACCGGCTCGGCAAGCACTTCTGTGTCACTGAACACAAGATAGCACATTTTCATAGTTCCTTTGAGTTTTCTAGATTTTATCAACCACCATCGAGATCATACAGTTTTCAATCATTCAGAAAAATGTCTGGTTCCTTGTCTTCATGTTTGGCCCATCATCTGTCAGAATACTCTACAGAACTCATAATTTAACTGAAAGTCTGTCACCAAGTAAATACATTTGTATATGTAATTAGTACCAAATTGAAGTTTAAAAGTGCTCTTTCACACAATGTGCTGGGTCAAAATTTCATTTTTGCTTACACTGATGTTTTATGTAAACTTTAAGTGTTCTACTTCTCAACTCCAGTTCTTACAATCAAGATAACTTGATCACTGCAAATCACAACTCTAAGTGTTCTATTTTCTTACCTCCAGCTTCTACAGTCAAGTCAAACCTACTAATATAAACCACAACCTTCTAGTGTTTCTACAATCAAGTCAAACTGACCACTGTTAACCACAAGTTTCAATGTTGTATTTTCTTACCTAGAGTTTCTACAATCAAGTCGAGCTGACCAATATAAACCACAACTTTCTTACCTAGAGTTTCTACAATCAAATCGAGCTGACCACTGTAAACCACAACTTTCAGTGTTGAATTTTCAATCAAATGATCAACTGGAATATAAATTGCAGTGTTCATCCATCATATGTCTTATTATGTATAATCATATACCGGTATATATAACATATAAAGTACTACAGAATCAATGACATTACAAGTTGAAACATTGCTAAAGGTTTAGATTTAAACAATGAAGCAACAGGAACAAATCAGTCATTCCTAAAGGTTTAGGCTAAATTCGTTTCGAATAATGTGGGAAAGTTTGCCAGTTTACTTGCGGAAGGTCAGTGGTCTTTACACAGGTAATCAGGGTTTCTCCCCCACCAATAAAAACTGGACGCCATCATATGACTAAAATATTGTTGAGTATGGCGTAAAACAAAAAAATCAAATCAAATCAAATCTTAAAGAATGAAGTACCGTAATTTATCTAATTAAGGCGCCCTTTTTGGGGTATTTAAGATTTATAGGCGCCTTAATTTGTGTCAAAAAACTAAATTTCAGTTGATAAGGCGCCTTAATTGGAGTTTTGTCGATCTGGGGTTTGAAATCAACCTCAAATATCCATGCAACATGTCGATGATAAATACGGTCTAGATGTTGTTTTATTTATTTGTATTAATTAATCCAGATCATTATCAGCTACAAACATTTATAAAAGTGAAAGATTTCTGTGAATAAACATTTCTTTTATGTTGTTTATTTAGTGTACCGCATGATGATGAAAACGACTCTTGAGTCCACGCTGTCACTCGGAATTATACTCTGTTCTTAACAAGTACTGATCCATAATCAATCAAGTTTGTCATAATAAATACTCTTCTTTATCATCATGCTGGTGTAATTAATGTAGCAAGTCTTTAAATTCATATTGTTGTTAATTATATCAAGAGGAAAGCTGATTTCAAATTGAAAATGAAATCCCGGTAATGTACGAAATTATTTGTCAGACATTGAAGAAATAGACTTTAACCTGTGCTACCATCTCCTAACTGCTTAGACGTACCTGTTAGGTGGTAAATCAGCCAGTTACTAATTAGGCATGCCCTAAATAAACAATCAATAATGACTTTTGGTATCAATTATGTAACTGACAATGCTGAATTAAAAATGCTGATACAGAAATGTTAAAACACATGGTTTTTGGAAATCGGGATCGAAGTACCGACTAAAGTGTATTGCCTAATGTCTGCTGATTCACCGACACGAAGTTTAGAAATCTATATATCAAATACCAAGGCAAATAAATAAATGTCTGAAACCAATACAAAGTCAAGACAGTATTACAAAACAATTATAATGGACGCTTTAACACCACAACTCGGATTAAACTTAGTAACTGTACTCTGCAATCACATAACTGCCCGAGGGAAAATAAGTTCTGCTTTCAAGCTGAAGACTGAAGTGAAGATGTTGTGAGTCGATCTAATCAGTCTCTGTTTGTATCTAAAATCTGTTCGGTAATGATTTAATTGACCTGAGGTTAAAAGATAATCTGATTTATTTACTGCATGTTATCATTAAAGCTGTCAAAAAAGTTTCATTTTAATTTTTTTTTGGGGGGGGGGGGATTTTTTTTTTTTTCGTTTCAAAGGGCGCCTTTATTAAAATAAATAAACATAATTTTGGTCTTGGTGGCGCCTTAATTAGAGCAGCGCCTTAATTAGATAAATTACGGTAACAGGAACATGTTTAGATATTGCCAAAGGTTTAGACTTAAACAATGAAGCAACAAGAACAAATTAGTCATTGCTCAAGGTTAAAGGTAATATAGTTAGTGAATAGTAGTGAATGAGATATGAAGTACTGTTTTGCCCTCAGGAAAATATGATTTTTCTGGGTTGAATCTTTGTTACTACTAGGCTATAAATTGTTTTTTCGTTATCCTGAATTAAAGTATAATTGGATATGCTTATTGGGTAATACAGGGAACAACATGATACTGGACACAACATTATGTTAAACAGAAGGAATTCACTTGAGAGTTTAGACAGAAAATAACTTGATAATAAATTGTTTATTAAACAAGCAACCACAGAGTACGACAAGAGTATCATTATAAATTGAGTCCTTAGTAGTCATCAAAATGGTAATTTGATCCTCTGTTGCCTAATATTCAACTTCCTGTGCTTTGTCAATCATTAAGTTGATTAACTTACAGATCAGGTGTAATATCCTTTGAATCATTTCATAAATTTAACAAGTATATACAGGAAAAATAAATGTACAACATAACATAAATTACTTTATAAGAAAAGGAATGGGAGAACAATCACTTAGTATGTGTTACATAATGGTTTTATCTTTCCTTACCTATTCTATCGATTGGTTTCATAAAATCTCCCTTCATTTTTTTAAAAACCATTTTCGACTGACCTGAAATGGAAGTGACATTGATTACATATTTTTCACAGAAATCTTAATATAAGAAGTAAATAAACTTCAATATAATTAATTTTCCTTAACTCTCTCAGTTAGACAGAGCAATGTCAATGAAATTAATATTTCCAGAGTTGAGTAAGGCATCGTATTAATGACGAGATACATTTTGTATATTCACATTTCTGTATATTTTTCATGTAGGATCAATCTCCATATTTAGCTCATTTGATGTATAAATCATGTAAATAGAAAACCACAACATTTCTGAAAAGCAAAAATGTTAATAACAGTACAAGATCATTTTGTAATAATTTGTAGAGGAGAACTGAAATCTTTGATGTTATTGTCTATTTCCTTACCTCCCCATTTGACATGATCAGGAATGATTTTAAGCTTCTTTCTGATTGGTCCATTCATAAGATCATTCAATGGATCAGCATGTAAAGGTTTCAGCATTCTGATGTATGCTTTCTCTAAAAGACAAGACAGGATGATTATTAAATATCTGAGATATGTACTGTATAAATTGCAATTTGTCTCCAGCACATTTATTTCTTCAGTATCAATTATGGTTTGCTCTTACTTTCTAAATGTAATAAAATGCAATTTTCTAAAATAAACTTCAGTACACTGACTATGTATGAGAAAAAAGAGGGTACAAATGGAATTGCATGTTTTCTTATAACTAATCATAACTAATTAGCTTGTCTTTTGCTGTTTGAAGTTTGTTTTTATCTTTTTACAATCATAACAACTCTGATTTGTTTACTGAAATGTTGCAGGTCTGCAGAAATTTTGAACAACCATAAGAGGCCCTGTGATCCTGTAATCTAAAGGATCTTAATTATTTTTCAAAAAACACTGCAATATATATTTGAACAGATTGCAATGATGATTGACTAGAGTTTGTGTACAATTTTGTTTGGGTAATGATTTCAATTTCAAATTATTTAACACTATGTTTCTGTACATCGTAAAAGAAACCACAAAACAAAAGTGACAAAGGTAAAATTCTACCTATAGGATTGAAAGTCTTTAAAATGAATGAATCCTCTTCTTGACCCCATTTGAGAATGTTGTAGAAATTGACACCATTTGTGTACTGTTGAACAGCATTTTGCACCAAGGACCACTGCTCAGTGGCATTGGCCCATAAGTTTTTCATTATTAGATCTTCCATCTTTTTAACCTCTGCATCAATATTTTTGTATCCAAACTCATCAACCAGTGACTGGAAAAATAACCACAAATATGCTACTCTTCCCATTAAATCATGTAAAATCAAAAGGAAGAAAGTAATCAACCAGTGACTGGAAAAAAAAACACAAATATGCTACTCTTCCCATTAAATCATGTAAAATCAAAAGGAAGAAAGTAATCAACCAGTGACTGGAAAAATAACCACAAATATGCTACTCTTCCCATTAAATCATGTAAAATCAAAAGGAAGAAAGTAATCAACCAGTGACTGGAAAAATAACCACAAATATGCTACTCTTCCCATTAAAGCGATATAAGCTGTCACAATGATAATTTTTGTCCCCTGACATAAAGTCGAGGATATGATAAAATGTGTGTTCAAATACATTATCAAACGGGCAAAACGTTTTAAAATATCGTCTTTTCAAAGTTATTTGTTTTATTAGAATTTAAGTTTTCCTGTACCTTGAAAAATCCAGCTGTATTTTCATATGCAATGACCTTTCAGATAAACTCTTTAGCTATATTAAATACACTTCGTAATTCGGTCAGGGGATCTCGTCCTTTAAGCGCTTGGAATATGTTACAGTCAACCAATTTTTATGTGTTTTATAGTTATTTTTAAAATACGAATGTGATTTTTATTGGAAAGTGCATGCATTATGTAAAATAAATGCCTACCAATGCCATTTTATATACCTGAAAAAAACCGGATGAATATATGAATAAATATATCAGGTCACTAAAAGAAATTTTCCGATCTTTAATGTTACCCTGAATGCTGACATTGACAAAATCAAAACAATATAACTGTGAAAAGTATGCCTACCTCATGTTTTACAATCATGTCGCCACGTCCAGTGGAGTTGGGCAGTTCATGATTATATGTGTCAAGAATGATAAAGCCGAGAATGCGATGGGATGAGTTAAAACTGAGTTGAGATCACAGAAACGAATGTTTTGAAACGACAAAAAAGACAAATGTTGCCTGATTTAGGTATGAAATGATTATGTACAAAAATACATGCAAAGGGTAATAAAAATTGAATGTATATTAACTGCAAATAGCACATGTTTATTGGTCACTCGGTAATCTTCTTAAAAAATTACCAAAAGTTAATTTGCAATGCTCAAAGTATGGCGGACAAAAAATAAGTAATATTATGGGTTGTTTGGCAAGATTGTTGCAATTTTACACATGCACTTGTTATTTTAGCCACCAGATAGTCTCTTTGGAATATATATGAGATAAAATATCACATAAAATGGGCATGTTAAATTTTCACCTACGACAGCTCATATCGCTTTGAATCATGTAAAATCAAAACAACCAGTGACTGGAAAAAATAACCACAAATATGGTACACTTCCTATGAATTCATGTAAAATCAAAAGAATGAAAGTAATCAATCAGTGACTGGAAAAAATAAAACCATCATACACAGTGCTCCTTTTCTCATCCAATCATGTACTCTATTTAACCCATTAAGTGCTATGTCTCTATAAGTGCCCCTCCCTCTTTTCAAACTGGTTGACGAGACATGCAGCTTTGAATGAAAGTACTGAAATGGGTAGTTATTTGGTAAAATAGCCGTGGGATTCAAACTACTTCTATCAAAGATATATGAAATGAAAATAAATCAAATTAATGTAGATCTAAAAACAAAAAAAAGCTTCAATTTCCAGCCTCTAAATAAATTCAAAATCAATATTCTAAATTTTATTTTTTGTATCTCCACACCAACTTTAAATATTGGCTGCCATGCATTAACACTCATTTCAAAATAAAACATGAGCATTTATGGAACCTACTTTAATTTAAATAAAACATGACACTGGGAACAGGTAAAATAAATTTTTTCATGGCAAAAAATGGCTGTGATTTAAAACAAATTTTAGGAGTTGTAATATCGAATGTAAACAATCCTATTTAGGGCTAATACCGTGGAAAATGAACATATAGTCTGCCTAGACTAAAAAAAACAACCAAACAACGTTCTCTATCTTGTATTAATAAATATAAATAACTGTAGCAGGCTAAAAAAAACCAACCAAACAACGTTCTCTATCTTGTATTAATAAATATAAATAACTGTACCAGGCGAAAAAGACTGTTAACTCAATGTTTATAGTCAAAGAAATATTTTTCAACAACATAATTCGGGCCTAGATGTAGCAAAATGATCTATCACCAAATTCAATTACAGACATCAATGCTTTCGGCAATGATTAAAACTTTGTTTTTTGTTTAAGACATTGTTTCTTCTTGAAATCCTTTATGGATAGACCAATTACACAAAAAGTTTAGGTTTATTCATCCCAATCTAACTGTGATTACTTAAAAAGTTGTGATAATTGTTGTGTAATCACTCGCCAATGGACATGGCAATTTCCCCCAACTTCCACGGAAACAAGAACTGGAAATTGTAACATTCAATGTTCGAGTTACCTCTCTTTGTGATATCAATATACACACAGTATACAAGTGACCGTCAGCGAAATTGAGCAGTCGCTGGTTATGTAAGGCATGTGGTCACCATATAGGGTGTATAAATAAAGGATATATGTCCGGGAAACTCCTTGGGGCAGATTATGTATAGCAATTAGTCGACAAACACGTGTTAATTTGATATTATCAAATTAATACATGAAGTTTTCAAAATGGACAGGAACTTATTCATTATGAATTTCACGTTTGGATAACAAGCACCTCCTATGTGATTCTATCCCCTCTATTCTAATTTTATTTTCACTTTTCCATGGACTATTAAACATACATATTCTTGAGAGTTCAATAGAAATTGATTTAGCTTCATGTTGGTATCAGCGATATGTAAGTATTTCTATTTACATCACTGTATACGTGTAGCTGTCAATATGATGAATGGCAGAGTAATACTGCAGTTTCTCAAGGCAGGCTCAGTATCACTGGAATCTTATATAGTAGAATTCCATATTTATAAATAGATCAACGACGTTTTATTGAAACTAACAACAAATCGTATTGTATAATTTCGAAAGGCAGAAGTAAAAACAATTAAGTGGTATTTCATTTAATGATGATTCAAACTAGATTAAATTTCATTTATACCAAACTATTTTACTTTTCCATAAATGTTGAATTCTTGAGTTGAACTATATTTTACACAAAGTGCAAATGCAACCTCTTCACTGTTAACAGGAAAGCCCTCGATGAAAAGTCGAAATAAACCCATGATATGTTGTTAATACATAACAACCCATAAAAACCCATTATGTAACAATTAATCCATGACCTTGAAATTTTATCAAAATGATCATTAGATAATTCCAAACAACTTTCTCATATATCTTTGTATACAAAAAGTAAATCAGTTTTGAGTTATTAAGCCATTTGTATAGAACTGTACCCTATGTTATTCAAGTAACCCCTTAGTGGGCCGTTTATCAACAGATTTCCTTTTCATTCACAAATGTTGTAGCTACTGACTGTATAATCTTGATCATTGGTTCATGAGAAGAAGATTTGTACAGATGTACCAGGTTTTGGTCCTTTTTGGCTCCTTCTGGAGCACCTATGGGTCCTAGCCCCTTTTCATTTGAAAACTTTATGGGGCTTCAAATGGGGATGCTATATGCCGAGTTTGGTTAAAATTGGCCCACTGGTTCTTGAGAAGAAGATGTTTAAATGCAAATTTAACAGATGAATGACAAGGGATGACGAAGGTGGAAGACAGACATTTGGCTAAAGCAATAGCTCACCAGGTGAGCTAAAAATGGTGGTGTCAATAGTTTATTTAACAAAATACAGAAAAATTATTTTAATTCATCACCTTGCCTAATGAAAATCACAATATGGCAACAGAATGGGAAAATACTCACCTGACAGAAATGTTATGGGTCAAAAGTGAAAGTGGTTGGTACCAAGTGCTGAAAGTTATCTGGAACACTGGGATAATAAAAACTTATATATTGCAAAGAAATAATTGAAAATAAATAAATTGATATTAAATCAACCTTTACCATAAACAATTATAAGGCACCTAAAAATTCTTATATGTGAATGAGATAATGATAAGTGTACAGTAGTTGAATAAACTTACATTTGTGAGTAGATAGGGAGCCCAGTTTACGGTGGAATACAGTGGATTGATCCAGGAATCACCCATTGCAAATCCCTTGAAGTTACACTTGAGTTCCTTCTTTTGCACTGCCTTTGTTTATAAAGAAATAAAATCAGAAAGAGAACAAAACAAATCAAGGGAAAAATAAGTTAGAAGGCATAAATTGCTAACGTGCTAATTCCTATATGAACACAAGTGACTACACAACAAAGGAATTATTTTACAGGTGTCATCATGGAACGTTGGCATACATGTGACATTTTCAGGTATCATACACAGGACAACACACTAATTAGAACTTTTTGGATTTACTGAAGTCCTGGCTTAGTCCTACCTGTCTTAGCACACTAAAGTATTGAACACATTTGAGATGAAAAGCTCATTTTGCATTAACAATGCTAAAAATGTTAGACTGGGATCGTATGTATACATATATTTGGTAAGGTGCATACCCACCGGTGTATTCTGTATATTTGAATATTTGTATACAGATTCGAGTCTTCTGTGTATTTAATGAGGTGTATGACGACTGGAGTCTTCTGTGTAATTGGCGAGGTGTATTTAGACTAGTCTCCCATTTACTTACTGATGTGTATATAAACTGGAATTCTCTGTGTATTTAATGAGGTTTATGAAGACTGGAATCTTCTGTGTAATTGGTGAGGTGTATTTAAACTGGAGTGTCCCATTTATTTGCTAAGGTGTATGTAAACTGGAATCTTCAATGTATTTGGTAAGGTGTATACAGAATGGAGTCTTATGTGTTTTTGGTGAGGTGTATATAGACTGGAAACTTTTGTATGTTTGATAAATTGCATACAGACTAGAATACTTTGTGTATTTGGTGAGATGTATATACTCTGAAACCGTTTGTTTAATTGGTGAGGTGTATAAAGACTGGAATCTTCTGTGTATTTGGTGAAGTGTATACAGACTGGAGTCATCTGTGTATTTGGTGAGGTGTATATAGACTGGAGTCTTCTGTGTATTTGGTGAGGTGTATAAAGATTGGAATCTTCTGTGTATTTGGTAAGGTGTATATAGACTGGAGTCTTCTGTGTATTGGTGAGATGTATATAGACTGAAGTCTTTTGTATATTTGGTGATGTTTATAAAGATTGGGATCTTTTGTGTATTTGGTGATATATATATATATATATATATATATATATATATATATATATATATATATATATATATATATATATATATATATATATATATATATATATATATATAGACTGGAGTCTTCTGTGTATTTGGTGAGGTGTATAAAGACTGGCATTGTCTGTGTATTTGGTCAGATGTATATACATTGAAATCATCTGTGTATTTGGTGAGGTGTATAAAGACTGTAGTCTTCTGTGTATGTGGTGAGGTGTATATAGACTGGAGTCATCTGTGTATTTGGTGAGGAGTATACAGACTGGAGTCTCCTGTGTATTTGGCGAGGTGTATACAGATTGGAATCTTCTATAGGCCCTATATATAAGTGAGATGTACATACCTGATACAAGACATTACTAATAGCTGTCGTCATTTTCCCTCCATAAGATTCAGAAAAAATGAAAAATGGTGCATTCTGAAAGCAAACAAGATTCTCAAATAATGTATTTTCAGATAAAAAAAAGAGCACTCTAAAGACTGAATATTTTAAGAAGGGGGTCTCAAGACAGGGCATCCCAAGTGGGAGTCTCTCAAGACAGAACATCTCTTAAGAGGGGTTTCTTTCGAAACATATCGTCTCTTAAGAGGGGTCTTCCAAGACAGAGCATCTCTGAAGACTGAGGCCTTTCAATACAGAGCAATTCATAAGTGGGAAGTATAATGACAGAACATTTCTAGTGAGGGAGGTTTCAAGACAGAACCTCTGTAAAGATGGATGTCTATCGAGACAGACTGATAGCATCTCTGAATGTGGAGGTCTCTCAAGACAGCATTTCTTAAGAGGGGGTCTCTCAAGACAGAGCATCTCTTGAGAGAGATGTATCTCAAGACAAAGCATCTCTTCCGTGGGAGGCTTCTTAACATGCTCAAAACAGAGCATTGATCTCTCAAGAGGGAATCTCTCAAAACAGAGCATCTGTTAAAAGGGAATCTCTTAGATAGAGCATCTCTTAAGATGAGTCTCTTCAGACAGAGCATATTATTACAGGGAATCTCTCAAGGCAGAGCATCTCAAGGGGGAGTCTCTCAAGGCAGAGCATCTCATTAGAGGGAGGTCTCTCAACATGCCCATGGCAGAGCATTTATATTTTGTGGTCATTGGTTTTTTTTTTGGTTTTTTTTTCATGCTTCTCACTCATTCTGACATACTCACATATTCAAGATTAAGATAAAGCATTTATTCATTTACTGCTGTTTTCAAAGATAGGCGTTTTTGAAAAAAGAATGTTGCTTGCAATGCTGTACATACTACACCTTTTGTAAAAACACTCTCACGGAACTGATCATGATAACTGCAGATCTGTAACATTGGACAGCAAAATGATACTGACTCACATAAAAATATGAACGTTGTCAAAGAAACTAATTGTTTCCTAATGTCATTCTCTGGGAATCTTTATCAATTTGCTGTCAAATGATATAGGACCACAGTTTTTGTAGAAACGTCTATAGCTACACAGTTTTGTTATATATATTAACAAAGAAAGGTTTATAAACACAATCCATTTTACAATTATTTGCTGGATATTTGCATTTGCAAACAATTCCTTTGTGAATCAGTTATGATACACTATTTTTCTTATCATATAATTACACATCTTTTTAACCAAGAACAATATTTTCATTTTTATCACCTGAAATGTTTTTCCTTCAGGACTTTTCAGAAAGAAAGTTTTTAAAACCACAAGCATATCACTCGCAATTTGGTCAACATTTGTTGTGTATTTGTCATCAGAATCAACGTAGCTGAATCCAGTCCCGACTGGATTGTCAACAAACAACAGACTGGCAACTGATAGCTGAAAAATGTAAGGCATACAAAATACATATATATATATATATATATATATATATATATATATATATATATATATATATATATATATATATATATATATATATATATATATATGTAAATGTTTCCTGAGTTTTACTGAGTCTCTCAATTACTCACTATATATCCCACCAGGGCAGGACAAATCCACTTGCCCTATGCCCAGGACAAGCTCAATTTTGGCTCAGGCAAGTTAAAAAATATGGACAGCTTGCCTGTGGGCAAGCTAA
The DNA here is from genome assembly GCA_030159075.1 of Atrina japonica. NCBI lineage: Eukaryota > Metazoa > Mollusca > Bivalvia > Pterioida > Pinnidae > Atrina > Atrina japonica. The sequence goes on along the minus strand of BROG01000086.1, from coordinate 461,416 downwards.
AAAACATTTACAATGCAATGCTTTAAAAATCTTAGTCTAGTCTTATTACAATCATAAGTGTTGATGGAAACAAGAATCAGGACAAGTTAAAATTGGTCAGGGCAAGTTGAAAATTACTTTCAGCTTGCCCTGGGCAAGCTAACTCAAAAACAATTTGCTCAGCCCTGCACCAGGGCTCTACAACACTAAAATATTCACTCTTCATTTGGCCAGTGAACCAGAAGTTTTACTAGCAACCCAGGAACTTTCACTCGCCAATATATATATGTGTGTTCTTGTTAAAAAAATTCCGCTCAATGAAATGAAATATACACATCATATTGACATGACTTTTTATTGTTTCAATGCATTTAAAACAAGGTTATTAATTGATGACTTTTTGTGCAGTTTTTAATAAATCCGAGAGTATTTATATGCCGATATTTTTCATACTTCTTGCTCTAATATTGAGGCAAACTTAAAATTTTTAACGCCAGTTTCTTTTTGACAGAATTTACATAACACAGTGTCTGCCCACAAGAATAGGAAAATGTAAAACTAAAAGTAAGTCTATCAGGAGAGCATATTAATGGCAATTTATTCAAAAACAAATGTAAAAGCTATGCATCTTGCATAGGATTTGAATTTCATATCATTATAACCAAATTGATCATTTTAATTCTTTAAGTATATTTGACAAAAAACTTGGCATAAGAATATGGTAGCATTAAAAGCTGAGCAAATAATTTGAAACTATAGGTATGAATTTGTTATCTTTTAAAAGCCCTGCTTGTAAAACTGATATAAAATGTTTTCAGTCCAGTTTACCCATGTTGTGTTTCTTGGTTGAAGCTGCACATTCTTTGGACCTATTTCCTCAAAGTTGCCGAAACCAGTTGAGGAACCTCCTGGACCTCCCTGAAAAATACAAAATCAAAAACATAATATTCATTTAAATGTGACTCATGGACTCAACTCTTAAAAAATATTTATAAAGTGCATTTAAAATCTGTACATAAAACAGACCAAAAATTCTCATGAAGTATGGGTTTTTTCAATTCGTTTCACAAACATACAGCAAAGCCAAACAAGAGTTGTCAGAAGACAACAAAGCTTAAATGGGTGTACATTTTCAAAATACATGTAGGTGTTTGATCTACAGCTGTCAGGTTTTAAGGTCACGGTACAGTTAACATTTTTATTCCTTCGCCTAAGACTAATGTTTTGAAAAGTAGGTCAAAGTCTAAGGTCAAGGTCACTAGGTCAAATGTCAAGGTACTAAGTGAAAACTCTGGCCATAAGGAATTTATATGTGAAATATCAAAGCCATGTGCCTTGCAGTTAAAATCATAAATGGCCAGGTTAAAGTTTTGTCTATGAAGGCCATCACATGTTGACAGGGGCATGGCATTAGCTCTCTGGACTTTCGTCCTATCGAGCAAAAAAGTACTATTATATTTATATTTATTAATTATTGCTACCTCATAAAACATTCAAGTAATTGTTATACCAAAGTATATAGTGAGTTGTATACATGGTTACATATATAGTGGGGATTATAGACTTGAAGCTACATGTAGCTACACCTCAAAATGGTAAATCTTGATTGTAATATATTACCAAACTAAAGATGGCAGTATAACAGCATGAACAGGGAGAGATGTATGTTGAAATTTCACTACTCCATCAGGCCTTCAAGTAGTAGCTGACAACCAACAAATTTTCTCTGCTATTCTCAAAAAAAAGCAATGGTTACTTTTATTCTGTATATTTTTAAACCTGGAGTCAGAATACAATGTAAGTATGTATTTGATACCAGGGGCCTGTTTTACGAAAGGTCCTAAGTCCTAAATCTTACCTTTTAGTCCTAACTACTATGGCAATACATCGCTGATTGGTCAGACCCATTACAATTAGGTCTAAGACTTAGTGTACAATGTAAGTGTATTTGATACCTGGAGCCACAGTACAATGTGAGTGCATTTGATACCTGGAGCCTAAGTACAATATATAAGTGTATTTGATACCTGGAGCCTAAGTACAATATATAAGTGTATTTGATACCTGGAGCCACAGTACAATATATAAGTGTATTTGATACCTGGAGCCAGAGTACAAGAGGTGTTGTCATCACATTTTGTTTAGCTTGTGTATGATATAACCAGTAGAACATATGAGCTCCTGGACGTACTTCAACATACGCCCATGTTTCACCATCATCTGTCCACCATTTTTCTGGAAGTATAAAATCATTACCATAAGTACATAAACCTCAAACTCTGAATACAAGAAAATTCATAAGCCACATTGCCTCTACAATTCTCTCTCTCTCTCTCTCAGATAAATATACATGTATTACAAGGGGAAGATAATTCATGTTGGTATGCATGAATGAATGTGATATTTGATGTTTGTGAGTTTAATAGATTGTAAAAGCATATTCTTATGTCAAGAAAATATAAATAAAAACAAAACTCACACTCTGTACATGTCTGTTGATGAGCAATTGCCGACATTTTTTAAGTTATACAAATAGAAATGTATGTGACAATTAGATAAAAACTGACATGCATCTTTCACCAAACGGTTGTCAAGGTTTCTTCTACTACACATTTTACTGGCCAAGATGTTATATATAGTTTTGAAATTTTGGAACTGGAAATGATAAATGAATTATAATAATTTACTATCTTCCTGTCACTAGTTATGTATGGTTTATACATGTCAGGGTATGTGTGTCACTGGTATGTCAGCAATATTGTATTAATTGTTGGATTACTGGGACTTTTATTGTTATTTTACTCAAAAGTGTTTTTTCAACAATTATGAAAATGTCATTACCTATAGGCCTAGGTCTTGAGTGGCACAATATTGGTCTGTGCTATCTGCCAGTGCAGTGACATACAGAAGACTTGTGACTAGTTCTATGTCACTTGGAAAAAGGGAACAGTTATTATACAATGTATCTGGTTTAAAACATGTAAACGATGTACATGTTTGCACAAACTCAAGTCTACACATGTAAGGTTGGCTGATTTACCATTTAGGCTAAACAGTATGTTACTGTGTATGTTGTATGCATGTTTGTCTAATACTTCCTGTTTGTGTAACATGTGCCTCTAGCTTTAGATGACAGATCTGACACTGTCCGTGTTTCTTTGACAATGAGTCTGTGCTCTGACACTGTCCGTTTGTGTGACATGTGGGCCTACATGTACCTGTGCCTGACAGTCTGTGTGACATGTAGGCCTACCTGTGTCTGACACTATGTGACATGCATGCCTTCTGATGTCTGAGACTATCTGTAAGTGTGAAATGTTGGCCTACCTGTGTTTGACTGTGTGACAAATGTCTGACCCTGTCTGTGTGACATGTAGGCCTATGTCTGTCACTGTCTGTGTAATATGTACCTTGGTCTGTCACTGTGTGACATTTGCCTGTGTCTATCACTGTCTGTGTGACATGTACCTGTGTTTGACACTGTTTGTGAGAAATGTAGCTTTATACCTGCCTGTCACTGTGTGACATGTACCCATGTTTGACACCGTTTGTGAAAATGTAGCCCTATACCTGCCTGTCACTGTGTGACATGTACCCATGTTTGACACCGTTTGTGAGAAATGTAGCCCTATACCTGCCTGTCACTGTGTGACATGTACCAATGTTTGACACTGAAAAATGTAGCCCTATACCTGCCTGTCACTGTGTGACATGTACCCATGTTTGACACCGTTTGTGAGAAATGTAGCCCTATACCTGCCTGTCACTGTGTGACATGTACCCATGTTTGACACCGTTTGTGAGAAATGTAGCCCTATACCTGCCTGTCACTGTGACATGTACCCATGTGTGACACTGTTTGTGAGAAATGTAGCCCTATACCTGCCTGTCACTGTGTGACATGTACCAATGTTTAACACTGTTTGTGAGAAATGTAGCCCTATACCTGCCTGTCACTGTGTGACATGTACCCATGTTTGACACTGTTTGTGAGAAATGTAGCCCTATACCTGTCTGTCACTGTGTGACATGTACCCATGTTTGAAACTGTCTGCTCGACATGTGGGCGTACCTATGTCTGTCTGTGTAACATGTGACTGTGTTTGACACTGTTTGTGTGACATGTATAGGCCTACCTAAGTCTGTCTGTGTAACATGTGACTGTGTTTGACACTGTCTGTGTGACATGTGGGCCTACCTATGTCTGTCTGTGTAACATGTGACTGTGTTTGACACTGTCTGTGTGACATGTGGGCCTACCTAGGTCTGTCTGTGTAACATGTGACTGTGTTTGACACTGTCTGTGTGACATGTGGGCCTACCTAGGTCTGTCTGTGTAACATGTGACTGTGTTTGACACTGTCTGTGACATGTGCCGGTCCTACCTAGGTCTGTCTGTGTAACATGTGACTGTGTTTGACACTGTCTGTGACATGTGCCGGTGTCAGTCACTGTCTGTGTGACCTGTAACTGTGTTTGACACTGTCTGTGACATGTGCCGGAGTCAGTCACTGTCTGTGTGACCTGTACCTGTGTTTGACACAGTGACATGTAGTGCTATACCTATGTCTTTCACCGTCCGTGTGACATGTACCAGCGTTTGACAGTGTGACATGTAGGCCTATACCTGTCTGTGTGACATATGCCTGTGTTTGACACTGTCTTTGCGACATGTACGTATGTCTGCCACTGTCTGTGTGACATGTGACAATAACACCACCACAAAGTAACGTATAATCGGGGCAGAATTTTGGCCTATCGATAACTGTGCCAAATTATCATCATAACATAACATGGCAAATCCATTATTAAAACTCACCATGAAATGTTGTTGACATACACAAATTAAAAAAACACAAAAGTACAAACAGCCGATTTGTTTTTGGTATCATATTCAGGAGGCAGAGCTGTCACGTGTTGAAGCGGGGCACATGATCAAGGGAAATTCCCGGATTGTCCCGAATATAATGGTATCGCTTGAAGGTCTGTCACCTTTAAGAATGAAAGTAAAAACTCAGCAATAATAATAAAATTACCATCTTGAATGATTACTTTTGCACATTTTTACAATTGTAAAACATTTTGTCGTCACATTACATAATATACACCTTGAACCCCGACTATGATACATTGCGCAAATTTTCTCTAAAACCCTTCACCCCCCATATGATGATAGTCTATAATCTATTACGTTATACCGTATTATTTCGGTAATTTACATCCTGTTGGAAGATAAAACCCGAGGATCATAAATTATTGAACAGGTAGGTAGGTAAATTCTAACATGGTCGAAAGCTGAATGTTGTCCTAAGGGGACTATGTTTTTCCTTATGACCCTTTAAAGGTCCATGGGACATATTATTGCCATATTGTATTCTTTTATAAGTTTATGAAATATGTCAAGCTTCTACGATTTTTTATTTGACCATGATTGTAGAGATAGACACTTCCGGATTCTATGTTTTGTTTACCTATATAGCTGTATCCGTTTCAAAATTGCTGATGACAAATATAAACGATGAGATGAAATTCAAAAGCATAACATTCTGTGTACATATCTGCTTCCCTTTCTATTGTTTCACATACCCGAACCACTGTCATGAATCGGTGTGTTAACCAAACGCTTGCTGGACTAAAACAACATCCTAGTACGGCATGTCGAGTAATTAAGAGGCCCACTAAAAGAACCTACCTGTAATTTACCTGTAGTAGATAAAAAGTATTGAATGTTTATACAACACTAATGCAATAAATAAAGATATATAATGTAAGAAACATATATCAGAGACATGTTATATATGTCTCTGAAAATTGTTAAAAGATTTTTTTTTGTCTAGCTAAATTTAGACTTTAATTTTGCATATGTTGATTTTTTTAAATTAATATCAAATCAGTCCAGACCTTTATTTCAGAAACTTCCCTAAGTCTTCTAATTAAAGACCATTTTGGTCAGTCACTTACTGTCAGGTGTTGTGAACAGTGAGGTTCCAGTGTATAGACTATATTTCTTTATCAATAGAAAGAAGACCATATGAGGAAGTAAAAAGACAACACCATTTATCTTATCATCGATTTTGACAATGAGACATAAAGACAACAACACAAATCTTATTATTGATGGAGATAATGGGACAACAAAAGGCACCTTGAATCTTATTATTGATATAGACAACATAAAAACAACACAATGAATGCCACTACTGTGTTGTACGAAGGAAGACTGAATGTGGAGACAATGCGGTGTCGATTAAGTGTGAAGAAGCTCCACAAAGTAAGAATTGTGGTGACACATTTATATCTAGGCCAAATTTTCTGCCCCAATTTTAAGCAATTTTTTGGTGGTAAAATCAGGGGCAGAAGTCCTCCCATATACTTTCTTCGTAGCAAGATGCTGTGACATTTTTACAGCAGTTTAGCAATCATTTTAATCATGTATTTCTTATCACTGACTTCTGATATTTGTTGATATGCTTACTTGAGATTTATAAATCCACTGTCACTAAGTTATGACATGCCATAATTCCATATCTATGAGATGTTTATTCTAGCTACCCATTGTTTTTTGTATTCATGTTGTCTGTTTCCATTTTTAACGTATGAAAATGTAAGACGTTTGCTTATTGGGTGATCATAAATGCATATTCATTGTTGTATTATGATCAACCGATCAATGAACGTCTTACATTTTCTTATGTTTAAAATGGAGACAGATGACGTGAATACAAAAAAATGATGGGTAGCTAAAATAAACGTCTCATAGATATGGAATCATGTCATGTCATAAATTAGTACAATGGATTTATTAATCTAAAAGTTCAAGTAAGCATATTAACAAATATCAGACGTCAGCAATAAGAATTACATGATTAAAATGATCACTAAACTGCTGTGAAAATGTCACAGCATTTTGCTATGAAAAAATTATGTGGGAGGACTTCTGTCCCTGATTTTATCACCAAAAAAAATCATTTAAAATCGAGGCAGAAAGTTCAGCCTAATTTATATCATACATGTACATTATATCTAGATATAAAGCTGTCTAATATCAGGCCATCTTTATGATCTATCAGGATGAGAAAAACCTTTGAAAACCACTCATCCCTAGACACCTTTAGTTTGTCCCAATTTTTTAGAAACTTTTATGGAACCATTTAAGCGATATGAGCTGTCGTAGGTGAAAAATTTTACATGCCCATTTTATGTAATATTTTTTATCTCATATATGCCACAAAGTGACCATCTGGTGGTTAGAATAACAAATGCATGTGAATAATTGCAATTATAAAACATCTCACATACCAAAGTATAAATCTATAAGATTATATAATGTTGCCAAACGTAACTCGTAATATCAGGGTTTTTTCTTTGTCCGCCATTACTCTAAGCTTTGCAAATTCACTGTTAGTAATTTTTACGATGATTACCGAGTGTCTAAACCCATTTTGAAATTTTAGATTTTTGACATTTCAAAGTTCCGAAAACTTATAAACAATGTGTTTTAAAAAACATCTGAATGATTGCGATCCCGATCGGCAACTGATTAGTCCATGAAGGCTAATATATAGGCCTACGTTTGTGCAGATGCCAACACACTGATCATGAGAACTGAGTAGGAGAACAAGCCAGCCTTACAAATTTTGTACTTTATCAGTTCGACAGATGAGCTCAAATTAAATGACAAATGTATATTTCAGAAGGAAAATAATGGTATTATACAAGGCAAAATAATAAAACCTTAATGTATTGCCAAATCTATCTAAGAGTACCCCTCTTAAAATCAAAGTACTAAAAGTACTGATATGACTTGATGGCAATCGTAAGTTTTAATGAGGTATAATACACTCAGTATACTTAAAACTTTTTATTTCAGTAAAATTGGGCTTTACAAAAAATTCGGGTCAGACATTTGGCCTAACGTGATTACTGATGGCTTATCTATTTTGCAACAAATTACATAGATCAGTGATATAATTATAAAATTTTGTGCTTATAAACATCAATTCATTGATATTAAATTTCTATGTGACAAGGCAGTATTATACTCTTACACTATACTTCCCATCAGTAGCCTTAAATCTCTAGTTCAATATGTGTACATGTAAAACATTTTCCCAACATAAAAGACTAACGCAAGTTTCTCATCAGTTAAGATCATGTGAATGAGGAATCGGATCAGACATTTGGCCTAACGTGAGTACTGATGGCTTATTTATTTTGCAACAAACTACATAGATCAGTGATATAATTATAAAATTTTGTGCTTAGAAACATCGATTCATTGATATTGAATTTCTATGCGACAGGGCAGTATTATACCCTTACACTATACTTCCTATCAGTAGCCTAAAATCTCTAGGTCAATATGTGTACATGTAAAACATTTTCCCAATGAGGAATGAGGCAACTTCTATGTCCAACTTCACAGACAGATCTTGCAGTGAGGGAAACTTGACCAAAACTCATATTTATTATGTGCTAGAATTGTTAACAGTCCAGTCTCTGGCTTTTAATGTCAATTCTATCACAAGAGTATAATGGTAAAAAATAATTGAAAAGTAATATTCTACAGTAAATCATATTGTTGGGTGAATTTTTATGGTATACAATAGTTTCATTTTTATTACACACTTTCAGAAAAAAATATTCCTAACTTAGCTTATGTTGCTTAAAATGAATGAGAAAGAAAAATTCATATTGGCTAAGGATGGTATAAGTCTAAATTTACTTTCAGTTTTGCAAATTGGGATTGTGATCTCTCGGATGTTTTAATATGTTGTTTAAGTTTTTGGAACTTTGATAAGACAATACCGGTAATTTGAAATTGTAAAAAATCCAAAACCTCAAAAACCTAAAATGGTTAATTGATATTTGATATTTTTGGGATTTGGTTAAAAAAATCTGATATTCCAAATTAATGGTTTTAGATATGTGATGTTATAGATTTTTGGAAAAAAATATAAAAATATCAGTTTTCAAAACAGTTTTAGATATTTTATACTTTGGGATTTTGGTCAATCTTAATTAAGGATATTGTTTATGTAAGTGTTAATGATAGGTAAGGATATTGTTTATATATCATATATTTTTGTGTGTTTCAGGTTAATGTTGTTCTCAAACGGTGCAGATCTTCCAGCCAATATCCATGGTGTAAGTCTTATTACAAATATTGATCTATGTGATTTGCTGGTCAACAAGTGACCACATTTTGGAGGTAAAAATGGTCATCTTACACAGATAAATGAAATATGTGTATAATTATTGTGTAGTATTATGTAACACCATGAGGTACGGGAGGGAAATACTTTAAGTAAAAGAAAATATTAAATTGTAAATAAAAATTAATTGATAATAAATTTGGTGTGCCTTTTGATAAATCGTAACATGTATGTAGTGAGAAATATGGGCAGCTGATTTAGTTACACAGTGAAATTCATGTTTCGGACAAACAACTTGTCAACACATAAGCATCGAAAATAAATATCGCAATTTTCGGTAGTTGTTGCAGCTGCAAGGTTAGATAGGTCAATATCTGTCATGTCATCCTCAGTAAGCAAATTTTGATCGAAATGTTAAATAATATAATGTACTAAAATTGTACTAATTTTGATGTTGTAAAAAGGTCACAGAAGGTGAAACTTTGACAGATTTTGATATGCACAGCGCCAGTATTTCTCAGGTTCTTTGTTGATCAGAATGCGAGAGAAACTTTTAGAATTCTGGTGTTCTATGTTGTTCGGAATTGTCCTTCGTATATAAGCACCAGGGTTTAAGAAGGCAAGAGAGACCAATATAGAGAGAGACCAGCATAGAGAGACTGCCATTTTGAGACATGCTACTGTCGCCTGTACGTATTATTGATGTTACACTTCGTGTTCAATAAAATCTATACAATGACGAGCTGTTTATTGATTCTTAGTGGGTTACAATTATTACCACATTTGACCCATGATTAAATGCCTGTGTCCCTATAAGGGCCCCTCCCCCTTTTATACATATAATCGGGAATCTTTTCTAGCTCTAACTGACTAGGAGATTAGGACCTGAAAAACGGTAAATAAAAGTGTATCTGTAGCCCCCAAGCCAAAGAATTATATTAATATAAAAATAAACTGTTTTACATGAATTTGCCTGTGAATTGTTCCTTTAAGTGCCCACCCCTTTTTTCCTGATTTTTGTAGTGTCCTGGGCACTTAATGGGTGGAATTCGGTAAGACAAAGTGTATGGCGTCCTCAGTCATCTTGATCGATTTCTGAAGACATCAGGTAAATACATGTATGTAAGTACATGTTTGATGCAGTGCTGTATATAAAAATAACACTTTTATAAGCACCTAAGTGATTCCAATGACCTATTGCTGTTGGTCTTCATCTGTTGTGTGTCCTTTGTAAACAATTTTTTCATCTTGAAGATAACCTTGCAAATCTTCCTCAGATTTTGTAAGAAGTATATTTAGGATAAGTGGAACAGGAATTGTGAATTAATATTCCTTGTGCCCCCCTCCCCCCTCCCCCAGGCTCTTTGGATGTGATCAAAACTGCCAGAAATAGTCTAATCTAACAAGATGTGTTTGTGAAACACAAATGCCCCCAGTCCCAAGAAATTTCTATGTTGGCAAAATATTGCAATGTACTACATTTTGACCCCACCCCCAGGGCATTTGATGTCAATTAAGTGTGAGCAACCCTTAGATAAATTTACTCTAAGTTTGGTTACTGTATCACAATCCAAACTTGAAATATTGCACTTTATATGTAAGAGGGACAGAATTGTGGACAGACAGATGAACAGACAGACAGACAATCCAAATGCTAGATCCCCCCAGTGGACCTTTCAGACTGGAGGCATAAAAACAAAAGATAACATAATACCTGGTGAGCCTTAATTGTTTCTGTCCAATCCTGTTTTCCAATCTCTGGAATGGCCTTTTGTAATACTTTTAAAGCATTTGCAGAATTTTGCTTAAAAGTCTTGAACACATTTTCCACATTCACCATTCACTTTATATGTAAGCGGGATGGAATTACATACAGACAGGCAGACAATCCAAATGCTAGATACCCTGGCGGACATTTCAGGCTAGGGCATATTTATTAGAAGTCATGCTCTAATGATTTTTCAAATAGCCCCTTCACATGAAAGGACATGCTTATAAAGTTGTTTTTTTTTGCATTTGTCGATAATGTTGATAAAAAATTGTTTTAATTTTTAGCTCGCCTATTTGAAGAATAGGGGGCTTATAAAGTCACCCTGGCGTTGGTGTCTGGTGTTGCTCAGGTTAAAGTTTTGGGGCAAGTGTAATAGGAGGCTGTTATTTGGTATGAAGGACTCCTTGTGGGTAAAGTATCAATTAGCGGAGTAAAATCTAAAACATTTTGGATAAAAATTCAAATTTTGACATGTCTTTTGACTTAAACTTTTATTCATTAAAATCAAAGGTTAAAGTTTTGGGACAAGTGTTGGAAAGTACTATTAATCATTCAATATGTGTACTAGGGTGTTGTTATTTGGTGTGAATGACTGTTTGGGAGTAAAGTATCAGTTACTGAAGTGAAATCTGAAACGTTTTTGAAAAAAATTCAAATTTTAATGATTTTTGACTTAATTTTTTTTTCATGTAAATCAAAGGTTCAAGTTTTGGGGCAATTGTTGGAAAGCACTATAAATGATTCAATATGTGTAGTAGGAGGCTGTTATTTGGTATGAAGGACTCTTTTGGGGTTAAGTATCAATTAGCGGAGTAAAATCTGAAACATTTATGGAATTAATCAAATTTTGACATATTTTGTGATTTTTTTGACTCAGTTTCTTGCAAAAATTTGCTGTGTTCAGATCAGGGTTAAGTTTTCAATAGGATTTTGGTTCTTGTTTAATGACAGTGTTAGAACCCTGATAATTTAGATGGAGGTTCCATTAGGGTAGAACATCAGTGCTTATTGATGTGCATTGGGGTCTTTGGGGTACATGCCTCATCTCTAAATTTATTCTTTTATGCATTTCTTGAAGACCATTCACAAGCCTACCTCTACACCAAATATATTCTTGTTTGTTATGTGTAGACACATTTATTGGTATATCTTTGGGTCCTTGGGGGTCCTGTCCCACCCCCTGAAATATATATTTTTCCTTATAACTTAAAAACCGTTCACAGCCCTACCTATATATATTATTGATTTTTAAAGCGAATCACATTCAGTGGTGTATGGGAAGGTCCTTGGGGTCCTGCCCCACCCTCTGAAATACATATTTTTACTTATAACTTAAAAACCGTACACAGCCCACCCTGAAACCATATATATTATTGATTGTTATAGGGGAAAACATTCAGTGGCGTATGGGGGGCAGTCCTGCCCTACCCTCTGAAATACATATTTTTACTTATAACTTAAAAACCATTCACAGCCCCTCCCCCCCAAACCATATATGTTATTAATTTTTATAGGGATTCACATTCAGTAGTATATGTGTGTGTGTGTGTGTGGGGGGGGGGGGGTCCTGCCCCACCCTATGAAATTTATATTTTTACTTATAACATAAAAAAACATTCACAGCCCCACCATTTAACCATATATATTATTGATTGTTATAGGGAATCACATTCATTGGTGTATGGGAGTCCCTGGGGTTCTTTCCCAACCCTCGGAAATACATATTTTTACTAATAACTTAAAAACCAATCACAACCCTACCCTTAAACCATATATATTATTGATTATTATAGGGAAACACATTCAGTGGTGTATGGGGGGTCCGGCCCCAGTCTTTGAAATACATAATTTTACTTAAAACTTAAAAACCGATCACAGCCCCACCCTTAAACCATATATATTATTGATTGTTATGGGAAAACACATTCAGTAGTGTATGTGGGGGTACTGCCCCACCCCCTTAATTATATATGTTTACATATAACTTAAAAACTGATCACTGCCCCACCATTAAACCATATATATTATTGACTGTTATGGGAAAACATATCCAGTCATGTATGTGTGTGGTATTGCCACACCCATTTAATATCAAAACAGGGACTGGCAAGACATGTTATATTGCGTAATTCTTGTGATAATTTGCACCTGTTTAGGCAAGCTTTGTTGTCTTCTGACAACTCTTGTTATTTATATATTTTTAGAGCCTTTTAAAACCTCATACAACCTTTATCTGTAACTTTAATTTATATTAAAGTCATTAAACCAATTACAAACTTTATCTGTAACTGTAAATTATACTAAAGTCCTAAAACCAATTACAAACTTTATCTGTAACTATAGTTCATACCAAAGTCCTAAAACCAATTACAAACTTTGTCTGTAACTATAGTTCATACCAAAATCCTAAAACCAATTACAAACTTTGTCTGTAACTATAGTTCATACCAAAGTCCTAAAACCAATTACAAACTTTGTCTGTAACTATAGTTCATACCAAAGTCCTAAAACCAATTACAAACTTTGTCTGTAACTGTAGTTCATACCAAAGTCCTAAAACCAATTACAAACTTTGTCTGTAACCATAGTTCATGCCAAAGTCCTAAAACCAATTACAAACTTTGTCTGTAACTATAGTTCATACCAAAGTCCTAAAACCAATTACAAACTTTGTCTGTAATTATAGTTCATACCAAAGTCCTAAAACCAATTACAAACTTTGTCTGTAACCATAGTTCATGCCAAAGTCCTAAAACCAATTACAAACTTTGTCTGTAACTATAGTTCATACCAAAGTCCTAAAACCAATTACAAACTTTGTCTGTAACCATAGTTCATACCAAAATCCTAAAATCTTATACAAACTTTATCTGTAACTGTAAATTACACTTAAGTCCTAAATCCTCTTACAAACTTTATCTGTCACTATAGTTCATGCCAAGGTCCTAAAATCTTATACAAACTTTATCTGTAACTATAATTTATGATTACATGTAATTTGGGGATATTAC
>BROG01000086.1:65000-442500 GCA_030159075.1 Atrina japonica | reverse complement strand
GTAAAAAAGGTAGCCTTGGGACCCCATCAGGGGTAAAAAGTGGCAAAATGTAAAATTCTTCCTTTAAACGTTTTCTTCTGAAGAATCATTATTTTGACATCAACTAAATTTGGCAGGCAACATATTCATAATTTAGAACTTATTCAAACAATTATCTGTAATTTATCCATGTTCTTGAATGTCTTGTGCAGTCATATTTCACTGCATGTCTCTTGCTGATGCTGTTAATGTGTGATTTCTATATTTAAACCCAATCACATCTTAACTATCATTGGTGAGTGTCTGTCATTTTTATTGAGAGGATGTCTTATGTATTATTATGTTTGTTTCTGAAAACAAATGGCAGCCGGTGATAGGCGAGTATGGCAATGAGTGTCTAACTATACATGTAGGAGGATATCCTTTTTTTATGTTTAATGGCAATAAGCAGGGATGGAATGACAATATGATGAGGGATATTATTCCGAGGCATTACAGTATTCATAAAGCGGTATATATATTTTTTTCAGATATGTGTGATAAAATTCAACTTGTTACAGAAGCGGGTCGATGTATCAAAGATTTCATAAATCGGATGGTGGTTCAAGTACATCCAGATGACAGTTCCGTTGATTCAAATTCTCTTCAACAAAGAATTCAAACCTGGTTGATAGACTTAAATAGTAATATGAGCTTGGAAATTGATCCTAATTTTTCTCCTGAACTTCCAAACTACCCCCCTCCACCTCCATGTCGAGTAGAAGCCAAAGTTTGTCCTCCACTGCCTTGTCGATTTTCAAAGAGAAGCCTGAAATTGCCCAAACCACAAAGAAAACCACCAAAAGGACACATGCTCAGATCCGAGAGCTTTGCCAATATTTGTTATTATAATCAGATGGTTTCAGATGAGAAGTTGAATGATGCAAATTGCAGGGATCCAGTTCCTTGTTATGACAGTAATTATTACTACAGTTTTTACTACAACTTTGGCTACGTGAAAAGAAGAACTGACATGAAATTCAAAATAGAGAGGATCAATCGCCTTAGTGATAGTCTAGACAATGTCAGTCTAGACGTTATTCCACAACATGAAATATGGTATGATGACCACTTTCAATCAAGAGAAGATGATGTGACGTTTAAAAGGCAAGCATATATTTACATGTTAAAGTGAACTGTATATCAGAAATCCTATTAACACATACATGTTAGCAAGTGGTTATCATTAGAAATTATTTGTTGGACTTGCTTGAACATAGGCTTCAATTATAGGTCAGTCAGTATCCAGTTCAGAACATCTTCTGAGGTTAAAGTTTTGTTGTTTTCAGAATAAAACTATTTTATTGACATTCAATTTCATTGAAATGAAATTATTTTCATGCATTGTTCACCTACACATTTTCAGTAATAACAACAGTATATTTGTCATGACCCAATAGGGAACTTGGGATAGGGAATCTGAGTTTGCCAAGATTACCGTTATGATCCTGCATTTATTCATCCCTATTTGATTTTGTTCCTCATTTGTTCTTTCAGTTTTCATATTTACCTTTGCAATGTATGTATTGTCCATGGAATATTCATATGTTTTTGTGCATAAATGTTATTTTGTGTACATAAGTCCAAAAGACTTTTAATACATACCACAGTGGGTAATTTAGTTGAACACAAAATGTTACAGGCAGGGGAAAATGTGCAGACAAATTGGGAATCTAGGAACTTTCTAACACCAGCAGGGTGCTTTTACCAACTGCGCTATTAAGACTATCTCTATATCACCAAAACTGGAAATGATGTCGATGAACATTTTTCACAATTCACATGACTTATGCAACTAAATGCAGGATTGCAATGGTAACTAGGGACAACTTGAAATTCCCTGTTATTTATTGCCATGTTTGAATCATTCTCACGGTACTGAGCTACATGTACATAGATATAAAGTATAATCTGATTTATTCTGAGTTATCAGACTAGCAAATATGTTTAATGTAAATAAATATATGAAGTACGCTTGACACTCCTCTAACATGTTTTTACCAAATTTGAGTTGTTTTCTTCCCATTGAATTACACATACATGTATATGTATTGTGTTTAATTCGAATATATCAGAAACTTTAAATTTGACTTTTGTATTTGCAGATTGATGTCGCCTCTCTATGCCTATGCATCAGTGATGAACATCACATCACCTGAAAAAACAATTGACGACCATTACTGGAGCAGTGATGTAAGCCTTCTGTAGCTCTTGTATAAAAGCAAATCATTTCTTATCAGTCCAAAGCCAATTGAAAACTTCAAATATCAATATTGTAGTTATTTATCAGTAGAAATTGATTATATTTGTCACTTGATATATATATTTTTAAATACATGTATAATAAAATTTTCTTTTAGTCACTATGAATTAGCCTGCATTTGTTCAGACTGCGTAGCAATAATGTCATATCTGTGTATAATGCTTGTCACAACAGTTAGCCAAGCAATAATGTTATATCTGTGTATAATGCTTGTCACAACAGTTAGCCAAGCAATAATGTTATATCTGTAAATAATGCTTGTCACATCAGTTAGCCAAGCAATAATGTTATATCTGTAAATAATGCTTGTCACATCAGTTAGCCAAGCAATAATGTTATATCTGTGTATAATGCTTGTCGCAAAAGTTGCCAATCTTGATTAATGAAGATCTCTTTGATTTTTTGTGAAATGTGGAGTTAACTTAATATTCATTTTAATTATTTGTTTTTTCTTAAGTTTTTTTTATGAATGTTGCATGCAGCACACCAGAAAGTAGGGTGGGGTAGAGGAGTCTGACTTTCCCCATTTTCTCCTACTAAAGTGCTGAATATAGAGTTTTAACATTTATTTTTTTTAACGTTTGTTTGTGTGGAAAATTAAAGCATTTCTAGATTAGACACAAAATATCTGCGACATGTACCATTCTTGTACAATGTTTTCGGCTATTGAAAATTATATAAACAGACTGAAAATTTAACTAGAAAATTAAAACCTATAATAACCTGGAAATTTAACTAAAAAATTGAAAACTATAAAAGTCTGATAGAAAATTTTACAAGAAAATTGAAAATTATAATAGACACTGAAATTTAAGCTATGAAATTGAAAACTGTAATTGCCTGGAAATTTAACTAGAAAATTGAAAACTATAATAGACTGAAAATTCAAATAGAAAATTGAAAACTATAACTGACCGACAGACTGAAAATTGAAAACTGTCATAGACAGACTAAAACTTTAACTAGAAAATTGAAAACTATAACAGATAGATTGAAACTTTAACTAGAAAATTGAAAACTATAAGAGTGATTGAAAATTTAACAAGATTGTTGAAAACTGTTAAAGACTAGGTATATGTTAACTAGAAAATTAAAAACTCTTACAGAAAGACTGAAAATTTAACTAAAAAATTGAAAACTATAAGTCTGATGGAAAACATAACTAGAAAAATGAAAACTCTAATACTCTGATTGAAAATTTAACTAGAAAACGTTATCAGCATACAGATACATGTATACATAAAATTATGCTACAAATCATCTACCTACACAAAGTAGGAGTTGTTTCCCTTTAATTGTTGATGTTCAATTTTCCTTGAGTTTCATGTTATAAAGTAATAAAAGAACATGGACAATCACTTATTCAGTCCAAATAGTTACAGATGCATATTTTGATAGACAATTGTTTGTTGTCCACTCATCTCTTTATAAACAGGAATCTCTGACTGCAATAATTAAAAATCATGTGTTAATTGTTGATAGTTTCCACTTTTTAAAGCCATAGTTAATAGACTTTGTTAAAGCCACATTTCGGGGAGTAATGTCCATAAATAAACTTTTCTGTACTTACTTAATGTGTATCCGCATGGACTTTTGTTGTAATTCCAAAGTCCTATTCAAGCTAATTAGTTAATTAATCATGGAAAACACCTAACACATTGAGTTATTTATAAATGGTAAGTCGAACGGAGGTGCCAGCAACAATCCAGACAAGTAGAACACCAATCAAATGCTCTGGAACACTGATTTTCATGTTTTGGGTTTGTTTTTTTTTTTTTAAATATTTCCAGCTTCTTTTAAAAATGATAAACCATTATTTTTAAAACCATATTCAGAACTGGATCATGAACATTATTTGTATTTAGGAAGTGTTCTATGGAAATATCTTCATCCTTCATATGCATGTAATTAGAATCATGATACATTTATATCTATCTTCTGATTAAACACAAAATCTCTTGTTAAATTTCCGTAATCCCGTGCATCACTGGAAATCATTCAGTTGGAGGGTAATTTTGGGAAATAATGATCAGATTTATAACCTCTATCTACATTTAATATGTTTAATGATAAATTTTCAAAGACACAAAAAGATTTAAACCTATTTCAATGGGTTACATTTTCTCTACATGTGCATATATCTTATCGTTTCTCTATATACATGTACATCAATGAGTGAATGTTGGTAAATAATTTCTATAAATTTTGTTCAGACTTTTTGTTGTTTATATATATGCTTACTTTTTCATTTTCAAAAATCATCATTAGTTTTATTTGTATATGGATTGATAGTTAACTATTTTTCATTTTCAGCTGTGCCTAACCATTCAGAGAATGTTTGAAAAGAAGAAGCAAGATCTATACCGAGCGTTTGATATAACATGGACACAATATATCGGTATTGTAGTTAATCTGGATTTACAGTTACAGAGAGGAAATGATTGGATAGAATTTGCTAGCTG
The DNA here is from genome assembly GCA_030159075.1 of Atrina japonica. NCBI lineage: Eukaryota > Metazoa > Mollusca > Bivalvia > Pterioida > Pinnidae > Atrina > Atrina japonica. The sequence continues at coordinate 437,757 of BROG01000086.1, read as the reverse complement.
GATAGGTATATTTACCTTTGTATTTGAAAATAGTTACATCACTTTCACCGAGAACAGTGGAAAAAAAGAAATCTTTTTTCATAGTTCACATCTATTTCTTGACTAGTATAATTATCTGTACATCCTGTCAGTTAACTGACTATCTTCATCATTTTATAAGTCCTGTCAGTTAAACTGGCTAGTTTTATCATTTTGTATGTCCTGTCAGTTAAGCTGTCTATCTTTATCATTTTATAAGTCCTGTCAGTTGAATTGGCTAGTTTTATCATTTTGTATGTCCTGTCAGTTAAGCTGTCTATCTTTATCATTTTAAAAGTCCTGTCAGTTGAACTGGCTAGTTTTATCATTTTGTATGTCCTGTCAGTTAAGCTGAAAAATTTTATCATTTTGCATGCATTGTCAGTCAATACGACTATCTTTATCATTTTGTATGTCCTGTCAGTTAAGCTGTCTATATTTATCATTTTAAAAGTCCTGTCAGTTGAACTGGCTAGTTTTATCATTTTGTATGTCCTGTCAGTTAAGCTGTCTATCTTTATCATTTTATAAGTCCTGTCAGTTAAACTGGCTAGTTTTATCATTTTGTATGTCCTGTCAGTTAAGCTGAAAAATTGTATCATTTTGCATGCATTGTCAGTCAATACGACTATCTTTATCATTTTGTATGTCCTGTCAGTTAAGCTGACTAGTTTTATCATTTTTTGTATCCAGTCCATAACACTGACTTGTTTATCATTTTGTAGGCTCAGTTAATTAAGTTGAAAAGTCACTACTTGTTATAGGTTGTTATGTAATAACAACCTATTATGGGTTTACTTTGATGGGCTATCATGTTACCAGTTAAGAGACTGCAATCACACTTCCTGTAAACAATAGTTCACCTCAATAATTAAAAAAAGTCAAATATTTTGGTGTAAATGAATTTAAATATACAGTGGAATCTCACTATCTCAAAATTCATGGGACCACCCACATTTACTTCCAGATATCCAAAATTAGAGATAACTAAAATTTCAATTCACATACTGTATTTTTTATTCATATTGGATTTAAGCAACTATTAATTACACTTTCTTCTTGGCTTGTTAATGGAAGTTGATTTTGTGTTTTGCAGGTAAACAAGTAATTTTATGAATTATTTTTTCATACAAAATGTAAACCTTTAATCGCAGATGGTAACTTCGCTATAACATTTGACAATTTTGTAATATTTTGATACTTCGGACCAGAAAAATACTTTGGGATAAATGAAATTTCAGGATAAAAAATTTGAGATTACCGAAAAAAAAAGAAGTATAAATATATAGTCAAATAATCAGGACCGGGCGTTCAACGTTGACATAACCAGAATTTGGACTCATCCAATTTTGACATAACGAGATTTCACCATAGTTGACAAAATCCTTAAAAATATCACATAGTTCTATTTACTTCTTTCTTTTGAAATTATACAACACTCTTTGTACTAGTTTTCACACAACATAATTGATCTATTAATATATTATAGGAATCCCACTAGAAATAGAGACTAATGACCTTGGGGTTGTAATAAAGAAACGGAACAAACTGCTGTATTCCTCTGCCATTCATCATATTGATATCGACAGCTGTACATGAATATAGCGACGTAACTAGAAATCATTACATATCATTGACATACGGCAATGTAAATAGAAATCATTACATATCACTGATATCAACAATCTATTTCTATTCAATCCTAAAAAATATGTATGTTTCCTAGGCCATGGTAATACGAAAATAAAAGCTGAAAACAAAGCAGAATAGAGGGATAGCATCAAGTAGGCGGTGCTTGTTTTGCAAATGGCGCATGAAAGTCATAGCTTATAGTCTGTTTTGAATGAGTTACTGTCCACTTTGAAAACTATCATATTAATTTATTAGTCAATTAATTCATATATCTGATGAAGTACAATCTCAAAATTGTATAATTAGCAACTATATGACAAGTAAATATTTATTTCAATTTAGAATTGAAGTCATCCTCATGTGTGAATTTATGTATTAGATATACAGGAAATGACCTTTAGATCTGTGTAGTCATCTATGCTGGCACCTCCATTCGACTTACCTGCTTTTCCTCCAGTTACTTATTACCTACATATTAAATTCACTGACATCATATACCCCTGAAGGTGGGGTGGGGTCAAAATGTAGGACATTGCAATATTCAAAGTTTGGATTGTGATACAGTAACCAAATTTAGACTGTAAGTTCATCTAAGGGCTGCCTAAACTTCACTGACATCACATCACATATAACTTCAATATTAGTTAAATCAAAGTTTGAATTACACTCCTGCCTTTTCTGGATGGTAAACATTTTTTTTATGCTCACATGAGCTTGAGACTCCAGTGAGCTATTGTCATAGCATTTCATCCCTGCCTGTCTGTCGTATTCTTTTGACATTTTAAACTTCTCAAAAATCGCTCTGATATGATGAAACTTGGTACACTTGTACCTAAAATACTACAGGTCCTCTACCAAAGGTATTTATTTTTGCCCTTCATGAATGGATCCAGGGTGTGGTAAAATATGTCTCAGACAGTATCCCTTTTTGAAAATCATCTTCTCCAGAGCCAGTGCAAAAAATGTTAAAAAATATTTTACCAAGGATTCTGACTGTTTTTTTGCCAGGAATAAGATAAATTGACATATTTTAAGTGTGTTTTCTGTTTTTTCATTTTACAGGTATAAAGTCATTCAGAGACATCGAAATTATCAAACACTTCTGCTACACCTACAAGATTATGGCTATGGATGTTGTTCTTTCACATTGGTATTTACAAGACCAGAAAGGTCGAAATGTCCCGAAGTGCTCTTTTGACCAGCTCCGTAACATTATCATTCAGATCGGTAGAGAAGACATTTTACTGATTTTGAATGATCCACACATGAATCCAGATGAAGATGAGTTATCAGATGATGACAACACACATTTCTAAGTTCTAGATCATCGCTGTTATACACTGTGAGACTAACTTGTACAAGTGATAATTGCTCTGCAAAATGTAAAATAAAAACTGGGTGATGTAGTAGAGGCAAGTATTGCTGTATAAACTATGAAATAAAATATACAATGATAAACTATGTGATCTAGTAAAGGCAGGTATTGCTGTAAAAACTATGAAATAGAATATACAATGATAAACTATGTGATCTAGTAAAGGCAGGTATTGCTGAATAAACTATGAAATAGAATATACAATGATAAACTATGTGATCTAGTAAATGCAGGTATTGCTGTATAAACTATGAAATAGAATATACAATGATAAACTATGTGATCTAGTAAATGCAGGTATTGCTGTATAAACTATGAAATAGATTATATACTGTTAAACTGGTTGATGTAGTAAAGGCAGGTATTGCTGTATAAACTATGAAATAGACTATATCTTGACAAATCGTGACTTAGTAGAGGCAAGTGTTGCTGTATAAACTATGAAATAGACTATACATTGTTTAACTGGATGATGTTGTAAAGGCTTTCTCAATGATAACTGTAAATGCTGTAAATTCTAGATTATTTAAGTAAATGATAACGGTAGCCCAGCGATTGCTTTAAGTACTGGAAAGTGTAGATATTTAAACTAAGTGGTAGCTGTTTGTTAAGTCTAGAAACTTTTATATAGGTAGTAACATTCTGTAAAGTTGAGATGGTTGAACTAGGTGGTAACAGTAGCCCCATTGATTGCTATAAGAACTGTAAAGTCTAGATGGTTGAACTAGGTGATAACAGTAGCCGCAGTGATTGCTATAAGAACTGTAAAGTTTAGATAGATGAACTAGGTGGTAACAATATAGCCTCAAAGATTGATGTCTGTATAGTTAAAGTAGGGGATACAAGTAGCCCCAGTGGTTGCTGTAAATATTGTAATGTCTAGATGGTTTAACAAGATGATAACAGTAGCGCCAGTGGTTGCTGTAAATATTGTAATATGTCTAGATGGTTTAACTAGATGATAACAGTAGCGCCAGTGGTTGCTGTAAATATTGTAATGTCTAGATGGTTTAACAAGATGATAACAGTAGCGCCAGTGGTTGCTGTAAATATTGTAATGTCTAGATGGTTTAACTAGATGATAACAGTAGCGCCAGTGGTTGCTGTAAATATTGTAATGTCTAAATGGTTTAACTAGATGATAACAGTAGCGCCAGTGGTTGCTGTAAAAACTGTAATGTCTAGATAGTTTATGTAGGGGATAACAGTAGCCTCAATGATTGCTGTAAATACTGTAATGTCTAGATAGTTTATGTAGGGGATAACAGTAGCCCCAATGATTGCTGTAAATACTGTAATGTCTAGATAGTTTAATTAGGTGATAACAGTTCCAATGAAGGCTGTAAATACTGTACACAATTTAACTAGGTTTTGCTATGGACTATGATTGCTTTAAGTACAGTACAATCTTTGTATTTAATTGACTGTGCTGTTGAGGTAATTGAATGATGTACTATCTGTAAAGAACAGACACTCAGACTGTGCTGTATCGTAGAAACAATTGTTGTTGTACAAACTAAAAAGTTAAAAATAAAGCTACTGTAAATGATCAATAGAAAAATAGCTGATCATGCAGTTACTGTTGTACAAACTAGAGTGTTTACAATAAAACTAAACTGGTTGATGTGGAAGAGACTACTATTGCTACTCTAAAATATAGACAGAAAAATAGGTTATATAGGCATATATTATTGTACTAACTGTATCCTGAATATTCTTATTCATTGGTTGTGAAAAAAATCTACACATTTTTATTTTGCATATATATATATATATATGAGTTAGATTTATTTTGGGTAATGTGTGTACTAGTATACATATTATTGTGACGTATTTAACCTCATAGGAAGCCTGGATCTGTGGGGGTATATCTTCACAGGCATGTCAATAAAATAATTCTAATATATACATATATATATATATATATATATATATATTGTCTCCCGCAATTTTCTTGACCAATAAACAGATGATATCATACTTAACTGTGCATTATTTCATGAACAAACAATAATCAGATGACGTTATTATCAACTAAAATGTTACGTCACCTATATTGCTATTTAATGTCTTTACTTATTTATTTGTATAGATGTTTCCAAGTGTAACTATGCAATGTTAAACTCCTTGATAATAATAATGAAACCGGTTGAGTTTATTCCGGTATTGTGATTTTTTTATTTATCTAAGTACATGTATGAATCATTTTAATGTATATATATATATTTATATATATATATTTATATATATATATATATTTATATATATATATATATATATATATATATATATATATATATATATATTTATATATATATATATATATATATATTTATATATATATATATATAAATATTTTAATATATATATCATATATAATATATATATATATGGAAAAAAGTTTTAAGAGTTCACACAAATATGAATATAAAAAAGGAAGAAGTAGAAAATGCACTTTGCAATGTGGAATACCTTCCATAAAGACTAAAGTGTATTTTCTACTTCTTCCTTATATATATATATATATAAATATATATATATAGAGAGAGAGAGAGAGAGAGAGAGTGTTTCAAAACAAGGTTGTAAAAATAACATTTCGTTGTATTCTGTATCTAGTTGGTATTCAATGGTCAGATTTTAGTTTCTGTGGTTTATGTTCAAATATTGGTAACATAAGTACTATCTTTGAATCCTTTAGCAGGATTTCAATTTCTCTGCATTTTGACCTGTGTTTTCAAATCTATAACTTTGGTATCAGGTTTATAATATTTACATTATTTACTCTCTGATCTGTGTCATTGTCAGTCACCATTTATTTTGTTTTCATCATAATTTTGAAATACATTTTGTTCTGTACCAGTCATCCTACATATATTATGACTATGTGAGCACTTACATTAATTTTCCAGATTTTACACATATCTATGTTGTAAGTAGGATCTATGTATTTTGATGTAATTTTAGTTCTTTCCACATAAGATGTAAATATAGTTTTATATAGTCTATTATACATTTATATTACATTTTTGCAATTGAATATTTATTCATATATTTTTTAGGCCATGTAAAATTAATATTCTGGTTCTCAGAAACCGCCGCGCGCAAAAAAAAATCGTCGATGAAACCATTTTATTCACATTTCATAAAAAAAATCACCGCCGCGCGATGTTTTTCAGAGAAAAGTAAAGTTTTAATTTCCCGCCATACATCAATTTCAAGCGCTTCTCTGACTCCGACTTACTATCTACAAAGTTAAAAAATGGCGACAGAAGACACTTCGCAATCGCAGTCTTTGCTCGTAGGAGTTAAAGTGACATTTGGGCGAACAAAAACGTTAAGACCATGGACTATTATGCCAGTTAAAAACGATGTGAGTATCGAAACGTTCTGTTCGTCCGTATTTAATGAATTAAAGCCAGAAGAAAATCCTACGATAACACGAACACTGAACTACGATGTATATGTTGGAAAAAACAAAACAAACGAGTCTGACATGGACAAAGTTTTCAAGAAAGTAAAAATATCAGAAATAGTAGATTTGTTTGGAAGATATTTTAGCGTGATTATCAACGAAGAAAAATGCCCAGAAACGACAGAAGATGTTTTACACAATCAATCGGCCTTCGCTGTGTTAATGGAAAGCCAAACACGTTTGGTTTTACCCCAGCGCCCAAAATGTAACAACAAGCGCGATCAGTTAACAGTAAAGCTGATTGACTGGCTTGAAGAAAATGATCTTGGGTTTACGCCAGATGCAGTGGAAACTTTGGGGCAAAATTTTGTTAAAACTGAGCAATGCACTGTGGTACATAGACCCCTATGTCACAGAAATGGAAGAAAGAAACTGTATTGTTCCAAAAACCCTCAAGAAAACAAAGACTTCCTTCAAATTCAGTCTGTAAAACTTCTTGAACATGCTACAAATATTGACTCAGTGCTAGAAGTACCTTTCATAAACACTGAAAAATGGAGGGCTGTGAAAGTATTGGTCACTGACATGGCAGATGCTATGCATAAATATGTTGCATATTTGCAAAAACAGAGGTACACTTATGTCTACAGTAGTTTGATATAGATTAACCAATATTCACCTGTATCTTATTCCTTTATTTTTCAAAACATGGTGTTCACAGTACACATTTAGTTGCGATATCACCACATGACATGTGGTGATATCGCAACTAAATGTGTACTATTTCCCCCATATGCATAGGTATACATTTTACAAATTTGTTTGATTACCCTTTCATTAGTATTTTATCAGTTATATCATGGCGGCAACTAGCTGCAGGCTGCTTGGCCTATGCCAAGGACTTTATCCTATGCAGTGGGTTTTTTTTAACATGCCAAGTCTGTCCTTGAGACAGGACCTTAGTTTTTACTGTCTCATCCGAACAACAGAAATCCAACATGTCACCAACTGGACTCAAACTCGCAACTTCACAATCAAGAGTAGAGCAAGCTACCAATTTTGGCAGGTCAGCTCTTTTACAAGTTTAAGTAAAATTATATAACTTTTTTTATAGACTATTAATCAATATTATCTCCTGAGAAGAACTTATATTTGGATAATAATTTTCCAACCAGTTTTTTTATTTTTAGATTTAATAATATCAATTATGTGTTATTAAAATATTCCAGAAAGAAACTTCTTTGGACTGTCACGCTTGCAGTCATTAAACTCAATAATCCTAAACAGGTGATCTGTGCATAACAATTTTAAATAACTTAATATGCAATTAAATATACCGTACATGAAAATAATTATTTTATGGTGCATATAACTGCATAAGTGAAGAAGACAATCACACAACTTTTTGTTACAGTTTATTAAAGGTTTCAATAAAGACGTTTTCCAATACATCGTATCTTCTTGTTTTGTTTCGTCCAAGGTATACCAAAAATTTTGAAATAAGAAATAAAAATAAAATGCCTACCTACCTTGCCCATTTTGGAAGGCCAATTATCTGAGAACCAGAATATTAATTTTACATGGCCTTACATCAAAATTATATTTGTGAATATTTCCAAATGGTGCTAGTATGATGTGTTTTGTGTGAGAAATGTGGTATATCAGATGCTGTATACTTGGTCGTAGCTATTTTACGACAAACTCGGTGTTGTAGCATAGATCCCCACCTGCATAAAGTTTTCCCCTAAAGAACGAGCCTGAGATAGTCTTTACCATTGAAAATGGGCTAAGCACAGAAGTTACCCCTAGGAAAAATCAACTTGTGCCCAACCACCCCTAGGAAAAGTGCTCTAGTATAGAATTACTTCCCAAATGACAGCAAGCTTCCCCCATTCTTACATACTTAGTTAGCTATCCATTTCCGGTTCAAACATAAGAATTGTATTAATTCTTGTTGACCCAAAATTAACAGTAATCATGAAATTGATTTGCTATATTCATGTCTTTGTTCATTTATTTAATTTATATATTAAACTGCCAATAACATGTGAATAAGTAATTACATGTACAGTGAAACCTGTATATAGGGCCACCCAAGGGACAAGACAATATTGACCTTTATTTGCAGGTGACCCTTAACTCAGGTTCTATTTAGTTGAAGTATGCAGTCAAGGGACTTGAAAAAACTGGCCTTTATAAACAGGTAATCCTTATATAGAGGTGGCCACTATAGCAGGTTTTACTGTATTTCCGATTTGTAAATATTCGTTTTGCTTGAACAATACATAAACAAAAATATATATTATAAGCATTAGTGTACTTCTATGTGTGTACCAGACAGTATGTCTATTGAATATTCAGATTTGGAGCTGATAATGTTAAGTACTCCATTTAGTCACTTGCTATGAAAAAAATTAAATGGATACATATTATTTAATAAATTTAAAGTCTGAAAAATAAATAATTCAATTTTTAAACGTCTAGGAATGTCATAATATTTCTATTCTTAGACCACATTATGTCAATCAATTTTTAAAAGAACATCTATTTTCTATTTTGAAATTCGGAAACAAGAGTGGTAAATCTATCCCAGGGCGTTTTTTTCATCCAGGGGAAACTACTTGTTTTGTGTGTTGGAGGAAATAATGTGCTGAGACACTACTTTTCACATGGGGGAAAGTTTAACCTGGGTACTTTTTTCAGTGGGGGAGTCTATACTACAACACCGTTCTCAGCCATTAGAGCCATGTTTTTTTTAATCAGTTAAATAAAAAAAATTGAACAATAATTTTTAGGTCTTTCATGTTTTTGTTATGAAAATATTTTTATGTCAGTTACAATTACCTTGAACTTTGACCTGCATTGATTACTTTTATATGTTTTCTGATACTTACTATTGATATGTCTCAAAGGTTTTCCATTTAGACTGTCTATTGCTTCTTTTTGTTTGTCTGAAGTAGATGTGTAACAATATTTTAAGTGAAAAATACCAATTAAGAACAGGGGTGTAAAGAGTTTTAATATCTAGAATACCTTTAGTTCTTTAATAAATCTATTGATAAAGTTCAAGTATTGGCATTATAGTTGCTTGTTTTAATGTGGTTAATAGCAGCTCGTAAAGTCATAACAAAGAAAAATAGAAGTCTAATTCTAGGCGATGTTTTATTTGTTTAAAGTTACTGTGGTTATTTTTAGCTATTAAGTCATTATAAAACATAAATGAATTTCCAATCAATGGCGGTGTTTAAGTTGTTTTAAGTTAATGTGGTTATTTTTAGCTCACTAAGTCATTCTAAAGTATGAATAATTGTCCAGTCATCGGTGGCATTTTAGTCATTCAAAGTTATGTGGTTATTTTTAATTCATAAATTCGTTTTAAAACATAAATTAATGCCCAACTAAAATTGTGACCTAACTAATTGACAGTTTGTTAACACAACTATTATAATATAACTTCATTAGATTTTTATATGAAATTGTAACATAATGCCATAAGATAGTTTGAAGGTGAATGTTACACACTCATAATTTTCATTCTTTAATATGACATTTATTGTTTTATACTTATAGCAACATGGCACAACACTTGATAATTTTTCTATCCAATCAGAATCCACCCCAAAATGGTTGTTTAACAATTTAACATTCTGTGCTCAGTTCTGTCCCTTTGAAGTGATAGATCTCCATGCTATTTATATTTTCTAAGCCTCATTTAAGCTAGGTAGCATAATAGTACGCATCAAGAGTTGTATCAAGCACCTGTCTTTGTCCAATGTTTTGTCCCTTCTCTTGTTGTGATTTGTCATTGTTCTCTTGAATTAATTAGGAAAGCTTAATTGTATGTTTTGATATAATTAAATGCATGTTTAGTTCCATCTCCATATTGTTGTTGTGGTTGTGTTTATAGTATTGGTAGAATGACGTTGATTGCAGTTTATATGTTTCACTAAATGATATACATGTATTCAGTAACAGTTCGATAGTGGTTGAGTAATTTTTACTTATTTTGATAAGGATTTATTCCTCACGTATTTCATTTGAATTTGACTGTGAACTTATGGCGGATGTGTCCGGTCAACAGGAGACACTTACTCTTCCATGGTACCTGATCCCACCTCTATATTTCAGAAGACGGTGTATTCCCAATGGACATCATTTTTGTATATTGTCACATTCTTATCTTGAATAATTGTGATTTTTATATTTGGTTATTTTTATTTATATTACTTACTTTTGAGGTAATCATGTGAAAATATAGGAGTAGCATAATTGTGATGTTTTTTATTTACCTTTGATCAACATTAGAACTGATAATAAGTATTTCTCGACTAATTGGCTTATAAAATTGAGGATCTTCATACCAGTATGTGTCCTGGACATCTACTTTGGCATCTTATATTTTTATGTTAAATTAATTAGCTTCTGTTTCTATAATGTTGAAGGATGGGTTGTTTACTTTGGGTTTTTCACCTAACACAAAAGGTTTCCGTGTAACATTTACGATGGATGTGGCATGCTAACAGGGCTGATAGACACCTGGTCTCCTCCCATTTCTTTGTGTTGAGAACATTTGTATATCTAATTGGTCATTTACTAATGGACTTGGAGTTTCCATTATATATTAGTACTTCTTCATTTTCACCTTATTATACACCTGTAGGTAAAATGTTTGGGGCAATGGATTAGCATATATATTTCTTATCTAGCCTATCTAATATCGTTCATTGACATACGTTTTTCACATGTTACTATGAATACACATTTGACATTACCTGTTTTTAGGTTATATCTATTGACTTACTTTATGTATTTTTATTCTTGCATTTGATCAGATGTTAATAAATACTGGCTTTAAAGACATTTAGTTCTGTCTTTTTATTTTATCGGAACTACTTTAAGTAACGTCATACCCCACTCCTAATTTCATTTCCTACATTATTTAGAGGCTTCACTGATACACATAACAGTGCGTTAGCTTTGTATCATTGCTTCCTTGGGGTGTTATGCTGGCAGTGTATACATAGTCTATGGATGAATTTATTGATGATCGAATACTTATACCTACAGTAGCTATCATGGCTGCTTCAGCGTTCATAAAACTTTGCTCATATGTTAAACTATTTCATCTTCTACCAGTCGATCTAGATTTCAGATCAATGTTCCCCGATATTTCAGGTCATACTGTTCCACGTTCTTACTCAAAGGACTAAAATTTACAAAACTTTGGGATTTTGTATACCACAGCAGGTAATAAAAATATTATTAATCTACTGAATGTATAAGTTTAGAAATTTTATAAACATACTACCAAAGTTAGAATGCTCAAGACGATATCGTTTCTGTCAATTAGACTTCATCAGTTGGGCTTCAAATTAAAAGTTATGTGTATTTTCTAAAGAGAAAGTGGTATTATTCAAGGCCAAATAATATCTCTAAAAGTATAGCCGAAATTCATCTAAGAGTAACCACTGTAAAAATGACTATCTTAGCTTTAGAAAAATTTTGAATTTAAATGATGTTGAAAGTGCAAAATATTACTTTAGTACAAGATGAACAGCTGGTACCGAAATACCAGGTACTAGGTTTATGTATACCCTCGGGGACTCAAACGGTCCACCAGCAGTGGCAACGACCTAGTGGTTATAAATTTTATAAACATACTACCAAAGTTATAATGCTCAAGACGATATCGTTTCTGTCAATTAGACTTCATCAGTTGAGTTCCAAATTAAAAGTTATGTGTATTTTCTAAAGTGGTATTATTCAAGGCCATATAATATCTCTAAAAGTATAGCCGAATTAATACCACTTTATACCACGTCTGTACCAATTGTGACGAGGATACACTCCTCACGTGTTTCATTGGACTTGACTGTGGACTCACGGCGGGTGTGACCGGTCGACAGGGCATGCTTACTCCTCCATGGCACCTGATCCCACCTCTTGGTTTCCAGAGGTCCGTGTTTGTCCATTTTTACCGGATTTTTATCTATGTCCTGGACATTCTATTGATTTATGCTTTGGTATCTGAGGTTTTTATAAACAAAATTTTGGTTTCAGTCTAATTTACAAATGTATTAAGTTTTCTTTGTAGTTATTTTTGTGATGTTGACGAAGTTGAAGATGACATTAATATATAATGGAGAGGACTTTATGAAATTTATGTATATATTGTTTAATAAAATTGAGCTCTTCTCTTCCTATCCGATAAATGCTTTGTTTATTTTATAAATGATTTATATAAGCAAAGATACATAGCAGGATCCAGCAAATGTTCTACCAAACCTTTATCTTTACTCCTTACCAAGATATTGACAGCCATTAAGGAGAAACTTCAACAATACTGTACAGTTGCTTATTCCAGAAGCGGTGTAAATCAGATGTGGATACTTAAAATTTCTAAACAGCTTTTAGAAAATTTGAAGGCACACAATTTTTCTCGAATTCACAGTATCAAAAACATATGACTTCTCTACTCTTTACACTACTATTCCACATAAAAAATTAAAAGAAAGACTTTTCTGCATCATAGACAACTGCTTTTTCACTAAAGGTGGTACCCGAAAATTTAAATATCTAGTGATTGACTATCAGGATACTTATTCTGTCAAACACCACTCTGATTCTACACATAAATATACTGAAGTTGATATAAAAACATGATGGAATTTCTAATAGACAATATATTTGTAATGTTCGGAGACGTGGTCTTTCAACAAACTGTCGGCATTCCAGAATCAAGCACACACACTTCATACTTAGACATTTTTACTTAATATAAACATAGACGGGAAGTTAGCAACTAAGCTTTACGATAAACGCGACGATTTCGGCTTTCCCGTCGTAAATTTTCCACATTTAAATAGTAATATCCCTCAGTCACCCACATATGGAGTTTATATTTCACAAATGATCCGATATGCCGGAGCGTGCAAACATATGACGATTTCATATACAGAGGTAAACTACTCACTGACAAATTATTGACACAGGGATATCGAAAACCGCGTTTAATGTCAACGTTCCGCAAATTTTACGGTCGGTATATTAGTCTTGTTTGCGACTACTCTGTTTCACTAAGTGAAATGTTGAGTTGCCTTTTCGTTTGCGGGTGTTGAGACGTCTGTAGGAGGATACACTCCTCACTTGTTTCATTTGACTTGACTGAGGACTCACGGCGGGTGTGACCGGTCGACAGGGCATGCTTACTCCTCCATGGCACCTGATCCCACCTCTTGGTTTCCAGAGGTCCGTGTTTGTCCATTTGTACCGGATTTGTATCTATGTCCTGGACATTCTATTGATTTATACTTTGGTATCTGAAATTTTTATATTATGTTTGTTTGAGTAAAACGAATTAAGAACATAACGGATATGAAATATAGTAGAGAGATACGTATTCTAAACTTCAGTATCCCGGTGTTACGAGATTTCGACGGTCATCGGTTGGGTATTGGTAAAATAACTGGCTATCGTCCACACAAATCATAGGCTGACCTAAGACCCCGGGGTATTTGGACATTCGTAACCAGTTACATTCAGAACATACCATATTGATTTACCTGAATATAACGCTGAAATATTAACCGCTTTAGAACTAGTAATCACAGAATTTCTATTGCAACATGCAGATGAACAAATATTCCTGGAAATCAAAAATTGTGTTATTTATGTAGAGACGGAATATTTTATTTACCTTCCGCATATATATGTCGTTAAAATACTGTAAAGTTTTATAATCCTTTTTTCCTGAAAAAAATTGTTTTTAACCATTTGATTTGATTTGATTTTGATTTTTTGTTTTACGCCATACTCAACAATTTTTCAGTCATATGATGGCGTCCAGTTTTTATTGGTGGAGGAGAAACCCCGGTTACCCGGGTAAAGACCACCGACCTTCCGCAAGAAAACTGGCAAACTTTCCCACTTAATTCGAAATGACCCTAGCGGGATTCGAACCAGAGGTGAGAAGCCGTGTGATTTAAAGCGCAATGCTCTAACCACTCGGCCACGGAGGCCCCTTTTACAAAATCAATAGTAGAGTTATCTTTCCTTTTTGGACATATACATACATCTGTATACTTTTTGCGCCATTTTTTCATTGTTATAATTGTATTTTGTTTGTATTTTCTCTATAATGCGTTATACAATGAGTGAATTGAATTGAAGTATGGCTTCTAAGAACATATTCACTTTTTATAGACCACACATTATTACGTCTAAGCAACATACATACAGTCGGTTTCTATCTGAATGGCTAGTGATAATTAACCATTTGAAAAAAAACAAGAACTCGATTTCGTTATCTGTTCCGAGCAGTTTCAAATACTTTTAGATATTATGAACAATACCAAAGTTATAGTTTATAAAAGTGTCTAAACGGATTTGTTATAGATAATTATATATATATATATATATATATATATATATATATATATATATATATATATATATATATATATATATATATATATATAATATGTATATCGGTAATTACTTTACCTGTTGTTGATCAAGCAGATACGTCCATCTTTCATACATGTAGAGAAATTGAAATACGTCAACATACCACCAGTGGTCGTAAACTATACATAGATTAATTTGGAGAAAGGGACACACAGGAAATTAATGGCTGCGGATGGACTTTCCATTTCATTAGGAAAAATATATTTGGGTCTGATTCATGACAAACTGAACACCCACCTACTTTATACAGTACAGAAAATATATTATTCTCGCGAATTGGTTCGTGCACTTTTTATTTAATCTGGATATAAGGGGATTCCCCATGTAAATTGTATGATTTAAAGCACGTCTTTTTATACACGCATTAGTCAATGTTTATGTGAAAGGTTTTATTCAGATGATCACATTTTGTCATGAATAGGCGGTGAAGAATTACCTGCGCATATTTTGTAGATTTAAAACATTTGCTTGTATTTCGTTATGAAAGATACTTGTTTAGGAACCTTAAGAACACTAAAACATGATATTTTGCACAGATTTATATATGTTATCATGTTACTCATTTTCTGCAGTACGAGCTTTTCTTTTATTGTCCAATATTGGCAATACAAAATTTAGTAACAAGAAATTTGTATATTGTGTTTCTTACCCTTGACTAAGATTTACATCTGATGTGTATTTAGGAAGTTGTAAAGTGGAACGCATAACTGATTTTCAAAACATTCATATCGGGTATGATTATACTGAATTTGTTTATACATTCAGCAATTGATGTTATAAAAAGTTTTCATACATTCTTTGATTCAGTGTGATTTTACTTTCAAAGACGACAGCATAACAAATGAACAGAGAATTGCCTAAATAGTTGTATCGGATTTTATAATCTCAGATGGTTATCAGGAAGACTATCGGGAAGTATTACAGGTAAAATATGATTCACATACATGATACATAGACTGCTATATATTTTAGTAAAACGTTTCAGGTAGTGTTTTAATATTTACAAACAAAAGGGGTCCATTTTCAATATTATACAGACAACAATGATTTGTTTCTTTGGGTATGTACTCATGGGTAGGCAGCAATCTTTTCCTCCTTTATGTGTGGAATCATTGCAAGGTTTTGATCTTTTGTATATATATATATATTCATATACATATTCATAACTAGACAGCAATGTTTTGCTCTTTTGTGTATGTAGTCATGCGTTGGCACTAATGTTTTCCTTCGTGTATGTACTCATGGGTATGTATCAATGTTTGTTCCTTTGTGTATATACTCATGGGTTGGCAGCAATGTTTTGATATTTGTGTATGTATTCATGGGTTGGCAGCAATGTTTTGATCTTTTGTGTATGTATTCATGGGATGGCAGTAATGTTTTGATCTTTTGTGTATGTATTCATGGGTTTGCAGCAATGTTTTGCTCTTTTTTGTATGTAGTCATGGTTTGGCACCAATGCTTGTTCCTTTATGTATGTACTCATGCGTTGACACTTATGTTTTCCTTCGTGTATGTACTCATGGGTATGTACCAATGTTTGTTCCTTTGTGTATATACTCATGGATTCGCACAAATGCTTATTACTTTGCACCAATGCTTTTTCCTTTGTGTATCTACTCATGGGTTGACAGCAATGATTGTTCCTTTTTTATGTACTGATAGGTTGGCACCAATGCTTTTTATTTCGTGTATGTACTCAAGTATGTCTGTACTCCTGGGTTTGCAGCAAAGTTTTGACAATTGTGTCTGTACTGATGGGTTGGCAGCAATGTTTTGATCTTTTGTGTATGTATTCATTGGCATGCGGCAATGTTTTGATCTTTTATGTATGTATTCATGGGTTGGCAGCAATGTTTTGCTCATTTGTGTCTGTACTGATGGGTTGGCAGCAATGTTTTGATCTTTTGTGTATGTTGTCATGGTTGGCAGCAATGTTTTGATCATTTTTGTATGTATTCATGGGTTGGCAGCAATGTTTTGCTCATTTGTGTCTGTACTGATGGGTTGGCAGCAATGTTTTGATATTTGTGTATGTATTCACGGGTTTGCAGCAATGTTTTGATCTTTTGTTTATGTACTCATGAGTTGGCACCGATATTTTGTTCCTTTGTGTATGCCTTTTTTGTATGTAGTCATGGGTTGCCAGCAATATTTTGATGTTTTGTTTATGTATTCATGGGTTTTCAGCAATGTTTTGATCTTTTGTATATGTACTGATGGAATGGCATCAATGTTTTGATCTTTTGTGTATTTATTAGTTGGAAGCAATTTTTGATCTTTTGTGTATGCATGTATGTACCAATGTTTGTTCCTTTGTGTATATACTCATAGGTTGGCACCAATGCTTGCTCCTTTTTGTTATACTCATGAGTTGACACCAATGCATGTTCCTCTTTGTATGTACTCATGGGTTGGCACCGATGCTTTCTCTTTTGTGTATGTACTCATGTGTGTCTGTACTCCTGGGTTTGCAGCAATGTTTTGACAATTGTGCCTGTACTATTTGGTTGGCAGCAATGTTTTGACATTTGTATGTATTCATTGGTTGGCAGCAATGTTTTGATCATGTGTGTCTGTACTGATGGGTTGGCAGCAATGTTTGATATTTGTGTATGTATTCATGGGTTGGCATCAATGTTTTGATCTTTTGTGTATGTACTCGTGAGTTGGCACCGATATTTTGTTCCTTTGTGTATGCCTTTTATGTATGTAGTCATGGGTTTTCAGCAATGTTTTGCTCATTTGTGTCTGTACTGATGGGTTGGCAGCAATGTTTTAATATTTGTGAGTGTATTCATGGGTTGGCAGCAATGTTTTGATCTTTTGTGTATTTATTCATGAGTTGGCAGCAATTTTTTATCTTTTGTGTATGTACTCGTGAGTTGGCACCGATATTTTGTTCCTTTGTGTATGCCTGATAAATAGTTATTACCTTTATTGGTATGAGGAATGAGTTACGAGGAATGACTAAGTACTAGGTATAGAACCCGGAAATTTCCTCTTGTTTATCACATTTCTGCCATCGTCAGCAGTATTATGGTGTTAGCACCCTGAATCAAGGTCTATGACGTATAAAAATTCTAATTGTGTCGGAATAATCAGAAAGTTAGGTAAAATTGATCCATGAGGTCACCAACTCTTTTATATATCCAGCAGTAGAAAGAACAAAATAATTTCAACTGCCTTTGATTTATAGGTCTTTTATTTCACTACAGTGGTTCAGGAAGTCGGATTGTTTATCATCCGCTTAAACATTATTCTTCCTTATTCAGTTTTCAGCCATTGACTGTCACTAAAGATTCTAGTTCCAATTTTCTGAATCAGTTGTGTCCCCACGTGTAGCCATTTCAGGAATGTATAAGTAGCATCGATTAGATATCGGGAAGTTGCAGTAAATGCTAACTTTAGTTTGTGCTGACAGTTGATGTTTGGCGATTTTAAAGTTAATGGAAGACTTTGCCTCCCATAAATACTTTGGGTAAACTCTATGTGATACTTGCATCCGTCTGGTATGTTGTTTTCTTAATTTGCTTTAAATTTGTTTGTCTTCTTTGTGTTATTAGCTATCTGCTTTGATGGAATAAAAAATGAAATGGAAAACAGATACATAATGATAAAGATTTTCCGAGCTGAGAGAGGAAATTGATTAACCAATGAATTGTAATGATGTGGAAGAGCCCCGGGAAGAGACCCCCACATAAAATGACGAGCGCCGGGAGCTGATATCTGACATTTAGTTCCATTTTAAAGATTATAGTTATTTTTAAGCTGTAGCAATGTACAAATCATCAACTGGTTACAGTAAACATAGCATATGGCGTAAGCTTTAGTATCTCTTCTTGGCAATCTGTGACAACAAATTTAAATTCTCCCTTGTATATTCATCAAATCTTCTGTTGATATTTGTTTAGATATATTTCCCCCAAAGGATTGAATATACGATTAAACAACAAACTGGACAAAAAAATTGGGGAAAAGTATGTTGATGTATACGTAAGATTCTACAATAGTCACTTCCTGTTTCTTTATTCAGTGTGAACAGTTGTTCTGGTTTATTGACGAATTTTAAAAATTTGTAAGGGGAATGATATAAAATCCAAGTTATTTGATACTGTAACAATTGCATGGTAATACAAAATGAATGAAATGAATAAGCGTTATAACAGGTCTACAATGATAAAGTGCCGCATCCGGGTTCAGCCAGAAACCAAAGCAATACTGTCTATTTTATGATCTAATTTAGACGTCACGCGTTTGTAAATATTTGCAAATTTATCCTCATATACCTGTACGGATTCGACTCAATGTAGACATAACGATTTTAGTTATTGCAGTAATTGTTTGTACTACATTGTAACCACTACCTTTTCAGGTCATAGAAGCTACCCGCCTCTATTCACCCAAACTTGGTTTACTTTTTTTCATATAGGAACTCTTTCTTCAAATTAATATTCAAAATGTACATACTAACTCCTAAACCTACTGTAATGCAAAGTAAAACAAAACAAAACAGCTGTTGATATCTAAATGCTTATGTAACAAGGAAAAGTATATATACACTGTTGGTAAACGTATGTATGTACATTGTATCTTATTTTAAACTATAATTATCCATTTCTTAATTACGACTTACTAATATACGTGGTATAAATATTTTGTTTTATGTTTTAGGATGACAATATGGCCATGTACCAAGGTGACGTAATATATGATGGAGATCTTTTTTATGAAAGGAGCAAACACAGGGTAAACGAACTTAGTTTTAATCTTTATACGGGCCTTAACTACTGATTTTTCTGCATCGTAAGTATGGGCTGCCGTTTTAAATTTTAAAACCAGTAAGTGATATCACTCTTTTGAATAGGTGATATCACTTACTCAATAAGTGATATCACCCATTGGAATACCGAATAAGTGATATCACCTATTCGAGTAAGTGATATCTCCGATTTGTTTGAATGAAATCACCTATTCGAAAGAGTGATATCACTTATAAAACGAATAAATGATATCACTCATCATATGAGATATCACTCTTTAGAATAGGTGATATCACTTTGCAAAACGAATAAGTGATATCACTTATTGAAATTTGGAAACAGTAAAAACCTTATGCTCCCCTTTTCTTCCATAAATGTAGATATGCAGTGAATATCACTAGACATGTATATATATATATATATATATATATATATATATATATATATATATATATATATATATATATATATATATATATATATATATATATATATATGGAATAACAAAGCGCAAAGGACGAGATTACGGTATCGTGATAAAGGCGTGGCGCTGCAGAATCGGAATAATCTCGCGTGTCTGTTGTAGGATTTGGACGTTCAGCATTCAAAGCAGACAGAGCCGCCGAAACTACCGCTATTTTGAACTTGGGCCCGATTTCCACACAATATTGTTTTTAAAATGGTTGAACTTAAATTCTTTGGACCAAATGTAAGAAAACAAGAAAATAAATAATTTATAATGCCCAAGATGACACAAGTTATGTTTTTGTTAGACCCAGGAATATATTTTATTTTTGTGTAGGGAGCATTCATTGTTATTGATTCATAAGTGATATCACTTATTCGAGTAGGTGATATCACTTTACAAAACAAAAATGTGATATCACTTCGAGTAAGTGATATCACTCATTCATTTGAATCGTACAAGTGATATCACTTGAGAATTTATAAAAGTGATATTACCTATTCGCATAAGTGATAGCAGTTATTCGAATACGTGATATCACCTATTCGGAAGATTGATATCACTAACTAGTATTAAAAGGTAAAACGGCGCCCCATACGTTAGCTGGTGGCAAATCAAACATCGCGAAATCAGTCTTGTATTCCAGGCTTTAATCACATAGACAGATATTAACCAAAGATAAACTATACATATAAGACACAAACTTTTCTGTCAAGGAGTGATATCACGCGAGGTATGAGATACATGTTTAAGATTTCTAGTCAACGTTGAACTTCCTGTCCATTTAGTACGTGTTGATTCTGTCAAACATTGTCTAGGATATTAAATCGGACTAATAAGCTCATTACGTAGACAACATGAACATACACACTTGACTCCCTTAATATAAAAAAATATATACCTTGTTATTGGTTATCAGAGTAATTATTTCCTCGAACACCCATTTCTGATTCAATATAGGGATTTGTATCAAGTCCACAGTGTAGAAACGTCAATATGATTAAGGATTGTTTTTCATGGAAACTTCGTGCTGCATAGAATTTTTTCCATGTGCAATTACTTTCATACCCCGATGATGTTCAAAAAATGAAAAACAAACCTTATATTTATATACATTACCATTTTTCAGTAAAACTGTAGTCCCTGACTTTGCGGGGGTGTTTTCATATGACGTAATGGCTCAACAGCTGTTTTGACATGAGAAGTAGTTTTCTTTTCTGATCGCAAATACTAATGAAATTAAGGTTTAATTTTTATATATCATTTTGAAAGAAACTAGTGATATGGATAATTTTGAATACTTATTCTTAGATTTAGTTCGCGATTTTTAATATTCGACCATTTAGTAGTGGCGAGTTAAATGTGTCAGAAGAGAATTGCCCGAATGGGCCGTGTGCAAATGGCTGATAGGCCTTCCATGTGCGATTTGGATAGCAACAGATGATCGTTGTTTAAAACAAATTTTGAATTCTGATTTTTTATCAGTGGAATATATCACAGAAAGTTTGAGAGTGACTGTTAATATTCGTTGATGACAACTTGAAGAAGCCATTCTATTTGATATTTTACCAATCGCTGAATCAGCTAGGAAATACCGTGAACTGTGAAGGGGTGACGATTTCGTAAGTAGACCAAGTATATAGGCTAGCCCACTAGCAAGTCCTTCAAATCAATTGAAACAAGACAAATGCAGATTATGTTGTGAAATAACAAACTGTTATTGTTCTGTTTTAAAGATAATATTCGACATGTTCGTCATGGAAAATCCGTGTAGGCCTATGAATTATAATAGATCCATATGTCAATTCAGACTTCAGTTTTTACCAGCTGATCATATAGAGTATCCTGTCAATTTACTGAGGAACCTATGAACACTACTTATGCTCAGCATTAACATTATAGGTTGTGAAAAACAAGATGAGCCTGGTAATTAGCCTAGCAATATATATAGGATTTGAGGTGAACTGAGAGTCGATTTCATACGATGCGAGTGACGAATTGTTTCTGACATGAATAGCCTATCTGGTGACGGAAAAGCAAGCTGTTTATCAGAGATGCGGGACAAAATTGCACTAGACCTGACTCCCTTTTCAACTTACTTACAAGCAACGTAACTACGAAGCTAATTTTCATTTCTGTGGCCTGTGTTTCTTTTCATAACATGACCTAGATCTATCGCAATAGGCCTATGATATGGGCATCTACAGTGTGCTACAGATGCAGGCCTAGTCTTGTTTTCGATTTCTTTCAGTGATTTTTGTTTGTTTTGTGGTAATGAATGACTTTAAATAAAATATGGACTGAAAGTGTGTTATTTTATTCTTTATTGATTCATTCATATGTTCAGAGAATACCTGTCCGACAAATCGGTGCCGTAACATGGTCATGGAAAGGGATTCTTAGATATTCAGGTATTCCTACGCCAGCTAGCGGTTAACACTTAGATCACTGATTTTATTGATACAACAATACAGTCATTCTGTATAAATGTAATGAAGGAAATTAAAGTCGGTGTGTAAATATTGACTTTTTAATACTAACTAAAGACGTAAGTGAAGTTAGGCATTGTTCATATAATATCCCTAATATACATTGTGACACTTTCCGTCACGTTACACTTTCGGTAAGACGAAAAAAAGCAAGAATGAACCCCCTACATGGATTCTTTAACTCCTGAATACAAAGTGAACTCCCTTAATATAACAAAAATTATATACCTTGCTATTGGTTATCATGGTAATTATTTCCTCCAACATCCATTTCTGATTCAACACACAAATAAACGTAAGTTGATATAAAGAGATGCTGCATTTTCTAATAGACAATATATTTGTAATGTTTGTAGACCAGGTCTTTCATGAAATTGTCGGCATTTCTATGGGAACAACATGTCGACCTACCCCTTAATTGACTGACCCGTTCCTGTATTCGTGGAATATGAAGCAGACTTCATTCAGTAGCTTCGTAATCAAAAGACGAAAAAGCTAGCGGTGACCTTTAATATGACATTTGGATAGTTCGCCGACATTTTGTCAAATGATAATTACAATTATATAATTATAAGGACAGACACCACCAAATATTTTCCCATAGGCCTCAATGCTAATTTACAAAACTTCAGGTCACTGTCACTCCCATGTTTATCATATCTGGGTCAAATAAGTACCCTGTGGTGAAAGATCAAAATTTTTGATAACAAAATTTGCAATCAAAAGTATAGGTTGCCGTTGCATTTTTACTTCAAATGTTCACTTGTTTACAACTCGTAGTATTCCGCACCAAAGGAAAATATCTATTCTCATATGACCCCTCCCTTTCAATTTTCAACCGTCAACCCTATAATTTCCAAAGTACTACCAATATTCATGTATCCTTTTTATCACCTTTATTTCACTTATTAATGGCAAAACTAATTTTTTCATTTAATGACCAATCAGATCGCTGGGCTGATTTTACCCTCCGCACAACTTTTGGTGTCCAAAATGTCTGCGCCCATGTTGTAAACAAAGCTGGTGTATTTCCATAACTAAAGACACACCAGAATCAACCACACATGCTTCTTACTTACTTACTTACTATAGACAAAGACCGGACATTAACAAAAAGGCTATACGACAAACACGACGATTTCTGCTTTCCCTTCGTCAGTTTTCTACGTCTAAGTACTGTATAGTTGTTTTCACGGGGATACAATTTCGCATTTTTCTGAAAGACAATTATTCATGGGTTTAAGAGTATTAAATATCGCGCTAGATTAGCAACGAATTGCTTTTTGAAACTTCATAATTATAAGGTATTATATTCACAGGTATATAAGTTCAAGGTATTTTGATCGCTAAGATAGCAAAATTAAGTCAAACGCGAATAAAAAACATCTATACAGTAGTAACCGCTATTAACAGCATATGGGGATAATATCTCGGAAATGAGAAGTAAACTACTTACTGATTAGTTACTGTCAATGGGATTTTAGGACTCACGTTTGATGTCAACGTTCTTCAAATTTTACGGTCGGTGTAATGGTCTTGTTTGCAATTACTGTTTTATTATATGAAATGATGGGTTACCTGTTCGGTAGCGGCTGTTGAGTCTCTTGCCTGTATCAACTGTGGCGAGTATTTATTCCAAACTTATTTCATGTGGATTTGACTGTGAACTCCCGGCAGGCCTGACCGGTCAACAGGAGATGCTAACTCCTTCATGGTACCTGATCCCACCTCTGGATTTCCAGATTCGTTCATTATCTCCTGGACATCCTGAAGATTAATACTTTGGTATCTGTGATTTGATATTGCCATGACACTTTGGTAATAGTGCATATCTCTTTCTTTGCGATGATGAAAAGTGAACAACATGGATTTGAATATTACTTTTAGACTTCCAATTACGGTATTAATTACTTGTGAAAGAAGTCTCTTTTTATGGTATCAACACATATACAAGTCGCACACGTTACCTATAACAGTAAAACGTTTTCAGCAGATAAATTTGAAAACAATCAATATAGAAACCCTATTTTCCGAAAACAGTTTTAATTGTAGATCAAATGATAATATGACTCTAAAAACTATCTGGATTTTCAGACAAATACTATGCTTCATAAAATACAAACAATGCTATCAAGTTTTCTAAACACATATAAATAAATATACAAAATATATAATATTAACATAATACCACAAAAAGAGTCAAAATCTAATACCACAAATTAATACCAATTTTTATTTCTCTGTATTAATGCAACATATTTTTGTATATTGTTAGTAAGAATATAAACTTAATGATTATGTCAAATTCCAGCAAGAGACTCGCTCAAGGAATTATAAAGTGGAAGGAGTTTCCACTTTACCTATATAGAATATAAGATATAATTAACCATGGTATAGACTAAGTAACTTGACCATGATATAGAATAAGTAACTTGACCATTATATAAGTAATTTGCCCATGGTATAGAATAAGTAATTTACTAATGGTGTAGAATATATAATTTGACCATTATATATATATATATATATATATATATATATATATATATATATATATATATATATATATATATATATATATATATATATATAATAATAATCAATGGACGATATAGGTGTCTCTATATAATTCCTGTTACACACTTAATTTATAATCCCTGTAAAATATTTATATTTAGATAAAGAGATAATTTCTGCTCTATATCTTCAGCAAAATGTTTTTTTTTCATTTCTTATAATTGCATATATTATTATAATTGCAGGTACGCGTGGTGCTTAGAAAAAATGTACCGGAAAATAATCGTATAAAATGTAAGTAGATATAAATACTATACCAAAGTTGTAGATTATATTCCTATTTTTATACATGCACATAATTTTTTTACCGCTTTACTTGTGCGACAAAGCAATGTTGCTGGACCAACTACTGCCTAGTAGTGAAGGAGATATTTAGGTTTTTCAACCCAGAAAAGTCATGCTGTCCGAGATTTATACCTAATGAAAGTATAACTGGGTATGTTTATTGGGTAATACTTGACATAACGGGACTCTGGACATTGTATTAATTCATCAATCCCTGGAGTCCCATTTGTCCCGTTTCACAGTGAACATTTCACGGTGAAGATTTTATATATTGACCCGAGTTGTCTGTCGTATGCAAAGGTATTGATACATTCTCATCCAGATAACAGACACTCGCGGTTTATCATTGTGATCCTAGTATTGTGGCAGTTAATATAAATGAATTTTGTTCGCGTGATGTAAATATTATAAATGCAATAAATAATTGTTGATTTAAATAATGAAAACAGTGCTGATTATAATATTTTTTAAAATAACTAAAACATTATGAGATTAGAACATGCAGAAAATAAATTTCCTAATACATGTAATTCGTATTTATGTATGTATTGAAATGAGTAATATCAAATCAATAAATCTCAAAAATATTTTATTGTGTAAAATACTATACTATTATTCGTTTTAAAGGATTTAACTCTTTGTCAGATATGTGCATACAACTTAAAGGGGCATTAACTCTTTTTTAAAATCTTAGATTGGTAAACAATAACAAAAATTAATTAAAGTACTGAAAGTTCAGATACGAGGTGATGGCAATCGTAAGCTTTAATGAGGTATAATGCACTCAATTTACTGAATACTTTTTTATTCTGTAAAATTAGGTTTTAAAAAAAGTAACAAAAATTCAGATCAGATATTTGGCCTAATTTGAGTTCTAATGGCTTATTTATTATGCAACAAACTACATAGATCAGCGATATGATTATAAAATCTTGTGCTTATGAACATCGTTTCATCGATATCATTTTTTATGCGAAAGGGCAGTATTATATACTTACGCTATAGGGCCTACTTCCTATCAGTAGCCTTAAATGTCTAGGTCAATACGTATACATGTAAAACATTATCCCAACTTCAAAGACTGCCGCTAGTTTCTCATCAGTTAAAATCACGTGAATGAGGAATGACACAACTTCTATGTCAAACTTCACAGACAAATCTCTTGCCAATATACAGTAAGGGAAACTTGACCAAAACATATTTGCATATCAATCAAGCGCAAGAACTGAAAACAGTCCAGTCTATTTTAATATCAATTCTATCTCAAGAGTATAATAGTTAAAAAAATTGAAAAGTAACATTCTAAAGCAAATTTATATCTTAATATTCATAAAGGACGCTGAACTGACCTTTAATAGCATATATTTTAACAAGTCATGTAGACCTATATTTTTCAGCGAATTGTTACTATATTTTCGTCATTTTGAAAAGCAAAAATATGCCAATAAAAGTGTGATTTGGAAACTTCAATCTTGAAGTTGAGTTTATGTTGCTGAAATGCACATACATGTGTAATTTTCCGTCAGTTTAATGTGTTATTTACCCCATACTGCAAAACATGCTCTGACTTGTTCACAATAAAGAACTTAGCATAACATCATAACATAACTGCGTTGATGTTCCATCAACCCGTAATTATACACCAGCATAAAAAGTTCATATACTTTTAAGTATATAAGATGTACATTTACATAGTATGGTCATACATATTGTCATGCGAGTCAATTTACAAATATTTAAGGGTCAATGAAAGATTGCCAACTATAGAAGAAATAATTATATTTTTCAGATACCTTCACAATAGGGAGAAAGAAAATAGAATTTTTTGATGAAGATGTATTATTCATAGGAAAACTATCAGACGAAACCAAAGAGATCAAAGAAATATTGTTTTTTCTACACAAACATAAAACAACACAATATAAAACTGTTAAAACGATATATATTGTGTTATATCAGCACAAACGTATTGAACTTAATGACGAACATTACAGTAATACTACAGAGCCACTGAGGAATGACTTTGAGAAATTTCAACAATCACTGATAGAAACATTTGGTAAAGTTGATTAAAGTTTTATTATTTTGGTGAATGTTCGAGTGCCTAGAGCAACACACATTACAGAATCTTGTACAACAGCTAATTATCAATGGCCCAAGCCAAGTTTTATATTGATAATGTGTTTTATGGTTCCCCTGCTAAAGTGGGCGGATTTGATTTTCTATTCCACCAATGAATTAGACTGCCAGCATGAAGTGAATAAAATTGTTTTGCCCTTGTTGTGGCTGATCTTCTTGTTATTGACGAATAATGCATTGATGATATTTTGTAATATTAACTGAAATACTTTATTTACTATGGTAACATAGATGAATTATGGTGCTAAGGACAAAAAACTAAGAATTCGGAGCTGCCTCTAGGTAGTCCGTAAGTTAGAACCCTAATTCCTTTTATAACAATCTGGTAGTATCACACAAGTATTATTGTTCTAATTCCTTTTATAACAGTCTGGTAATATCACACAAGTACTATTGTCCTAATTCCTTTTATAACAGTCTGGTAGTATCACACAAGTACTATTGTTCTAATTCCTTTTATAACAGTCTGGTAATATCACACAAGTACTATTGTTCTAATTCCTTTTATAACAGTCTGGTAATATCACACAAGTATTATTGTTCTAATTCCTTTTATAACAGTCTGGTAGTATCACACAAGTATTATTGTTCTAATTCCTTTTATAACAGTCTGGTAATATCACACAAGTACCATTGTCCTAATTCCTTTTATAACAGTCTGGTAGTATCACACAAGTACTATTGTTCTAATTCCTTTTATAACAGTCTGGTAATATCACACAAGTACTATTGTTCTAATTCCTTTTATAACAGTCTGGTAATATCACACAAGTACTATTGTTCTAATTCCTTTTATAACAGTCTGTTAATATCACACAAGTATTATTGTTCTAATTCCTTTTATAACAGTCTAGTATTATTGTCCTAATTCCTTTTATAACAGTCTGGTAATATCACACAAGTATTATTGTTCTAATGTCCTTTTATAACAGTCTGGTATCACACAAGTACTATTGTTCTAATTCCTTTTATAACAGTCTGGTAATATCACACAAGTACTATTGTTCTAATTCCTTTTATAACAGTCTGGTAATATCACACAAGTACTATTGTTCTAATTCCTTTTATAACAGTCTGGTAATATCACACAAGTATTATTGTCCTAATTCCTTTTATAACAGTCTGGTAATATCACACAAGTACTATTGTTCTAATTCCTTTTATAACAGTCTGGTAATATCACACAAGTACTATTGTTCTAATTCCTTTTATAACAGTCTGGTAATATCACACAAGTACTATTGTCCTAATTCCTTTTATAACAGTCTGGTAATATCACACAATTATTATTGTCCTAATTCCTTTTATAACAGTCTGGTAATATCACACAAGTACTATTGTTGTAATTCCTTTTATAACAGTCTGGTAATATCACACAAGTATTATTGTTCTAATTCCTTTTATAACAGTCTGGTAATATCACACAAGTAT
The DNA here is from genome assembly GCA_030159075.1 of Atrina japonica. Taxonomy (NCBI): domain Eukaryota; kingdom Metazoa; phylum Mollusca; class Bivalvia; order Pterioida; family Pinnidae; genus Atrina; species Atrina japonica. The sequence continues at coordinate 408,704 of BROG01000086.1, read as the reverse complement.
TATTGTTCTAATTCCTTTTATAACAGTCTAGTATTATTGTCCTAATTCCTTTTATAACAGTCTGGTAATATCACACAAGTATTATTGTTCTAATTCCTTTTATAACAGTCTGGTAATATCACACAAGTACTATTGTTCTAATTCCTTTTATAACAGTCTGGTAATATCACACAAGTACTATTGTTCTAATTCCTTTATAACAGTCTGGTAATATCACACAAGTACTATTGTTCTAATTCCTTTTATAACAGTCTGGTAATATCACACAAGTACTATTGTTCTAATTCCTTTTATAACAGTCTGGTAATATCACACAAGTATTATTGTTCTAATTCCTTTTATAACAGTCTAGTATTATTGTCCTAATTCCTTTTATAACAGTCTGGTAGTATCACACAAGTATTATTGTTCTAATTCCTTTTATAACAGTCTGGTAATATCACACAAGTACCATTGTCCTAATTCCTTTTATAACAGTCTGTATCACACAAGTACTATTGTTCTAATTCCTTTTATAACAGTCTGGTAATATCACACAAGTACTATTGTTCTAATTCCTTTTATAACAGTCTGGTAATATCACACAAGTACTATTGTTCTAATTCCTTTTATAACAGTCTGTTAATATCACACAAGTATTATTGTTCTAATTCCTTTTATAACAGTCTAGTATTATTGTCCTAATTCCTTTTTTATCTCTGGTAATATCACACAAGTATTATTGTTCTAATTCCTTTTATAACAGTCTGGTAATATCACACAAGTACTATTGTTCTAATTCCTTTTATAACAGTCTGGTAATATCACACAAGTACTATTGTTCTAATTCCTTTTATAACAGTCTGGTAATATCACACAAGTACTATTGTTCTAATTCCTTTTATAACAGTCTGGTAATATCACACAAGTATTATTGTCCTAATTCCTTTTATAACAGTCTGGTAATATCACACAAGTACTATTGTTCTAATTCCTTTTATAACAGTCTGGTAATATCACACAAGTACTATTGTTCTAATTCCTTTTATAACAAACTGGTAATATCACACAAGTACTATTGTCCTAATTCCTTTTATAACAGTCTGGTAATATCACACAATTATTATTGTCCTAACCTTTTATAACAGTCTGGTAATATCACACAAGTACTATTGTTGTAATTCCTTTTATAACAGTCTGGTAATATCACACAAGTATTATTGTTCTAATTCCTTTTATAACAGTCTGGTAATATCACACAAGTATTATTGTTCTAATTCCTTTTATAACAGTCTAGTATTATTGTCCTAATTCCTTTTATAACAGTCTGTAATATCACACAAGTATTATTGTTCTAATTCCTTTTATAACAGTCTGGTAATATCACACAAGTACTATTGTTCTAATTCCTTTTATAACAGTCTGGTAATATCACACAAGTATTATTGTTCTAATTCCTTTTATAACAGTCTGGTAATATCACACAAGTACTATTGTTCTAATTCCTTTTATAACAGTCTGGTAATATCACACAAGTATTATTGTTCTAATTCCTTTTATAACAGTCTAGTATTATTGTCCTAATTCCTTTTATAACAGTCTGGTAATATCACACAAGTATTATTGTTCTAATTCCTTTTATAACAGTCTGGTAATATCACACAAGTACTATTGTTCTAATTCCTTTTATAACAGTCTGGTAATATCACACAAGTACTATTGTTCTAATTCCTTTTATAACAGTCTGGTAATATCACACAAGTATTATTGTCCTAATTCCTTTTATAACAGTCTGGTAATATCACACAAGTACTATTGTTCTAATTCCTTTTATAACAGTCTGGTAATATCACACAATTACTATTGTCCTAATTCCTTTTATAACAGTCTGGTAATATCACACAAGTATTATTGTCCTAATTCCTTTTATAACAGTCTGGTAATATCACACAAGTACTATTGTTCTAATTCCTTTTATAACAGTCTGGTAATATCACACAAGTATTATTGTTCTAATTCCTTTTATAACAGTCTAGTATTATTGTCCTAATTCCTTTTATAACAGTCTGGTAATATCACACAAGTATTATTGTTCTAATTCTTTTTATAACAGTCTGGTAATATCACACAAGTACTATTGTTCTAATTCCTTTTATAACAGTCTGGTAATATCACACAAGTATTATTGTCCTAATTCCTTTTATAACAGTCTGGTATATCACACAAGTACTATTGTTCTAATTCCTTTTATAACAGTCTGGTAATATCACACAAGTACTATTGTTCTAATTCCTTTTATAACAGTCTGGTAATATCACACAAGTACTATTGTTCTAATTCCTTTTATAACAGTCTGGTAATATCACACAAGTACTATTGTTCTAATTCCTTTTATAACAGTCTGGTAATATCACACAAGTACTATTGTCCTAATTCCTTTTATAACAGTCTGGTAATATCACACAAGTATTATTGTCCTAATTCCTTTTATAACAGTCTGGTAATATCACACAATTATTATTGTCCTAATTCCTTTTATAACAGTCTGGTAATATCACACAAGTATTATTGTCCTAATTCCTTTTATAACAGTCTGGTAGTATCACACAAGTATTATTGTTCTAATTCCTTTTATAACAGTCTGGTAATATCACACAAGTACTATTGTTCTAATTCCTTTTATAACAGTCTGGTAATATCACACAATTATTATTGTCCTAATTCCTTTTATAACAGTCTGGTAATATCACACAAGTACTATTGTCCTAATTCCTTTTATAACAGTCTGGTAGTATCACACAAGTACTATTGTTCTAATTCCTTTTATAACAGTCTGGTAATATCACACAAGTACTATTGTCCTAATTCCTTTTATAACAGTCTGGTAATATCACACAATTACTATTGTCGCAGGACACAATGCAAACGGCATTTCTTTACAGTCTGAACATTGATTACACATTAGGAAATACACACGTTTACCAGAACCGTATATGTAAGGCGTACACATATTGCTAAATTTAATCAAATCATGGTTTTGAACTTTTAGATTATGAAGATAGAAACATGGAGGTCATTAAACTTTGAAGTAAGATTAAACAGAAGTCTGTGAACGATTTGTAATATCGCCAACAAATATTTAATTTGTGTATTTTAGGATCAACAAAACATCTAACGGAAAATGGAGGCAATCATGAAAAACTTGCCGTCACTAGACACAGCATCTGTCTTCTGGATAGAAGATTCAGAGTGTTGGAATACTATTTTTTCAAAAACATCGACCGCTGCGACTTTTCATATGATACAGATATGTTGCACATAACAATACATTCAGGTTAGTGGTTCAAATATATATTACGAAATATATGCGTATGATAATAATCAGGGTTACATAATACCAAGGTTATAGCTATAAATTGTCAAGACGATTGTTTCTGTCAATAAGACTTCAACACTTTAACTCGAATTTTCATAAGATGAATAGATCAGAAAGAAAATAAAAGAAGTATAAGAAAAGGTTATCATGTGAGGTCAACATTTTAGCTCACCTGAACCGATGGGTGAAGTGAGCTTTTCTGATTGCTTTTTGTCCGTCGTCTGTCCATCCGCCCGTCTGTCTGTCCGTAAACATTTCACATTTTCGACTTCTACAAAACCACTGAAGGGATTTTGATGAAACGTTATAGGAAGCTCTACCAAGTATGTTCATTTCGGCCCGATTGGCCCAAGGGTGGATCTAGGGTGCGACAAAAAAGACCCAGGGGTATCCCTCTTTAAAAATCCTCTCCTCCAGAACAGCTGCATGAATTGAAAAAATAACTGTATCCGGGTTATCTACACAGATATATGATTCAAGTATGTTAATTTCGTAGGAATCGGAAATTAAATTTTTGATGCGTTTTTGAAGTCTGTTTAGACTTTGTAATTTTCATTCATTTTTGTATGATTTCTTTTATTTTCTCTCATTCATTATTCATTATGATGCAATTCTATATGTTTTACCTGTGGTATGGTTGATAAATGCTTTTCTGAAAGAATTTTTACTGAAATTTAATTTTTAAAAATTTTCATGAATTTTTTAAGACTGCAAAAATGAAGGTGGGTAATTTTCCACATTTTCTTCTTCTCCAAAACCGCTAATGAGATTTTGATGAAACTTTATAGGAAGAAATTACTTAAGGTCCTCTATCAAGTTTGTTAATGTCTGTCAGATCGGCCCAAGGGCGTATCCAGGGTGGGACAAAAGATGTCACAGGGGTATTCTTCTTTAGAAATCTTCTCCTCCAGAACTAATTGTATTTTAGTTATATACACGTATATATATATATATATATATATATATATATATATATATATATATATATATATATATATATATATATATATATATATATATATATATATATATATATACATATCTAGTTTGTGATTACAGGTTATTAAATTCGTTGATATCAGAAAATAAATTTTTGATGTTTTTTTCACGAATTGCCACTTTCATTTATTTTTGTATGATTCCGTTGATTTTAATTTCATTTATTCACCATGATGCATTCATTTAAGGTGTTTTACGTGTAACTAGGTAGAGAAATGGTTTCCTGAAAGAATTTTTCTGAAATGTAATTTTTGAATAATTTTATGAATTTTTATAACTGCAAAAAGAACGAGGAGCATTTTTTCACATACCTTCTTCAAAACCGCTAAAGGATAAAGGAAGCAAGTACAATATCCAAGTTCCCCTTACAAGTTTATGTTTTTTTTACCAGATCGATTCAAAGGTGGATCTAGGGTGGGCAAAATATGTCTCTTTGAAAATCATCTCCAGAACTGCTGCTTAGATTGAAAAACTAATTGCATCGGAACGATTTTTATGGATGTATGATTCAATTTCCTGTTTTTGAAATAAATTGGAAAACTAATTTTTGACATGTTTTGACACCTTTCCCAGCTTTATTATTTTCAATCATTTCTAAGTCTCCTCCACTCATAAGGAGTATTAAAAAATTTGTAAGATACAAACACAGTTTAGGTGATCGATGTGGCCCATGGGCCTCTTGTTTATACACCTATTCTAATTTTAAAGTAAATAAAACATTTCTATACAAATTTAATAATCTTTTCAGAAAAAGGACATGCACACCCCATTGTGTTTGCAACTACTCATGGAAAAGGGTTCAAACATACAATTTCTAAAAGACTAATTGATTATAAATCAGTACCTGCAGAACATGATGATTACAAGATATTTAAAAGAATAGACTCTACACACGCCCATTGTGCACTGAAAAATATTTCGCGTTCACCGCTAAACAATTCATCTCCATCACATGAAACTCATCCGAAATTGATACCAAAGATCGCAATTGAACATGATGAAAGCTATGTCAAAAACTTCAGAAAATCATCGAAAAGGAAGCCAAGATGGAAACCCACTAAGTGTAAGAATGCACAAGAACATTTTACACTAGAGACTGGATTAAGTATAAATCGATTATCTGACACAAATGGAAAATTTGACCCTACCCCACCCCATGCAAATAAGGAATCGAGGACTACTGACTTGTTACCAATACCAATTCCCAGACTAAAAAGCGAAAATAATGCCACATGGAAGCAGAAAGCAACAATAAGTATGTTGAGACCCGCATCTGTTGATGACTCAACAAAGACAGAGAACACGACATTAAAAGGTCCCTCTACAAAAGAGGCAGTTGCACTGAACAAGGAATCTGACGAAAAAACTTGTCATTTCACTAACTCTGTTATTTATGATGAGGTCAAGACATGCATAACGGAAACTACAGAAATGCATTATAAAGTGGAGCGGATGGAGGCGGAACTAGGCCATGTTGATCCCACTGTTTTGAATCAACATACTGAATGGTATGAGAAGGGATTCCAGAGACGAGATGACGACAACATATATCAAAGGCAGTTATTAAATAATCTTTCCTGACTAGTATATATTTAAAGTCATAATATATCGGCGAGAACAACTTCAAACTGAGATTCATATTGACATCATCTGAAAATTAGAAATGAAATATGAAAACTTAAATTCTTCCTTTTTGATTAGCAACAAAACGTAAAAGATTTATAAAAAAATAGAAAATGAATAGAGAACCGTCTTGACTCCGCGGTAGAGTTCTCGATTCGCAACCGGAGGGTCGAAAGTCCGAGCCTCGGCGGAGGCGGCTGGCTTTTCCTGTCCTCCGGATGAGACAGTGAAAACCGAGGTCCCGTGTCACAGTAGGTGCTTACACGTATAAGAACCCTCACTGCTTAATTGCCATAAGTGCCCAGCATAGATCAAAATTTGAAGCTCTTTATTGGCAGTGGGTGACGTCTCCATATGAGTGAAAGATTCTTGAGTGGGACGTTAAACAACAATACAACAACAACAACAACAACAGCAATAACAACAACAGAACATAAATATGAAATACGATGATATGACTGATGTGCAGTTGAATGTCAGTACAGAAGTTGTCTTTTCCTGAGATCTTTTAAAGATGCTATATTATCATTTATTATTTTATCATTTAACATTTTATCATTTATAATTTGTCTATTTATCGTTCTATCATTGTATCATATTTCTATTTTATACGGTGGAAAATATTATCAAGATGGGGTGAAGAAGACACATAGCGTCTATATCAACATATGCAGCGAAGCAGTGTCATTCTGTGTATCAAATATAATACAAATCATCTCCCATAGTTTATTGTAGCCCTGCGTTTCGGAGTTTAGATTTGTTTCTAGTCTAGGTATTTTCTTAGAGCGAATGTATTGACAGGAAACTTGTTTTAGTTGTAATTGCTTGTTTTAACAGAATTTGAAACTAGTTTCATCAGGTTTGGAGTTTTTGCATTTTCTAAATGACTGGCATATTAGAACTTGTGATATACTCTTAAAAAAAACGGGTTTAGTGCATATTTTGTTGAACTTTATGATATCTTAAACATTATCTTCATTAAAACATAATTTCAAAACTTTATCAATAAAACAAAGAAAGTCGCAGCAAGTTATTACTCTGTCCCATTACTGCCACGTCTTTGCCGTCATCTTTGTATGCTTTGAACTGCATGAGAACCACTGAAACTACCTCCAGGTATAGTTTTGTCGGTTTACCAAATGGTTTAAAACTGTAAGTGATAAAAGGGAAATCCGAAACTTGTTTCAAACAAATTTGGAGAATAAATTAAAGGTTTACCAAACTATTTATTAATCAGAACCAGTTTTACAAGTTTGCAGTTCACCCCCGTTATAACGCTCTCCGTTATAATACCAAAACCGCATAAATTTTTCTCGGAGAACGGATAAAATTTCCTCGTTGAAACGCCAAAAACCCGCATACCGCCATCCGCCACCGATTCTCCGGTACAAATAGTCATTTATACATGTTAAATCCCTCGAACATATCGCCAGGTCAGATGAAAAAACAGACAGGTGTGAGTAAAACTGTTAGCTGACGGTAGCTTGTATACTTCATACTTCGACTTGAAAGGGAGATATCGCAAATATCAAGTGTCATAATTTTGGATGGTTTAATTTTGGCCATTTTAATAGGGTGCCAAATTGTCCAGACTTAAACAATAATATCCGAATATCCGATAGTGAGTTGTAAACAGGATATGATATACAACAGGGATTAAAGACATGTTAAGATAAAAACGACCACACCTCGAAAATAGTAATCGATATATTGCCGAACCCTTTATACCACAAAAATTCAGGAAAACAAAAGGTGGCGGTTTATCGGGGGGGGGGGGGGGGGGGGGGGGGGGTTGAACTGTACACGTTTATTGTAGTTTTGTTCTGAGTTGTTCTTAGGTTAAGTTTTTTGGGGGTTTAGGTTTGTTGATGATTTAGGTTTGATCTTAGTGAAGGCTCGCTCTGGGTTTAGGTTCGTTAATAATTTAGAGTTGTTCTGGGTTTATGTTTGTTCAGGCAGATATGACGTAAGTATTGTGCGAGGAATGATTGATGTAAGTAATTTACGTAGCAGAATTATTTTATACGTCTTCAGTTGAAGTCTTGCAACTATTATATGTAAAATATGAGTATTAAAAGTGGCAAGTATGTTTTGTTACAGAAGTGAGATAAGTATTATATATGGTAGAATTGACATAGGTATTTTGTGGTACAAGTGACGTAGGTATAATAGAAATGTAGCATTGTAGGAGAAGTGACATGTGCTTTATGAGTGATAGATGTGACGTAATTATGTTTGTGGTAGAAGTTAAGTGTTATTCTGGGTTTAGGTTTGTTCTTAGATTAAGTTTGTTCTGGGTTTAGGTTTGTTAATCAATTGGTTTGTTATAGGTTTAGGTTTGTTCTTAGTTAAGGTTTGCTCTAGTTGGCTTCGTTAAAAGTTTAGGTTTAGGTTTGTTCTTAGTTTAAATTTGATATGTGTTTAGGTTTGTTAATAGTTTGGTTTGTTCTTAGTATAGATTTATTCTGGTTTATGTTTGTTCTTAGTTAGGTTTGTTCTTAGTTAATAGGCTTGTTCAGAGTTAAGGTCTGTTCTTAATTAAGGTTTGTTCTGGGGCTAGGTTTGTTCTTAGTTTAAGTTTGTTCTGGGTTTAGGTTTGTTAGTATTGAAGGGTTGTTGTTAGTTTAGGTTTGTCGTTAGTTTAAGTCTGTTCTGAGTTTAGATTCGGTATTAGTTTAAGTTTGTTCTCGGGTTAGGTGTGTTAATAATTAAGGTTTGTTCTGGGTTTAGGTTTATTCTTAGTTAAGGCATGTTCTGGGTTTAGGTTTGTTAATATGCAAAGTTTGCTCTGAGTTTAGGTTTATTCTTAGTCTTATTTTGGTCTGGGGTTAAGTTTGTTATAGTTAATGTATATAAATAGGTAAGGTTTTTTCTAAGTTTAGGTTTGTTATCAGTTTAGGTCTATTCATATATCGTCACCTATTTTAATACTTATTGCAGACTTAATAACGGCATCATGTTTGAGGATGAAGACACTGACGACAAATATGACTATTGGCACAGAAGTGATGTAAGTATTATATATATCATATGTAATAGATGTGAAGTAAGTATTATATATATCATATGTAATAGATGTGAAGTAAGTATTATATGAGCTAGAAGAGACGTAAGTGTCCAATTAGGAAGGCGAAATATGAGTAACATATCTAACACACACACACACACACACACACACACACACACACACACATATATATATATATATATATATATATATATATATATATATATATATATATATATATATATATGCGAGTGCGTGTCAATTCATAAATTTTCGTTGATGTTTTAATTTCGTTATTCACAATTAAAATGAATCCGTGATGAAATATTTTTGTTTGCACGCTTCAACATTATCGAAAATTAATGTTATCGAATTTGTTGTTTCATTAGAAGCCATTAAATTTAAACGCACGAGAGAATAGTCAGAGATGACGTAAGTTTTGCTCGAGGAATGATTGATGTAAGTATTGTACGTAGCAGAATTATTTTATACGTCGGGAGTTGAAGTCTTGCAACTTTTATATGTAAAATATGAGTATTATAAGTGGCAAGTATGTTTTGTGATAGAAGTGGTAGATGTAACGCAAAGCATGTTTTGTTAAAGAACTGAGATAAGTATTATATATGGTAGAATTGACATAGGTATTTTGTGGTACAAGTGACGTAGGTATAATAGAAATGTAGCATTGTAGGAGAAGTGACATGTGCTTTATGAGTGATAGATGTGACGTAATTATGTTTGTGGTACAGGTAAGTGTTATATACGGTGATGTAGTGAGATAATTGTATGAGGGAAGGTGTAGATTTGACGTATGTATTATAATCATGAGGTGCAAGTCATCTTCTGTCACATATGCTGCATATTCAGGGGGTGTTGATTACCGTCAACTTATCCTTGTTTGTAAACGTACCCGTGAACATATTGTTTCTGTTTTTAGTTACCTGCATGACAGAATGCAGTAAAACTCGAATATAACGAACACTGATTTAGCGAATTTACGGTTATAGTGTAGTGGTAATTATTTCCCCGGTGGATTCCTGAATACTTTATACAAAAATTCCTCGTCTATGGCGAACAGGCTTAAAACGAGTTCTAAAACACATTTAAGAATTATCAAGAACTAATTACCATCCATGAGTGTTGTCTGACAATTTTGACAATATTCGTATATTGTTGTAGGCAAATTCTCACGAGTAACAATTTGGTATCTGTATTTTATATGCTCTAGATAATGTTTGACTTTTTTACACTCTTCATTTCTGATTTCAATTCACCATTTTTTACCTTAAACAAATATCTAACAAATATAGGTATACAAATTCTTTGCAGCTTTGTATGACACTTCAAGCAGTTTTGGAGAACAAAATTCCAAACTTGCATCTAGACTTTGATCTCGCTTGGAAGCAATATTTAAACATCATCATCAATTTGAGTCTGATAGAAGGTTCTGTGTGCAGTGATTGGACCGATTTGGCTGCCCATTTAGGTGAGAAATATCAATGTTTTATCACTAGAGTAATAATGAAAGTGGCGATAGTAACAGAAAGACATTGAGGCACAAATACAAAGAAGATGTAATAAATTGAACGATATCTATTTGTGCAAATTTTGAGATTAATTGTCAAGGTCAATTTTTAGATAATTTATCAAGGTTACTAAGCAATTTGCAATTCCCAAGGTTAAATAATTAGCACAAAGGCCATTTGGTCTTCCACGATGACTCGTTTCAATGCGTTTTACTGTATATTTTGTTTATTTACGCAGGGCTGACCCAGGAAAGAGAGATAGAAATAATTCGTCATTTCTGTTATTCGTTTAGATACTGGACCACCAATATAGTTCTAAAACATTGGTGGTTCCAATCACAGAGAGGAAGAGATTTACCTCCGTGCACTTTTCATAACTTGCGTATCTTAATTCAGCAGCTTAACAGACAAGACATACTGAGATATTTTGACATTGCGGATACAAACTGTGAGGAAGAATAAATATTCTGTGTTTGAGGACATACCGCAAATTTGACATTATGGATATAAATAGTGAAGAAGAATAATGATGATGTTTTTTGAGAAAAAAGCCAAACCATTCTGATTCATTTTGACGTTGTGTATACTGATTCAGAGTAAGAACAATGATGCAGTGTTTAGAACAGTCAAAACATTTCGTGCTACTTAGGACTTGTGAAAAACACTAATAGTGTTGTGTTTTGCAGACATACCGAAATGTTTTGACATTATGGATATAAATTGTAAAGAATAAAAATGATGCTATGTTTAGAAAACGGACAAAACGTAGCGAGTTATCTTGACATCATGGATGCACATTGTGAAGACCTGAATGGTTATTTTGACACCTTTGATACAAATTTTGAAGAACTGAATAGTTATTTTGACATCATGGATACAAATTGTGAAGATCAGAATGGTTATTTTGAGATCATGGATACAAATTGTAACGATGAATAATAAATTAATATTACTGTGTTTTGATAGTAAACCGAGATGGTTATTTTGACATTATGAATAAAAATTTTGATAACGAATAATGAAGATGTGTTTTGCTAACAGGCAAATCAATCTGAGTTATTCTGACAATATGTATACATTATGTGAACTTGACTTTGCCGAGACAAAGACACGGGCTTTCCTGGATAATCTGTGGCCAAATTCCTGATAAAAATAATAATGAGAAGAAGAAGAAGAAGAAGAAGAAGAAGAAGAAGAAGAAGAAGAAGAAGAAGAAGAAGAAACAGAACAAAACTATGAGGTCTTTCCACGGGAAAGTGGAAAGCCCTAATAAGAACAATGATACAGTGTTTTGCTTACAAGCAAATCAATCTGAGTTATTTTGACATTATGGATACAAAGTATGAGTAAGAATAATGATGCATTGTTTTGAGAACAGGAAAATATATATATATATGCCTACGTTGTAGCAGCTGTACTTTTCCAAAATTGCATTTCAAAGTAAAATATAGTGATAAGATATGCATCGCTTCATAATTACAGGTCTACGAGTTTTATTTATTGAACATCAATGTTTGATAGTTATACATTGGTTTTGATGACTTCAGGACAATGACACAGTGACAATTGTAACATTATATTCATTTTCGTTTTTTAAATATTCTTATTTTAGTTTCACCCTATATGTTCCCATTTTGATACACTGACGATACAATTTTCATATCAATCCTTACATCATGACTGGAATCAAGTTCCCAGTTTTGTTGCGAATGTCCATTTTCGATTGTTACAAGACAATCGATAAAAGAGTAGAAACATTTATGTGTATCATCATCATCATCATCATCATCACTATCATATTCATCATCTACTTATATATTTGATGTCAACCTTTTATATAATTATGAATATTCTATATACAATAAATATACAATGTAAATGAGAGATGAGAATTGTCATATACATATATATATATATATATATATATATATATATATATATAGAGAGAGAGAGAGAGAGAGAGAGAGAGAGAGAGAGAGAGAGAGAGAGAGAAGAATTCTTACCTTTTCAAAGTGCGCATGATATATTTTCGTTATTAAACGCCTAAAAAACTACCATTTCCTTCGATTGCATAGTTTTCATCAATGATACATATTAAAATTGTCCATTCACACAATTTCTTTACGATTTTATTATTTTTTTGAAAAACTGCCATGCATTTCGTCCCATAAGCCGCATCTTCAATTAAGATTAACAGACTTTATATTGATAATGAGAATGAAAAGACTATACCGCCCTTTTGTGTTCCATGTATAAAACAATATAAAAAAAAACATGCTGCCGTCGAGATACAAGCGTTTAATTATATTTCCGTTGTCGATATTGTTGAACCCTTTAAGTATTACTGATACATTAGATTAAAATAAATGTTCGACCTTTCACACATTTATTTTTTTTTCAAAATTCGATAACAAGTATAAATTTCACATTTAAAAATATATTAACTCTTTTTTTGACATGTGTTATGAGCTTAACGACAAAAAAGTATTCACTTTTTGTAAAATAGAAGTAATGATCTTATACCAAGACACCAATCCGGGACCTTTCCGCTTGCGAGTTGAATGCTTTACCAGAAGGTCACTGCCAGTGGTAAGACAATGTTTAACATATGAACATTTCATATACAGAAGTAAACTACTTACTGACAAATTATTGGCACAGGGTTATCAAAAATCGCATTTGATGTCAAAGTTTCGCAAATTTTAAGAAAAGTCTTATTTGCGATTACTCTGTTCAACTAAATGAAATGTTGAGTTACCTGTTCCATAGAGGAGTCGTCTGTACCATGTGTGATGAGGATTTCTTCCTCACCTATTTTATTTGGATTTGACTGTAGGCTCACGGCGGGTGCTTACTTCCCCACGGCACCTGATCCGAACTCTGGATTTCCAGAGGTCCGTGTTTGTCAATATCACAAACTTTGTATTCTGGACATCCTGTTGATTTATACTTTGGTATCAGAGATTTTATTCCTTTACAAATTTTCATATTCCGACAAACAAAATTAGTGTCATAGTGTACACTCTTTTTTACATTCTGTTACCATAAATACTATTAAGATAATAAAAGTATCGAAAGTCTGAACGGCCACAATGTCATTGTTTACCTTGATAAAATAACGAAGTCTATTGACCTATACATGGAGAGAAAAGTGTGTATGTGTGCATGTATTTGATGCAAGCAAGAAGTGTGTCCGTTTCATTGAAGGCATGAAATGTCACTAGGGTCTAAAATATCATAATCATTATGTATCAGCTCATGGTGGGTTTATACTTATGATAGCAGCCTTGACAGTATACCCAACTTGTAAATTATTTTGATCTCGCATCTGTAGCTGATAGATTTTAAGTTTTAAAGAGTACAGGGCAAAACTGCTATACATGCCAAGTGTTACTTGTTATTCTTAATTAGGCATACCTACAATTAAACTTCTTAATTTTTTTCTAATTCCCTAATCAACATCCTTGGATGGTAATTAATTCTTGATAGTCATTTAAAATTGGAATTATAAATCGGAATAATTCACTACACAATGATGTCAAGAATATCGGGCAGCTTACGTCGCTATTGATAATTTATCACATTTTAAATTTTCGAAAATTCCAATTTCAGCTACTAAATACATAAAAAATGATAAAAGTTGTCGTTTAACCCACAAAGAAAGGAAGAGAGTTGGTATGATATTAATTGAAATGTACATGGATGTGAAACCCACGATGGCTACTTGTCGCTTATATCACAGATAAATAATATTTTTTAATTAATTTTAGAATTTATTGTCTTGAACATATTTTTTGCAAAAAGCCGGACATCACCAATATCACTCAAATATTCTGCTAACTGATGCTACTGTGCTACGTATCTCCATCAACAGAAAAACAATACATGTGAGTGTTGAAAGTAACTCCCAATGTATACAAATGCAAGGCAGGCCTTACGTATAGATTGCTTTATCAAAAGTATCATTCTAGTTTAATTTTCTTGCTAATGAGATATAATATCATGAAGGGGTTATAATGCGCGAATAGGAATAACATGCTGAATATCATTGAAGAAAGTCATTGTTGTCGTGTACTATATTATTTTCAAACTATAGACTATGTTAGAAGGGGGAACCCGCACGGTCCCTATAACTAGCGGTAAAATTACCACTTAAATTGACCATTACTAGTCAATGTCATAAAAAATGAATATTTTACCGAAAGGATATTTTTAGATCAGTTTATTTGACATAACGAGAATAAATTTCTGACGCCAGACCATCAGCCATTGCTGGTAAATCGGTGAGCTGTAAACTGGAAGAGGAAGAATACCGGACTTGGTGTCCATTTACAGCATAGGTTACATAAACAACTCTGAATTGTACTCCCTGTGAGGTATCGATTGAAGCAGGATCATATTCAACCTGAAATTGATCACTAATGTGTCTAGAGACGATATTTATAATAGAGTAACTGACATATCTATACTGTTGTATTAAATTTAAAACCAATATATATATATATATATATATATATATATATATATATATATATATATATATATATATATATATATATATATATATATAATGCAAATATCTTCTCAGAATCTTATATCAATATCTAATATATATATTTTTACTAGACACTTATATACATTTATTATATATATATATATATATATAATATATATATATATATATATATATATATATTATATATATATATATATATATATATATTATATATATAATTTCACTTTAATATCTCATATTTTATCTTATACATTTATTATCTCTCTCTCTCACACACACACACACACACACACACACACAGAACACTTACTTTATGGATAAGTGTGTTATTGACTGCTGAAGAGTACAAAGTTTTCATATGTGTAAGCTGGGACTCAGTCTTTTGTACCTGACTCATGAAAGTACTACCGCAGACTGTAAAATAAGAGTAAATAATCTAAAAGTTACAATACTGTAAAATGAGCGTAAATAATCCCAAAGTGAGGACTACCGACTACCACATCCTGTAAAATAGACGTAGGCTAAATAATCTAAATGTGAATGCTTTACCATATACTGTAAACTGAGCGTAAATAATCCCAAAGTAAAGGACTACCGACTACCACATACTGTAAAATAGACGTAGGCTAAATAATCTAAATGTGAATGCTTTACCATATACTGTAAAATGAGCGTAAATAATCCCAAAGTAAATGACTATCGACTACCATATACTGTGAAATAGACGTAAATAATCTGAATGTGAATGCTTTACCATATACTGTAAAATAAGCGTAAATAATCTCAAAGTAAAGGACTACCGACTACCACATACTGTGAAATAGACGTAAATAATCTGAATGTTTTACCACATACTGTAAAATAAGCGTAAATAATATCAAAGTGAAAGTAATAAAAATATGTAGATCACTGTACAGCTTGATGTACCAATGCGTTCAAAGACAAACAAAGATAATATTTTTGTTAGGTGCGGGTTTTATCTAATCAACTTACCTGCAGTTACTATAGCAGTTCCATCTTTGCTAGAGATTTTGTCACAAGCTGGACATTGAGAACGTTTTCCAAAAATACCTGAAAAATATAACTCCTCAATAAAAATTATGTTCATACCTACAGAAAAAGGTGTTTTTATTTACAACAAGAGGCCCATGGGCCTTGGCGCTCACATTATTTGCAAGAAGTAATGTCTGAGCTTTTCATAGGCTTGAGCAGCATAAGTAACATCACATGGTAGGGACTTGATGAAGATAATTTGTAGCAAGTTAGAAATCAAATGCACAAGATGTCTGGATAAAAAGTTATATATTACATAGCTTAAGAGGATTAAGCAATGGTGGTAATGTTGGAATGATTATGATCTGTGCAAACAATGACACTTCTTGTTAACGATATGCTGATCGGAGGGCTTGGTGGCTATTGTGGATTTTCAGATTTTCAAGACAATCTGTTAGTGACATTATGGGAAAGTGTCATATCGCTGCAAACAAGGGGTGGAAGACCATATATTGTGGGCATTGCACATTGGAATGTGATCAACACTGAATTGCAAAAGTTGGTACCTCATAGAGAGGCCATCACATAACAAAGGGTAATAATTGTGTAAATAAGGGGTTTACATCCTGAAGTTCATCCAGTTCATAGGATCTTCATGTGACTAATATACATTTCATCGTAAAGATGACAGTGTGGAAATCAACATTTTGGTATAGGGCAATATGTCTTTAATTAAGGTGTTCTGGTTGAGGTGGTTCAGTGGTTCTTAAGAGTTAGCTGAAAATTGGTTCATTGGTTCTTAAGAAAAAGTTAAAAATGTATCAGCCAATCAGATGCCAAGGCGGCCCAAAAAACAATAACACATATGCAGGACATCTTAAGAAACATGTGTACCAAATTTAAAGTCAATTAGTTCAGTGGTTCTGAAGAAAATGTTTTAAAAATGTAAGTGTTTAACGCACGACGTACGACGACGGAGAACGACTGCAATAGCTCACATGAGGAATCATGTGAACTAAAAAGACTGTTCAAGATATTTTGTTTTTTTTTCAAGGCGAAATAGAAAATGAATAACAAAACTTACTGCCGATTGCGTGACCAATACTGGAAACACCGTGGGAAATTGCGCTTCCGACCTGCTCGGCTCCATGTGTCAAAGTGTTCACAGCGTCTGTAGCTCCATGGGCGATCTGATTAGCAGTATGTTCCGCGCCACTGATGAGTCCACTGCCAATGTGTTCCAGCTCATGACCGATATCTGTTCCTAGGTGTACTGTTCCTGAGGCCAAATCTGTGACCGCATTCTCTAGACTGTGCCCAATATCAGATGTTAAGTGTGTTAATTTATCCCCTAATCCTTTCAGCTCACCGACAGCACCGTCGAGTATATCTTTGGCACCACCGAGTAAAAATCCACCTGCTGTTTTTGCAACTCCCTCTAAATTTTTAGCAAGCTCAATGGTTTCCTTACCCAACAACTTTATCACGGCTGGATTAGTCAGGGTGCTAGCAACAAATTCTACAAGGCTGCCACTCTGAAGTGCGGAAGTTAATAAGACAGGTAAAACTGCATCAAGTGGGTTCGTAGGAGACGATGTTCCATGAGATCTAAAAAAGTAAAGTTTTGCATATTTTGCCGAATATGATGAAGATTTTGTTTACAAAATTACAAAAGAAACGAAGTGATTTGAAAACCAAATATCGTTTCAACATTACCTTTAACAATTGTATTGATACATTCCTTGTTTGAAATGAACAATATTACATTTTAAGAGAGAATGGAATTCAACATGGCCGACAGGTGTCCATCTTGAATTATGATCTCTCTGAAAATGTAATACACACATTTTAAACTCAGAGGTATCCTCCATAATCAATTTCGAAAAGATTCCTTCAGTACATTCTGAGAAATACATACTTCTATTGTCAAAATCCAAGATGGCCACCTGTCAGCCATGTTGGAATCCAATTTCCCTGAAAATGACATATGCACAACTAGACCTCACGGGGAACATTCATGTCCAATTTCAAGTAGTTCCCTTCAGTACATTCTCAGAAGTAGCGGTAACAAACCTCCTTTGGTCAAAATCCAAGATCCGCCTGTTAGCCATTTTGGATTGCGATCTCTTTGAAAATGTAATATGCACAACTAAACCTCATGGGGAACCTTTATGCCAAATTCCATAAAAGGTTCCTTCAGTCCTTTTTGAGAACTAGCGGTAATTTCCTTTGATCAAAATCCAAGATGGCCGCCCGTTGGCCATGTTGGATTCTAATCTCTTTGAAAATATAACATGCACAACTAGACTTCAAGAGAAACCTTCATATCAAATTTCAAGTAGATCCCTTCAGTACTTTCTGAGAAATAGCGGTAACAATCTTCCTTTGGTCAAAATCTAAGATGGCCCCCTGTAGGCCATGTTGGATTCCGATCTCTCTGGAAATGTAATGTGCACTACTAGACCTCAAGGGGAACCTACATGTCAAATTTCAAGGAAATCCCTTCAGTCCTTTCTGAGAAATAGTGGTAACAAAAATTGTTCAGGACGGACTGACGACGGACGGACCATGAATGCAGGTCCATATGAAAATGGTGGGTTAAAAGTCCGCCAGACAAACTTACATTATTAAAATCAACCAGACAAGTTTCCAGCATTAAAATCTTACAGTAGGCTACTATACGCCACTAGAGAAACATACTCGCCGACCTGTTTCATCCTATAAGAGATAATACTCAACTCAAAATCAAATCAGTGGGTTATATCCCTGGAACAACCAATAAACACGATTTAAAAGCAATAGCGATAAGTATTTTGCAGTATAAATATTCACAAGATTTATCTGGTGATTCTAAAGGTTGAATCAATTGTCATGGATAGGAGAAAATCTCCCGCCGATCTATCATGTTCTGTGGGAGTTAATACTCAATACAAAACCAAAACAGTAGGTTATATCATTGCTACAATCAGGTAACACGATATAATAACCAATAGTGTGAGCCATTCAACATTAAAGATATATTTATCCTAGGTTTCGGCAAATACGGTAATTACATCAATAGCAGTGTTGTGTTACAACCCATCAAAAAGTAGTTCTGCGTTGTAGGATCAGTTAACGTGAAAACACTACTTATATCTGGAAAGTTGAGGAAGTAATTGTCGTAACGTTTAGTTGTGATCGATATCACTCACGGACATTAAAATAATGTATATATGTACATTAAATGTTATCAGTCATCATAACGTCATGGAGGATAAAATACACGTACGCTGCACAGGTTTTGCACGAATCAGCCGTGGAATTGATTTGACGTTCACATGTGTTCTGCATAGTTTCTTCCCTGCGCATTGTATCGTTGATGCGACTGACGATCAGGAAGACCAACTTTCTACGAACTAAGCCATCAAGTTCTGTAGTTAAAATAAAGTGACATTATTTTCAATTATTTTCAAAGCGTACCAAATATCTGTCTCAGACAGACATTACATGTCGCCTAATTGGTCAAGATGTACTCCCTATCGTTTATTTTGCACATATAATTTAAGTTCATAGGATTGATTTACACTTTCCGTTCTTGTTATAATCATTTTACCCAAACTTTATTAAATATGCATCATTGATGAAAATAACAAATACTAGAATAAGAAATACCGATACTATTAAATACTAGGCAGCTATTTGATAAAAGATACTACATTCAACTACATGTATTTGATAACAGATATTAAAGTCAAATGTTTAATAACAGGTACTAGAAACAACATATGTATTTGATAACAGATATTAAAGTCAAATCTTTAATAACAGGTACTAGAAACAACATCTGTTTGATAACGATACAAGAGTCAGTTATTTAATAACAGATACTAGAAACAACAACTGTTTGATAAAGATACTAGTCAGTTGTTTAATAACAGATACTAGAATACAAGAGTTAACTGTTTGATAATAGATACCAGAATCATCCGTTTAATAATACAAAATACATTTTAACCATTTTAACCTCCAAAATGAACCATGGACCATTTACATAATGTGTAATCCTGAAGGTGTAGTACCTTTCATGATCTATCATTGTGTCAAATTTGGTCGATCTTCTGTGTTCTGTTTTACTTTGTTTTATTACTGCTTTACATCCCGCTAAGTAATTTCACTGATATGGAAATGTCACCAGTTTTAGGTGAAGTGCCACACATTTTGACCTGTGCTATGGACTGACTCCAATGCACTGTTCTTTTACGTTCCATGCCTACAGTGACACGGGACCTAGGTTTTATTTCTCATTCGGAAGACCCGTGACTTTCACTTTGTATGCCGAGCGCTTGACGAAGGAACATTCAATACCATTTTTCGGGGAATCAAAACCCGAGATATCCTGCTTGTGAGTCGAACGCTAAGAAACGGACCTAAACGCAAAAACTTAACATTGAGTTGTGAGTTACTCTGTAGCGGCGAGATAAACACTCAGTATTTTTATATACAAATACATTTTACCTTCTGTGTTGTAAGGATCCAGTGGTGCCAATGACACCCGTTTAGCTGGGGTTGCACATGCTAACGCTAAAGCAGCGAAAAATAACTGTAAAGTTAAGATCATTCTGCCTGTATTTCTGTAGTCAGACTAAGTGACGAAATGTAAAGGACATTAAGAAATAGAAATTCTGTCTTGGGAAATAGCAAGCCGTTGAGGAGATAAGATATGACCAAAATACAGACTGATAAGTAGGCATATAATGAAATCGGGAAAAATACGCATGCAGGTACAGGTCATTACGTTAAATGAATATTTATGATTGTCGAAATCGGCAACATTTCTACTAAAAGAATCCTACCAAAGATTGTTGTCTCGTTTAACACAAATAATGTAACAAACATGGACATGAAATCGTCACAGATGACTTTGAACAATGCTTTGAACATATAGGCCTTTAGCTGGAATGGCACGACACGGATAAAGCACGTGGGATACGAGTGCGGTTGGTAATCCCGATTGTACAGAAACTGGTTTAGGAATCACTATCACAGATATCCGTGTACTTAGAATGTTAGTTCCACTTGAATCCGAGCTGATTTTCTAAGAAAGTTTTTCAGTTTACTTGCAGAAGACCGGTTGTCTCTCTCCGGATAGGACCTACTTTGTAACCATATTTCTCTTTTCCACCACTAGGAACTGGCCACCACCATATAACTGAAACATTGGTGAGTGCGGCGTAAAATACTATTCAATTGTTTGATAATTGTGGATGCACACTGACAACACTTTATTCATAAAGGAACGGTTACAGGCTGGTTTACAAGATCGGCAATGCATTTCGCTCATTGAAAAACGATTTGATTACCTCAACTATATAATAAATAACCATTAGCAAAATTATTCAGCCAATTGTAATTAACTTTTCCTAACACGACTGCCAAATGGTCATAGTTTCGTCAATAATAGACCGTCACACATGCAACCTTCTCATAAGATGTGTATACATTCTTTATTAGCACTCCTAGTCCTAATTCTTCTATCATAAATCAGTAGCATTTAGTGAAAGATAACTGCAAATATAGGTTTACTGACTAAACAATCTAGATGCTTCGTAGATCTACATATACATGATATATAAATGTCTCATAGTTGTTTCACAGCCCCCAAGAAATCACTTAACCGGAAATTTCACCAACTGTACATAAATGTCGCTTTTCACCCATGCTATGGAAGGACGCCATTGCAGTGATATTTTCATGTGTCATACCTGTCCTGACAGTCCTCGGTTTTGAGTCTCTCTTAGAGACAGTGACTTACACTTTTTATGCCGAGTGCTTGGCGAAGAAGAAAACAGTCCGTACCATTTTATAAAGTCTTTGGTATGACTGGATACATTCTCATACGAGTCTATACACATACACACACACACAATACAAAATTTCAGTTTCCGTTGTATTAGCGTTTTTCCTATGTAAATGTGCGCTACAAAGAAATGAACCATGGAGGAAGGACTGTAAAATGTTAGAAACGTTTAAATTATTGTTTTCCAGCAGTTATACGGGGATTTCACAATAACAATACATAAACCTAAAATGCAAAACATCAAGTGTCTTTTTCCCTAATCTGGGCCTTTTTTGACTGTCGCGGTCACAATTGTTTTCATCAAAGTTGATTGAATTCTTACCTTTACACGTTTAAATCACATAAATTGAAATGTCTTAATACATTCTTTTATACGATAGCAATACGTGACTTCCTATCAAATTTGACACAATAGTAATAATCCATTATTTCAAAATGAATATATGTGGTTTGAAATATATAGTTATAGAGGTTTCATTCCTGACCGTTTCTTCACGCACTACGGATCTTGATACAGTTTAAATTTACTGTATTTCCGGGCTGAAAGGACTAAAATTGTTTTGTTTCACTGCTCAGAAAATAAACCTGAGAGAAAAATTAAAGTACTGAAAGTCAAACTTATAAAATACGCAAACAATAATTTTGCATATTATTTTCGGCACAAAAAAATTAAACCTTCTGAGAAATTAGCTAGCTTTTACCTTTCACTAATTATCACAGAGGAATTTCCCGTAGACCAATATAATCTTTGGAATGTCTTCTCTCATAATAATACATTGGTCTTCAATCCCTTGAAATGTGTTAAACATAAAAGAACTATTCAGAACCTTATATTACATCAACGAGAGAGAGAGAGAGAGAGAGAGAGAGAGAGAGAGAGAGAGAGAGAGAGAGAGAGAGAGAGAGAGAGAGAGAGAGAGCACTAGTCAAAAGGTTGAAATTCATGTCCAAGTGGACAAAAATAGCATAACGCTATCAACCAATTGTGCTATCAAAAGAAAACGTAACAATGCGGTCATCTACTACATAAAGGTAACATTAATGAGGAGACAAAAACAAACGTAGCAAACAAGTTTTTATTGATATGAATAATGATGGAAATCACATTTGCCATGCATCTTAAAACTGCTCACTAATATGATGAATTTATATAATAAAACCTGCTATTGTTAGCTGGTATACATTTGGACGGTTTTTCATACATGTATTAAATATCATTCCTTTGAACAGACCTACAGTACTGCAGCGTTATGTATTATACCAATTCATATCTTAGAATATAAATGCGAAATTGTACTTTTCACGGTATTATACCGTGAAGATTATAGATTTTCAACAGATAATTTGCGTTTGTGGAAATAAAAACTATTAATATCTGTTAAGCCCAGGTGTGAAAAAGAGATAAAACAACTATTGAAATTAAACAGCATATATATATATATATATATATATATATATATATATATATATATATATATATATATATATATATACACACAATAGTCCCTGAATTAAGTTAAGATATCAATAGAGACACTTTTTATTACGAAGTGTAAAACTATTCCAATGTAATTTTGCTTCAATATGACTAGACACAATCCTCTTATTATATTTCACATTTATTTAAGTGACCGCATGGATGAGAAAAAGGTGTTTTTATAATCTAGAAATTTAAATTTAAATTAAAATGATCGTTTTAGCTTTTTTAAAAAAATATCTTGGCAATTTATCTTGTGAAAACAATAGTTAACGCCTGACCATAGTTATTATGGTTACTTTACAGAATAGAAACAAAAAACATCAATTGGCTTAGTACTCTACAAGAATGCTGGATAAAAATAGTGAGCAAACCGTCAAAGAAACTGAATATCTCTGTTGGTAACTTATTAATAAACGCCTATTGGATTTACAAGAATTCACACACCTATAAGTGTTAAAAAAGATTGATTATAATGATATGTAAGCTTAAAAAGAAATAATGAACTTTAAATTGAAAACTTAATGATATCAGAAGAAATAATGATGCAAAAAATGTTAAAGCAAAATATAAAAGAAATCCCCCAAATCAATAACATTATATAAAATCAGCAAATATATTCAGTTATATATGTATATACTAAGCCACGGCAGAAAAAAACATGAATTCATTTAACAAATACAATACATATAAATAACAGAGGCCTTTATCCCTTTGATTGACACTGGCATGAAATTTGCTTAAACATCTAGCTCGTGAATAATCATAGGCTGCTTCAAGCTGAATTCTCATTGGTCAGTTGTATTCAGAATGCTGTATACTAATACATCTGTTTTCAACCATTTCCCAGCAAAGATATGTAGAACTGGGTCGAGAAACATACTGGTGTTAAAATTACGTGCAATTTATCACATGTAAAAAGATGAAATTTAAAGTAAACAAATACAACAAATGAATTATCAGCAACCAATAAGAAACCAGCCCCACAACAGCCTGTGTGCACTGGTGTTAGTGAGAGCCAATCTCTGTCAGCCATTAAACTTGTCAATTTGAGGGAATAACAATGAGATCAAAAACAAAATACAGATGCATGAGACTGCATATTAAATTCAATGTATTTCACGCCTTTGACTTCAAATTAATGAACATCTGGATCACAAACATGCTTGAAGTACAGATATAAAACAAGACTGTCAGCAAGCACCACCCTGATGAACATAATACTCCCTCAAACACAAGACAGGAAACTTCCAGTGGACCTTATGAAACAAAACATATCAAATAACAATTTACTCATCTATTGAAAAATCAATCAACACATTTATCAGAAAAATATTAAATAGATATGACATGACTTGCACCATACACTGAAAATTAAATACAAAAATGGAGGTTCAAAATCTCTATGTTCATATGAGAACATGAAGATAAAATGGATAAAATAAATTTCTTTGATTTTAAACAGCAGTGAATGGTCTAATTTATTTCATACAAAATTAAAAAAAAGTTGGTATTGTAAAAAGAAAAACTCAGTCACAAGATAACATAATATAACTGTACTCCTATACTAGTTAGGCTTGGACTTGAACTGTTAAGGCAGTTTGACATATATTTATTTACAACCTTTAATATGTATGAGCACTTAAAATGCAGATATGAATAAAATATATCGCTATGTACAACCAAATCATCTTAATTATCTACAATGATTTCTAATTCGGTACAAATGTAGAATACTGGACAGTGCACACTAGGAAACTAATAACAATCTTATCCAGTACATAAAACATAATAACATGAAAAATATCACAAATTTCAAAAAATTTAAATTGAAATTATATTTCATGACCACAGATAGTTTTGGGGTTCAATTAACAATGTCCTATTCGTGTGAAACACTGTCATGAATAGCTCTACCCTGTGAAACAATGTTTTGTTCCCTCTTCCCCTACAGCTGACTGCAATGTGAAACATTTTAACCGTTTGTTTGTTTAAATGGTGTTTTACACCACACTCAACAAGTTTTCAGTTATATGTTGGCGGCCAGTTTTAATGATGGAGGAGAGAGCCCAGGTTACATGTACCCCGGAAGAGATCAATGACCTTTTTTTAAGTAAACTGGCAAACTTTCTAAAAAATAAGCTTAGATTCCTGAAGGGCTTGAACCCGCACTGAAAAGATATGAGAGACTTCAAGGTTTACAGTGTGATGCTTTAACCACTTGGCTATGGATGACCCTATTTTTACTGTAAAGACATCAACAAATAACTGCAATGAAAATATGTCAAAAGATGAACCATACACATATCTGAAATAGAGATGTTATTCTATACTGGTCTTACAATTGGTATTATCTTATAAACGAATGTCAAAAACCCTGTGTGTATGACATGACTGAACAAATTAGAAGTTGCCAAAACTGTGTTATGAACACTTGAACTGATACTTGGACAGACTGATGCAAGAGACAGTCATCCTCTGACAGACATTGTGAACGCGCATAAGTTTTATACCCCATAAATATTCTAACACTTGGTTTTTTGTCCATTAATTCAGATTTCTTTTACAATTTTTTATGACAATTTATATTCATTTGCATGGAAGTAAAACAAAATACATCTTCACACCACACTAAACCTTTGCAATGTTGAAATCAAGATAGAGGGCACTACATGTTCCAAGGTTAAAGTTTCCACAAGAAATGGCTTCTGCTGCAAAAACAAAAGTTCACTGCAAAATCTGAGATGAAAATCAAGCAAAACTTAAGTGTTATACTAAGGACAATACTACAAATCTTAACATTTCACTTTTCTGGCAAATTGAGCAATAAAACAAAGTTAATGATAAAAAAATCTACTTTAAGTGTTAACTCATTTAAAAAACATGACTCAAATGTCAAATAAATATTAATTTATAAAAGATAAAACAATATATCAACAATCATTACTTACTGACTTTGCTTCTACAAATTTTTTATTAAATGCAAGTATTGCATAGATGACAAAATATAATTAAGAACTAACAAATGCCATCTACTCATAAATATATACATGTAATTATTATAAATGTTCATACAGTCTTTGATCTTTTTCTCTTTTTCTAGAATGCAGGTTTACTCTCCTTTGCTAAAGTACATTTCTCCATCTTTGACCTCTCTCTGGTAGATTCAAGATGAATCCTAAGCCACACAAGTTCAAAACATTCTAAGGATCAAAAGCAATTTTTACAAATATTTATCACAAAATTGCTAATATTCTCGGCAACTATATGGCAAAGTGTTTCGTTATTGATCACAGAGATTTGTTGAAAAACCAAGTCAAAAAGTTCTGGACGGACTAATATGAGTATATAATAGTGTACAAACTTATTTACATACACCTTATAGTTAAGACTCAAAGAAAGCTACTAAACAGTTGTTTTGGGACTTGCGTTAATGGGACGATATGTGGATTTATTCTTCAACTATAACAAATGAATGTGGTAACAGAAAACAAAGATTCTGAGTTGTCATCTAGATATTTTAACAGAAAATAGTTAAAATAATAAACTGAGTGATAAAATCACTGAAGAGACAGAATTAAAAATAACAATATGGGTAACTAAAACACAGAGAATTTCACATAAACTGTGCAACCTCATTTCAAATGAGAATATTCATTTTCAAGTGTTTTATTTAAGTACAATCTGAATAAAATAAAGCACAAATCATCAAAAAAAAACATTTTCGAAACTATGAAAGACAGGATTTCAGGTAATTATATGCAAATTTGGTTAATTATGTCATGGATAAAAACTCTCTTCTGTGAATCTGGGTCAATTCCAATCATGGCCAAGCAATACTATATGAAAGAGTAGGAAAAGGGGTCACAGTATCTTAGAATATTGAAGTTGATTAAAGAAATAGAAATCACAAGAATGTGGCAAGGTGTAAAAATACTAAAAACTAGGATCTTGAAAAAATTATGAATGTACTTTAAAGCATGAGAATTTTCCCAATACTATCCTCTATATGTCAGAGTTAGCTATCATTGAGTGACTCCTGATGTATCAAATTACAGAGCATTTAAACCATTTAAGATATAGTGGTGCTTATATAGAAGTAGGATATAAACGAAACAGGAGATACAATTACTATAGTTTACCTAGAACTATAATCTTATACAGAAGGATTGCTTAGTTCTTTGATTGTGCTCATGACTTCTTGTCCCTACACATCAAATTGGACTGATCCTAAAACTAAAAGATTTATAGGGGGAGTTAAATGGTGAATATGATAAACCTAAAAACAATACAGTTATTGACATTGATGTAGTCATAAATACATGTACAAAATTGTATATAAACAACAATAACAGTGTTCATATTCTTTAAAAAAAACAACAACAAAAAAAGACTAGAAAAGCAGTCCCTTTCATTAAAATTTTGTTTTCACAAATTGCATACAAGTTGAAACAAGCAGGTACAAAATTACCCATTCCTATAAATACATCGTGAACTAATTCTTTAAAGCTTTCAGGACATGATATTGAAAAAAATACTAAATTTCTATGCAACATTTCAGTTTCTATGAATTCATAGGTGTCATGATTTGACCGATTTCAACTTGTATGTAACATTTTTTAACAAAATTTTTGTGAAAGGGCCCACTGGATATTATTTATAAGGTCCACTGATCAGCAGCTCCAAGATTTTTGTCAAAGTATAAAATAAATCCCAACAGTATCTTAAAACTTCTAAAGTTTGATAATTATATTTGCAAACAAAGTTGCCAGCAACAACAAAATATATACAAAGTTGATAATTTGGACACATTGTCAAAAATATATCACAATAGGTTGCTAAGTGACAATTTGTGTATGTTTTTGTGAAAAATACATAAACTACACATATTTATATATCTACAATGTATAGGTGTTTCCCCCGACCCCCTAAAGATTTTACTCTATTAGAGAACAGAATAATATCTTTTACACAAAAATCTGCAGTATGTATGTAATTGTTATAATACTGATACTCAGAATGGTGATTTTTTATAGCCAGTCTTTTGATTCTGATTCTTGGTCTCCTGTGTTCCGCATTAAACAGGTGTATATTGTTTATAGAACTACTGAGATAAATTACTTTCTATTATATGTGCTTGTTCTACCAGTAAATACCCATCACATTGACATGTAGCAATAGTGCACTACTACAACTATGTGCCATTGTCTTAAAGATTTACTCCAAATGGACTTAAAAGCATCCTACATACACATTATATAGGAGTCTTATTAAATTGAAGCATGTTTTTAAGTTTTGTAGGGTGCTTCTCTCTGTGTTTAGAGTGTATATTGCCAAATTCCTCCCATTTATTCCGATGAATAATGAGAAATAAAACCATTACCACACAGAGTATTAAACATGGACGACTGAAAAAGTAATCTGAACTTAGTAACTCATGTTATTTCGATAGTAATATCATTTATAAGAATTTTTTCTTTTCTATTTTTTCCACAAAATTATACAGGTGAAAAACGTTTTGGTAAAAGCACATGTTCAGATAAAAACAATATAGAAGATATCAAATCATTGCTAAAGGACTCCTGACATTTATTTTTCTTATTCTCGTATTTTGTAATGATATTGCTAAAAGACTCCTCACATTGATTTTTCTTATTTTTGTATCTTATGATATTGTTAAAGGACTACTGACATTTACTGGTATTTTTCTTATTTTCCTATTTGCAATTTTATTCCTAAAGGACTCCTGACATTTATTTTTCATGGAAAACTTAACACCAACAATTTGCATCATAATTATGCCAACCCCTTCGGGATTGGCAATTGTTTTTAGCATCAATCTTTGGAGCCGTCACCTCTTGTTATCATGACTTTGAGTCTTGACTTATATGGGACATACATCAATTTCTTACACAGACAGTAACTCTTCAAGATTTCATTTGGCAGATATTCTATTTCCAAATAAACAATGAATCTAAAACTATGAATTTACTTATTATTTGAAAAAAATATCAACTTTATGTAAAATTAAGTTCAAGAAATGTCTATGTTGATAAATTATGATCTTTCAAGGAGAACCATGAAGAGACGATATTAAAGATTATGATAGTGATTTGGAATTGAGAATATCAGGAGTCCTTTAGAACAAGAGAACGTTAAATCATGAACTTCACCACCGACCACTAAGGCTAGCAGAATCAGGTCTTGAGTTATGGTGAGCTCCTAGCCCGGAGTTGTTGTCTTGGAAAGGATTGTTCCCAGAGTTTGGACTCAAGTGACGAGTCCCAAGCCCTGTTGATCCACCATCTCCAAAGAGATTACCTCCTGCACTGCTGTTCAAATTTCGTGGTGGAAAACCTGGTGGGGCTTTTATTGTCTTTTCCTGAAAAGGACTATCGGTCAAACTGTGATTAAAGTGGCCACTCTGAGTAAGGCGACTGTGGCTCAACAAGTGACCACTGTGATGTAAACTTCCACTGTGGCTCAAGTTTAGGTGACCACTGCGACTTAAATGACTACTCTGATTCAAACTCTGAGACAGACGTCCACCACCAATTACATTAGCACTGCTACTGAGTAAACCAGCACTGCCACGACGGATTCCTAACACAGGAGAACCTTTCTCTGAGAAATGACCACTGGTCATACTTGTTGCAATTTGAAGGTGTTCTAGTCCTGGTGGGTTATCAGAATAATGATTGCTCGTAGAGTTGGGGTTCCCAAGGGTAGAATCTAGATTAGAAGTTGTCCCATTTTCTGAGAAGTCTGTTGGTGACACATTATTCAATCTAGCATGATCACTATCTGGATATGGGTTATTTCCCATGTGAGCGTTCATAATTGTTCTTCTTTTATTTAAGTCTGAAAAGATAAGAAAATCATGCATAATACATGTAAATAACATATCTACCTACAGCATTTTATACAGAAACTGATTATATGAGACAGAGATGAAATTTATGATTCATTTTTATAGTTCAACTGACCTGCAATTGCCAGCAACATTTTTCGTCTTGCACCAAATGTAGAAATGCCAAGTTCTCTTAGGTCTTGGTCAGTCAGTGTGAGGAAAGTAGCCAAATCAATCTGCAATAAATGATTTAAACCATGATGTTTTGACAACGTTTTTTTTCTTTGATTCTTCCAAAGATGTAACATATAAAAAACAGCACTGCTCAAAGTAAGTTGTGAAAACACATAAAAACCCCAAACCTATGACTTACATAAGAAAATTGTGTAATTAACAACACACATATCCACTTTTACAGCACATGTCAAATGAATCAACTCAAAATGAAACAATGTGAAAGAAGATATGATAATTATTCAGTTACATATCTAAATATTTTACTTCTCTACTTTATTGAAATTCCATCTTAATTTTCCAGTTACAGCAACTCTTAAGATTATATAATTTATTTAGATACAATAAACAGAACTTTGGGTTGCTTTCTCATATATTGTTTAGTGCAAGGAAGGAATAAGTTTGATATTACAATTTGACAATTTTCTGTATGGGTTATATATAGTTTACATAAGGTACACCTATAGTGTCTACAGCAATACATCTTTTTTCAACCTCGTGTCTTAATTTCAGAGGCAATTAATGAAATCTTTTCATTAAACAGAAACGTTTTATAATAGAACCAGAGGGGTCTTGGTGCCCACCATCAAAAGTTCTTTATTTGATCTATGACAGACTGTTCTTTTCTCTTATTTTGAGGCTCAACAATGAATTTGAACTAAAACCTAAATATATGTACAGTGCTTTCACACAAGATTATATCAATACCAAATATAAATTGCTATAATTGAAGATAGCTTAACCATACCTGTCAACCTCTAAAATTGAAAATGTTGGTCATGATCTGTATTGAGTAAAATAACAAGAGGCCAATGGCCTCATAGCTCGATAGCAAAAGAAACAAGAAACATATTTTATTGTATCCTCAACAAAGCTATTTGTTCCATTTTAAGTGGAAAAATTTGAATTAACATTAAAATACAGAATATATCCAGATTATAGTATAACCCTATACACATCCCTTACTAAAACCTCACTTTTGGACTTTTGGCATTGAATGTTTGCCCGATTGTGTAAGGTTATATGGGTTTTGTCCCCATGAATGTGTAACGTTTCCCAGCAGGGGTTTAAGGCTATAATGGGTCCGAGTTGGATCCTGGTTAAGGGCAATATATATAAAACAGAAACAAATATATACAAATAAGAACCAAACACTACTTGTGCTTTAACGATAAAATACAACAACAACTATAAACTATTCTAACAAGCGATGACAAACTTTAATTTTTAAAATCCAAAATGGCCACCTGACAGCCATTTTGTGATCTGCCCCACCTGAAAATGTACACTGCAAAACTAGACCTCAAGGAGAATCTATAGGTCAAATTTCATAAACACCCCATCTGTACTTTCAGAGAAATAGAGATAACAATCACCAATTGTCAAAATCCAAGATGGCCACCTGGCAGCAATTATGTAATCCAATGCGCCTGAAAATGTACACTGCACAACTACACCTCAAGGGAAACCTATGTCAAATTTCTTGAAAAACAGCGATAACAAACTTTAATTGTTAAAATCCAAGATGGCCACCTGGCAGCCATTTTGTAATCCGACCTGCCTGAAAATCTACACTGCACAACTAGACCTTAAGGGGAATCTATGTGTCAAATTTCATAATAATCCCTTCAGTACTTTCTGAGAAATATCGATAACAATCTTTAATTTTTAAAATCCAAAATGGTCATCTGAAAGCCATTTTGTGATCTGACCCACCTGAAAATGTACACTGCAAAACTAGAACTCAAGAAGAATCTATAGGTCAAATTTATTCATGATCCCTTCAGTAATTTCTGAGAAATATCGATAACAAACTTTAATTGTCAAAATCCAAGATGGCCACCTGGCAGCCATTTTGTGATCCAACCCACCTTAAAATGTATACTGCTAAACTAGACCTGAAGGAGAATCTATATGTCAAATTTTAAGTACTTTCCCTTAAGTACTTTCTGAGAAATAGCGATAACAAGAATTGTTTAAGGACGGACCACGGACCATGGATGGAGAGTGATAAGAAAAGTCCTCCATCTGTTGATGGTCGGCTAAAAATGATTTTAAAGAATTTATGAAATTCAGTGACAGAACAACTCTTAATTTTTACAATCATAAACATGTAAGGTGAGGAACCTGACCTCTTGCTGTTGAAAAAGGTCAGTGTATTTGCCAAGGCCAAGTTTGCTAAATAATTCTGCCAGATCCGTTTTGTGTGTCCACCAAGTTTTTACAGATGGGAGTGAGGCACTGTCAACATGGTTACTGCTGCTTAGGCAGTACTCATCTGTAAAAGAAATAATTAAAATATGAAAAGAAATTTTGTTTTGTCGGCATGTAATACAAATGTGAAAATAATAAACAAATTTTAGAGGAGTCCCTACCAGAAGAAAGATGGCATTGGGTAATATCCATGGCAACCTCAGATAAGAAGGTTCATAGACATGTACAGTTGTTTGTTTTCATTAAAATAGAATAGAATGTTTTTCTAATTAAATCAAATCTACACGGAACTTTATAAAATTTTATTTGTCTGTTTAAATGAACAAAAATTAAGACCCAGTAGTAGCCATCTTAATCTATAACTGGCACCAATCACTCTTTTGGCACATCTCACTGACATTTCCGATGTCATGTCTTGTTTCATTTTTCACGTAAGCACCAAAAATATTGATGATTTTTTGCATCCATACTCTGATTTCAATAGTAAATCATATTTTCGGTTTACCATATTACATCATGATAATCTAAATAATTTCCCCAAATTTACCAATAACTTAATTTAAAGTGTGATGATCAATAGTCAATTGACCTATTGCCAAATGTCTGACACATGGCTGTCCATGTGCTTTTTTGACGTCATTTGAATGTGACGTCATAATGGAAGAGTTTGCAAAAGGGTACTGTGTCTGCATTTGGCGATAGGTCAATTGACCATGTAGACATCGTGGAATTTCAATTTTCTTACTATCAGTATTTTCTCACTTTCTCATTTTATGTATATATGTATGTATTGAATAACAAAGGCATTAAAATACTTGAGAACAATATAGACACTTCTCTTGATTCTAATAGTATCAGGCCCCAGTTGAACTTGGTAAAATAATCAGCCAATAGTCATCTTGAGCTCTACTCTAATCAATGTTAAAGATAAACAATTATTCAAGCATTACAAATACAATTTGACTTACATTTCCTTCTTAGACTGGGGTACTCCCCTGGAGCAGGGTTGATTGGTTTGATATTTACTTGATTCGAGTCTTTCCATGGATCATGGTCTACTTCTTCTCCCTCATTTGGATTCTACAAAAAGAAATCATAGGCGTGTCAACATACTGACTATATATATATGTACTGGGTAAAAAAACTGAAGTTATAGCTGATGTTTTTTCATAATCCGAACACTAATAAGTGATTCATTTGATTAATTCACAATAATTTCTGTTCCCTATGATGGGTATAGCTATTGGGGCACCATGTAAAATGAACAAGAAGAAAATAAGTGATCAAATCAAACAATCTCTATTTATGCTACTGTGAATTGTTTTGCAGTAAATTTGATTTCAGAATTTATGTTAAAATCTTACTTCATATGTAGTTTCCATGGGTGGTTCACAATAACGCAAACCACCTTGATTTCTGCTGATTCTCTCCCGTATAGCTGATTCCGGCATAGACTTGGAAAAACCCATTCCAGACCAGTGATTTGTTGGAATCCTGGATTCTCCTTCTGGTTTCTTTTGCATAGCTAATTAAAAGAAATTGACACATTTTCATTAAATCTGAATTTCATATAAGACAGAAAGTACGGTAAATCAAAAAGAAATATTTCCCTATAACATATGAACACTAATTGGAAATGAAAACAAAGAGTTGAAGGCTTTTCCTCCTGGTGCCAGATCATAAAGTAAAATCCATTAAACTGGGCGGGGTGCAGTTTTATGAACCATTCTTTGACCTGGGCGAGTTTAAAGTTTAGGTAATAAAGCATAAAATTACACTGACTAGAGTAATGGTTCCCACTTGTCACCATACATAAGAATGTAACCAGAGAGGTAAAAAACATTTTTCCCATAAAGCTTGTCATAACCAAAAAGTGAGTAGAAATTATCCATATGATAATCAAAAGGTTTCTCTGCACCGCCATCTTATGTGAATCAGACAATACCTAAGATTAAAGCTAGTCAATGTTCCTCTGCCAAGTGTGCAGCAAAGGAAGTGAACGCTGTGGTATTTTCGGATTAGTCAAAGAGGTCCCATATCCAGCTGGTGTGGCACTTTAAAGAATTATTATCGTATTGTATTGGCATCAGTCCATAGAAGAGCAAAAAAAATCAAATAGATATAACTCTAGCATAATTAAAGTGCACAGAATGTTAAAAAATTAATACTTTCTGTTAGCCTGTTTGTTTGAATGGTGTTTTATGACACACAAAATATCATTTCACAACTTTGGTAGTAAATCTGCATTGAAATGATCAAATTCATATGATAAACCAGTAACTACTTTGTAACGCATCATCATTCTCGACAGGTAATTTCATTATAAGTGAAGGCAGGGCCAGAATAAGCCGATGGTTTTGTTTGTCCTTCTTGTCATTGTATGACATATGTAAGTACAAATGTCATGTTTGAAATGTAAGTACCAGTATGAACCCGCTTTACAACCACATTCATTATAATGGAATATTCGGTATTCATTACAAAAAATATTCAGTATCCAACTCCAACATTAGATTCCTGGAACAAATGTACAAAACTCAATGTAAATAAATACTTTAAAACGACCTGACACAGAAGCCACCTGTTGATTCAGCTATTGTTGATTTTCTTCACGGTTGAGATTACATGTCCGTGCCGATGTGGTTACAATGGTGTATCTTTAAATTACTTAAATTTTTGCGATAGCCGTAGACATTTTAGTAAGATTTTATTTATGAAAGACATTTTTAATTAGATTGTATCAGCTATCTCTGCACTTTTTATTTAAGCAATAAAAAATCTCACACGGAATCAGGTACATTTGGGCATTTTGTACATGATCGTGAATTTTATGACATCACCAATTTACTATATGCGACTGAAAAATAATTGTGCATCGATGTTTAAAAGATTATCTTCCATAAATATGACAACTGAAAGGGTGAAAATTGTATGCAATAGCATAATAAGAACCGTTATGACTTTCTGACTTTCTGTTTTATTTATTTACAAGTAATTATATGCATAAAGGATACTCAAGGGAGCTGACTATAAAATGCCCACCACATCAATTTCGTTACAGTGACAATCCTATGTGGGAAAAAACAGGGTCGTTGTAAAGAGGGTTCACTGTATAATATATAAATATTATTCTCTCAAATTTTCTGATAGACAAACCTTTCCTGGCCAACAGTTTTTTCTCTTCATAATCTTCAACTACTGAATAAGGATTCGGAAACAAAGAGGATTCTGTTACACCCGATAGGTCGTTTCCCTTGACTACATGTAAATTATCTGAAGTTTCTTGATCACAGATCCGTTCTCTTTTATCACAGCCATTCCTGTAATAATTATTGATGTAATTAAACTCTAAATGATAGAAAATTGTTAATGTGTGCAATAATGCAATCAATATTGTATTAGGAGAGAAAAAGCAAAATTTGATAAACTTCCAAATATTTTCTAAGTAATGGAGGATGAAATGCATTTGTTGTCATTCAAAATTTTTGTTTGATATTATTGCCCTGAGAAATGTCTGAAGCTTTTTTTTTTGTTACTGTGAACCGTCTAGGCTTATCATATGTAGATATTACCATGATTACTTATATCTGAGAATGTTAGGCAACTTCTTATAATTCTTACATCTAATTGGTTGTAAATTGAAAAAGTTTTGTGGGTGCTGGCATAGGGCAATAGTAAATTTTAATATAACTTACTGAAGAGAACCTCTGTTCAGACTGCTTTCTAATGTTTGTCTATTCAGACTCCCGTCTAGGAAAAGACTTGAGTTCTGAGGGTTGGCCCCTACTGCCTTACTAAGGCCCAGCAGATCTAGTGTGTGGCCACTACTACTAGGCGAGGCATCTCTTGCAATCATCTGACTAAATGTGTTGTTGACTTTTTGTAAAGCTGCTAAATCAACTGCAAAAAATAAGTACAAATGCTTAAAAAAGAGTAGCAATGTGACATGCTGGAGAGGATAAAAGGTTTGTTATGGATCTCAAGTCCATTAAAGGTATGCCATGAATCTCAAGTCCGTTAAAGGTATGCCATGGATCTCAAGTTCATTAAAGGTATGCCATGGATCTTGAGTGCATTAAAGGTATATCATGGATCTTGAGTGCATTAAAGGTATGCCATGGATCTCAAATCCATTAAAGGTATGACACAGACCTAAAATCTATTAAAGGTATGCCATGAATCCTGAGTGTATTAAAAGTATGCCATGAATCTCGAGTGAGTTAAAAGTATGCCATGAATCTCAAGACCATAACAAAGTATGCCATGGATTTTGCGAGTCTAGAAAATATGCTATGAAGGTTTAAAACTAGTAAATGATAAGCAATCTCTAATTGAATACTCTGAGTGCAGGTGCTGAAAGTTAAAACTTTGACCAAAAAAAAAATTAATAAAAGCAGAAATTATGTCCGAGGTAATGATTCGCAAAACCTGAGTGGTAGGCCAATTATAAATATAACATAGGCAAATACTACTGAATCTTACTTGTAGCTGAACTTGTCCACGGCCATTATAAAGATTTAAAGTCAACAAAGGAACCAATATAATGATATCTGCCTGCCACTTGATCTGGCAGTCAGACTGTTAATCTATGGGGAACATCCCACCAATATTCTCCATTATTTATTACTGTAAATGCAGATATTCCCCTGTGTTGTTTTCTTATGCAAGCCATAGGTTTTTTTTCATGTGGTGTCACAACTTACTGTGGATACTCCTGTATTAAACGGTACTTTGTTGTGGAAGTGTGGGACTGGTATGAGGGGTAATTTACACGGAAAACACTTCAACACGTATTTAGTGTAAATTACCACACATGTAACTTCCATGTTTACAGTAAATGACAAATATCAAGATACAATACTTTCCAGGTTATGAATTACTTTAAAGACAGTAATATTGGATACTAACTTGCAGAGGCACTTCTACCGAGACTCTTAGGACTGGCACACGGACTTCTGGACGGACTGTTCGTTTCACTATGTACAACTATATTAGATGAGGAACCTGAAAAGTTGAATTCATTAATAATACAATTCTGCTGATAAATACAGGCAGATTACTTTGTGGAATACAGAGATCATTTTCCAAGAATACATTATACAACACATTATTTGTCAGTTTTATAGTTTTCATAATTAGTTACTGAGTGAGATTTTAGTTGTTCCCTGACTGTACAGAGAGAACGTGACGCAAA
Organism: Atrina japonica; assembly: GCA_030159075.1. Lineage (NCBI taxonomy): Eukaryota > Metazoa > Mollusca > Bivalvia > Pterioida > Pinnidae > Atrina > Atrina japonica. Next base: position 370,880 of record BROG01000086.1, on the reverse strand, counting down.
CTCGATATAATTCCCCACAAACTTCAATGCATATAAAACTGTCAAAAATCTGAATTCTTGATTTATTTAAATGTGTATAATCCTTTCACTTCATAATATATAAATGGTATGTTCTTTTCTATTGTTTAGATCAGTCATTTTTGGTCTGTAGGGTTGAAAGGGTTAAATTAAATATAAATCATGTATAAATCACAGAAAATAACAAGTTTACTATAAAGAAATCTGAAGGTAGTCAAATAGATAAAAAAAATTAAAAGAGTATATGAACATATACCTCTAGAAAATAAAGAGATGGGATAAAGTGCCACAGAGAAGAGAGTTTCCCCTGGGCGACCAGTCACAATCACAATGATTGTGTAGTCAAGGTCTAAACAGGGATCTGGTACAATTCTCTATCCAATATTTTCTACTTTACTGTTTTATACAGTGGTAACCGGCTTTTAATGGTGGAGGAGAAACAATGAGAAAATGTACCCGAGAAAAACTTCAGCAAATAAACTGGCAAACATTCCCATAAAGTCAGCTTGGGTTTCAGTGGAGGCTAGAACCTACACTGACTAAAGGTAAGAGACTTTGCGATGATCTAACCATTGAACCACAGTGGACCCCTGATAGTGTCAGACTTACCATGAGATGAGGGGACTCTGAAGGCACTGTTTTGATTCAGATCTTTCATGTCTTTACACTGTGTCAGAAGTTCAAGTTGATTTGGGACGTTAGGGTTTGGATTTAGAACCATCATTGGTGTGTACATACCTAGTCATAAAAATAAGAATAAATTTCACATTAGGACAGATATTAGCACTACTAAAATGTATAGAAATCCTGGATCGTAATTTCTATGTTTATTCCTTTTGAAGCTATAATATATAACACTTGTATTGTTTTATTGTTTAAATACCATGTACAGATATTTACATCTGTCTCAACCTTTGCAAGTACTTTATCTTAGGAGAATTTTACTTTTGTGTTTCCTATGGAAATATGTTAAACATGAATAAAACTAAACAGTATGTATGTGCATGGTGTGTGTATGTGTAGTATGTGTGGTGTGGGTTGTATGTGTGGTGTGTGTAGTATGTGTGGTGTGTGTAGTATGTGTGGTGTGGGTTGTATGTGTGGTGTGGGTTGTATGTGTGGTGTGTCTATGTATGTGTAGTGTGTATGTGTGGTATTTGTATTTAGGATGTATATGTGTGGTGTGTGTATGTATGTGTAGCATGTGTATGTGTGGTGTGTGTATGTGTAGTGTGTGTATGTGTGGTGTGTGTAGTATGTGTGGTGTGTGTATGTATGTGTAGTGTGTGTATGTGTGTTGTGTGTGTATGAGTGTTGTGTATGTGTGTATGTATGTGTAGTGTGTGTTGTGTGTGTATGAGTGGTGTGTATGTGTGGTGTGTGTATGAGTGGTGTGTATGTGTGGTGTGTATGTATGTGTAGTGTGTGTATGTGTGGTGTGTGTACGAGTGGTGTGTATGCATGGTGTGTGTATGTATGTGTAGTGTGTGTATGTGTGGTGTGTGTGTGTGAGTGGTGTTTGTGTATGTGTAGTATGTGTATGTTTGTGTGGTGTGTGTATATGTATGTATGTGTAGTATTTGTATGTGTGGTATGTATGTATGTATGAGTAGTGTATGTATTTGTATGGTTGTATAGTGTGTATGTGTATTTATGTGTAGTATGTGTAAGTATGTGTAGTGTGTGTATGTGTGGTGTGTGTATCTGCAATCATTAACTAATATGGTTCACTATTTTTCTTCATTCTGACTCTAATTAACACTATTATCTGTACTTACCTGGTGGAGGAGTCACCCAATGATTGGGACTTGAGCAATGGGGACTATTTTGGGGACTGTTCATGGTCGTTGGACTTTTGTTACCATTGATCATCAGCAGAGAATTTGCTGTGTTTACCGACAGCAGATTCTGACTAAAAAAGCCTTTGAAAAACATAAAACATCAAATATTACAAAGGGTTATTTTTTCAAAATATAGGACAAATCTAGCACCTGAAGTATAAACAACATGCATTGAAAATAGACCACATCAAAACATGGTAGAAATTATAGGTCCAATCCAGAAGAATAGCATGTCCTAGGAATCATAAAAAATCATGTCATGCACATTTGATTGATGTAGAAGTAGAAAAACCTGAACTCATTCAAGTCCAAATTAGAGTTATTTTTGCAAAAATACAGGCCCTATCATCTGAAGCATGGCATATGGTTAGAATCATTACTGCAAATCATATTCAAGTTGAGTTGATGTGTGAGAAATAGAAGAATGTTAACCTGAAATCGACCAATGTTCTTAACCAGGTGCAGATAACAATGTGATAGCATAAGCCCCCCCCTCCCCCACCTCCCCACCCAACTTTATACAATTGAGCTAAAACTTCAATTGCTTATGAATTTGTAAACACGATTATTCAAAAGTATTGTCCAATCTATATAGTCAAACTTTCTCACTTTTTCAAAACAAAGAGTTTCCATTTCTTACCAAATGCTGAAAGACCGAGGCCGTTATTTGGTGACAAGATGCTTTCCGTTGATGGCTTAACGCAAGTTGGTGGAAAGTTTTTATCATCTTTTTTTAGACCCAGCAAAGTGAGACGAGCTAGGTACATGTTAGCAGCATTTCTCTCAATACTTTTAACTATCACAGACTGTAAATAAAACAAGATAAATAAATGCCAGGTATGAGAAAACTCAACACACTGAATTGTGAACAAAAATGATTTACTTTTAAATAAATCATATCCATATATCTATCTTCATCCCAAAGTTAATTTGACAATATCAAATCACTTTATAAAATTTGCAACAAAACTGAGAGCATGTCAAAAACACTAAACAAAATATTGTTTTAACTTGGTCAAGACAAGTGGACTTTTAATTTCAATTTAAATACCGATTACACCACAATCAACAGATTTTCAATATGGTGGCACCCAGTTTTAGTGTTGGAGTAGAGAACCCAGTTACAATGTATTGGGGAGGACACTATTGGCCATCCACAAGTAAACTGGAAAATGTTCACACAAAATCAACTGAGGTTTCAGCTGGACTCAAACCCTCGTTGACAAGAGTTGAGAGACTTTGTGGTTGAAAGTGTAATGCTCTAACCTCTCGAACACAGAGGTCCAAACACTGACTAGAGATGAGAGACTTCATGGTTTAAAGTGTGATGGTCTAACCTCTCTAACGGAGGCCCACAAGACAAGTGGATAACTGCTTTTGAAATATTCATTACATGTCTTAGAGTATCCATGACTGAGTGATTAAAGCATTGCAATTAAATCACATAAGTTTTGTACCTCTCGTCAGCATGGATTTGAATTTGACTGGTATCTAAGCTGAATATGTGAGGAAATTTGCTTCTAGAAGGACAGTGATCTTCTCCAAGGTAAATTATAACCAGATCAAATTCTGAAACATTAACATTTGGCCAGCACCATATAAATGAAACATAATTCACTGTAGCATCAAATATAATACATAAGCTGCCTGTGATAGCTTTGCTTATAAAAGGCAAAGCTGTCATTTTTAAAACAAATTCTCAGGATTATATAAGAAGAGGACAGATCTTCAAAGATGAAATTTTCCTTTATATTTTTCTTCACTCACCTTGCTTGGTTGTTTGGGTTTTGGTTTAACACTAATAAATACATCTAACTGTTCCATTAACTGGGTTATTCTTGCTGTAAAAAACAAAAAAAGATATTTTAATATATCACCGGTTTTAAGAATTTTAGCAAAATATACAAATATCTTATCAATTACGGTATTTAAAATCTAATTTTTACCTTGAAACTTGAAAGGTCATTAGAGATGACCCATATTTACCAGTGAAGGTGAAAGTCAAAATCTGATTGTTCTGGAGTTGGGATAATTGCTGATAAAGTCTAAAATATTAATAGTCATCCCAAAAGATGGCCACAGCTGTGTTCAATGTTGTTTTGGTAATCTATATATTTCCACCAATAAGTGTTAATACTCCTGAAAGGTCATGAAATTGTCAGAATTTGTGGCCATCTACTTTTCAGACAAATCAGTCAGTTCATTCACTTCACATGCTTTAGGAATACAAGCTGAAGACAGACAGAATGTGGGTTATTTGTATTGAGAAAATGGGAAATACTTGTCTGCAGTTGCAAAATATGAACTTTTTGCCTATCCTCGTACATTCTAAATGATTGTACACTTGTTATACATGTATTATCTTATAAACACATAGTCAATTATTTGTAAATATGAAAACAGGAGATGTATTCTATCAACACATTTTTAGCTGATTGTGTTGCCCTGGCCTGATTTTTGGCAGACCTTTCCAAATTTGACACATCTATCCCCGCCCCCTCTTTTTTACAAAGTCCTGTACCCGCCCTGTCCCTTATTTGTGCAGTCGACTGAGTTATCATAGTGTATCGCTAAATTCCATTTTCCATGCCCATCATGCGTATTTTTATCAACTGAATCAATGAACAACTGTGGTGTTCATGACAGGACTGCATAATTTATTTGGCGGAAGCTGCTCTTAGAAATGTGCTTCTCTCCCCCTGTGCCCCAATCTGACAGAAATGAAAATGTGCCACTTTCTGAGGAAAAACCTGTTCCTTCTTATTTCTATCTTGAACTGTGCACTGACATGTATAGGTAAAACATGAAGTATTTTCAAATAATACACAGAACTAATAAACCCGATAGAAAACAATCATAATTACTGCATCCCAGCAAACTTGGATTTAGGAATTTGTGATTTGGAATTCATGGGAATTCAAGCTATGTTTCCACAAGACAACTTTTTTATGAAATATTGATGAAAACCAGTTTCCAGATTTGCTGGGACACACAGTAAAGGTTGAGAGTTACAAAGTACATGTGTACTATTAGGCGTCATACTATTTCTCTTTCTCATACAATGAATTTTTCATCTAATTTTATTATGTATCTATAACTGTGGTACTTGAAAACACACTTCAGGGCAATTTCCTATCTACACACGCACAGTTCTTCAATTATAAATTAAGGATTTATCAGAAAATATCTGAAGTATTTATGCCACTTATAAATATTCATTTACAATAGGCGAAAAAAGTTGTTACCGACCAGTCACAACTCCCAACGCTCACAATAAAATGTCTGACCCAAGGATAATGAAATTTGAATGCAACACTATCCTTACTTAGGGCATGCAATGAAAATTTAAGAATCCTTAATAATTCTTACACATTAAGAAAATAGCGATCAGGGAAATCTGTTGATTTTCTTCAGATTCTTTCTCCTATCAGATTTCTTTGTGAATAATAAACAATAAATATAACATCATATTTCACATTTGACTTGATTAAACTAATCACATTGTGATATGCTTACATTTTGTGTTTTTTTTATTTAAAATCAATTACTGGATAAATGACTTTTTATATGAAGTACCTGGTACATCACCAATTATACACCTGTGTATATGTCACTTGTAGTAAAAAACTGAATGTCTGGTAACTCTTACATGTAAAGGGTGCATCTAAATTTCCCATCCACGTACCTGGTAAATTACTGATTAAATCTCTTAATTGATGTAATATTGGACTTCAAAATGTTCTGACTCTGTATTATGGTACAATCAAATCTACTCACAGAGAATCAAACCACAGATTTTGTAGACTATTTAATTACATAGTTTGATCTACTTACATACAAGTACAAGATAAAATCACTTTATTTCTATGCATATATCTAGTAATGTCCTTGATCTTAAAAGTGTTATCACTCATCAATCTTAATGTCAAAATTCATCTAAAACTTCTCTCAATCATCAATTGTGAGGAATCTCATGAGTGGCACTTTCATCGTAAGAAAATTGGCTGTTTTGATTAAATATGAAATAGGATATTTGGCATATTCCTTATCCACTTTCATTTTTTGGCATCATAAATAAGCACTTGATATGATCAAAGTAAGTATATCCATATTTTGCTGTGCAAAGGTGAATAAAAATAGTTACAAAGCATTATTCTTTACACATTTTATTTTGACATTTTTCCAATTAAATGTTTGCTTTATGTAACCCTTCATTTAAGTAATAAAAAATATTATCTAAATGTCTACAACAAAGATAAATCAATTTGATGACTGACAGGCCAGTATTCTCAATTCAAAACATGTGATACACTGAAAAAAAATTAACTAAACAATTTGGACTTATTCCTAATTTTGACAGCTCTGTAGCAATTGGTTTTATCAATATCATTATCTGAATACAGACATTGTCAGAATTATAAAACTGAATGAACAAGAAATAGGACACACACTCACTCACTCTTTTTCTTTCTACAGCCAGCCAGCCAGCCAGCCAGCCAGACAACAGTTTAAAATTGATAGCTATATATCGACATCATCCATTGGCTAATGAGACTAGAGAATGCCCTCTGTTGGGAGTTTCATCCTCAGGAAAGGATTACTTAAATAATTAAGAATGTTTTCAAAAGTCAGTACTGAAATAGACATCTACGTATGAACATATGTTTTCAAAAACAAGACATGCAGAAAATGTTCTTACCCTGGTCCATCTCAATTTCCTCTTTGACATCAAACATTAACACCAAAGGGAGATAACCCTGTGAAAATTAGATTTCAAGATCAGTTAGTGAAACAGATTACCAATAAGTCTGTACCAAGTCATATTTCCAAGACAAAAAGTGTATTGATGATACATGCAATTATGAGACAGGACTGCAAAATGATTATTAGATGTGTATTCAAGTCTGTAAAATAAATTTTTTAAATAAATTTTATATATTTTCATATTCATTTCTCTATCCTCAATCATTATAAACCAACAACGAATAAAGTTGGTTATGATTTCATGAAAGGAAACTATTATGTATCTGAATTTTCAATTTGTCTGTACTGAATATAAAACATTTACTGGTCATTCAGTATTATTTCACCATATTTTATACCAGTGGCAGTTCCACAATATTTATATCACTGGCAGTTACAAGATATTTTATACCATTGGCAGTTACAAGATATTTTATACCACTGGTCATTGCAAATATTTTATACAAATGGCAGTTACAAGATATTTTATACCACTGGTCATTGCAAGTATTTTATACAAATGGCAGTTACAAGATATTTTATACCACTGGTCATTGCAAGTATTTTATACAAATGGCAGTTACAAGATATTTTATACCATTGGCAATTACAAGATATTTTATACCACTGGTCATTGCAAGTATTTTATACAAATGGCAGTTACAAGATATTTTATACCATTGGCAGTTACAAGATATTTTATACCACTGGTCATTGCAAGTATTTTATACAAATGGCAGTTACAAGATATTCTGTACCACTAACTTACAAGATATTATGCAGAAATGCCAGCTACAAGATGTTTTGTACCATCAGCAGTTTACAAGATTTTTTTATGCCACTGGCAATTACAAGATATTTTATACAACTGGCAGTTACAAGATATTCTGTACCAATGGCAGTAACAGATACTTATACCAATGGCATTTACAAGACATTTTATACAACAGGTAGTTACAATATATTTTGTACCAGTGGCACTTACAAGATATTTGATACCACTGGCAGGTGGTTACAAGATATTTGATACCACTGGCAGTTACAAGATATTTTATACCACAGACAGTTATAAGATATTTGATACCACTGGCAGTTATAAGATATTTGATACCACTGGCAGTTACAAGATATGTTATACCACAGGCAGTTACAAGATATTTTATACTACTGGCATTCACAAAATATTTTTTACCACTCACAGTGTTCTAGTTTAGATCATTGTCACACTAGCAAGATTCCAATCAGAACTAAGGCTATAATACTGGTGTAGTCTGTCACATCACAAAGAGACTGGTTAAAAAATCAATGTCAAAAACCTTTCCGAGAACACCTCAAACAGAGGTCTGGTGCATGGCGTATTAAAGAACCCTCACTGCATTGGCATAGAATTGTAAATCTAAATATCTGATTCTCTAATCTGGTTAACACACCACACACAATGAAATGAGTACTGTCGAGAGTCAAAAGACATTGAAGATTTGAACAACTCCAATTAAAACTTACAATGAGATGCTGCCGAGCCATGAACACACTCTCAATACTGCCAGTTATATACACAGTTCCTTTGCGCTGGGGTGTAGCTGTATTAGGATCAGGAAAGTGTATGCTGGCTTTTGTTTGCTGCATGATCTGTTTGATATTCATCCCTCCTCGACCAATGATGAACAGGTGATGTTGTGGGGCAATCTCTAACTGCATACTTACAGCTAACGATGTCTACAATATGGTTTTTAGATTTCTATTACTTAGTACTACAATGTACAACTAGTCAAAACTGTTCAGCGTCCAGTTTGTTTTTGCTAGAAATGCAAGGGACATACATAGAACCAACATTACTGCATACATTGAAATTTTTTACCCCATTACATTTTCATTTCTTTTCTCCTCATCATCAATGGGCAAATTCAAAACAGTAAATTCATGAATTTTAATAATAGCAAAGAGTATCTATTATATATTTCATTTCAAACAAGACACAAAATTGTTTAAACAAGACGCCCATGGGCCACAACACTCACCTGAACTGTGTTGGTATCTCACAATTATGGGAATCTCAAATTTACAAATTATTTTAACACTCCTTGGGAGTGGAAGAGACTTAAAAATGAATGAAAATGACAAAGTCGGGAAAGGTTTCAAAGTATGTCAAAAATTAAAACATTTAAGGTGAGCTAAAAGAAACTGCAGAAAGTAGACATTGTGTGCACAAACATCAACTGTTAAATAAAACTTCACAATAAAATGAAATCATATTTGTAAACTGGAACTGTAACAAGTCTGTGCGAATTCAAAATGGGGTGAAACCATTTGGAAGTGTAGTAGGGTGACAAAAACATAGGGCGAAATAACCCTGTATATAGTATCACAAATAGCCAAAACTATTTCAAAGCAATTTCACAAGATTAAATCTAATTTTTTGAAAAAATTCCTACAACTGGCAAATAATGCTCTTTTGGCCATAATCTTATCCTAGATCTCATTTAAGCAGCATACAAAATTAGGTTAAAATATGATGAAATAAAAGCATGAAACATGTGTTTGATGGAAATCAAAATGTTGTCAACAGACAGACAAAAAACAATACACTCCCCTTTCTTCTAAATCAGGGAATGAAGACCATCAACTGAAATATGAAAAGAATAAGTAGAATATAAATAACCTAGTAGGCTGGAGACAAAGAAATGATTAATGATAGTGACAATGTTTTACTGCCTACCCCAACACTGCCAGTCAAGTGGTCCATGAGTCTTCCTGTTCCCTCTTTCACCATCTTGGCATTACAGACTGTTCCCCGGACTATGACGGTAGTTACATACATACGAGGGCGCTGCCGGAAACTAATGGTTATACTGTATTGCTGCTGTAGTTGCTGGATAGTGGCGGAGGAAGCATCAGGGAGAGGCTGTAACACTCCTGTCACAGGCAGTTCAAACATAAAAACTAAAGGTAAAAGTTCCTGAAATACACAGAGAAAATAGGTCAAATTGTGTGCAATATTCTGCTTAAACAACAAAAAGAAATTCTGTACAGAACATGTTTAATCTTTTGACTGTATTCAGTTTAATTATTGATACTAGTGTTTAGTGATACTGTAAATTTTACTTATTTATATTTGACATATCACTGTGATGTAAGAGTAGTGGTATTATTATTTTAGCACTGTACTGTAGGTATACATCCAGTAGCAGTGTTAATATGCTGGTATATTTAAAAGTCTAAGATCACACAGCAGTATGTATTTGGTGCTGCAGTGTTATACACACATGCCTGTAAAATAAGGGATGTTATACAACAACATTGTACTACTAGTTACCCTAACTGTTATTAGTGATATTTAAGTACTGTTCCATTGGTGTATCAATACTTTTGGTACTTTTTCTTTGGAAATTTTCAGTATATACGAATACATACTAACAATATCCATGAGTTGTTACTCTAAGTGTTCTAATACTTGTGCTATAAACATTTGGGAGATTTTGGAATAAACCTTCAAAAATATGTATAAAAATAAATACATGTTCGATGACCGGAAAATCTAGATCTGTTTCTAACATAAACCTGGAAACATTTTTAATGTTAGCTTTCATTGTTTTTGTTTAAAATGAATCTTTGACCGGCCAGTAATACAAAGCTTCAGGTTTATATATCCCATCTACTCATGATTATTTCTTAACATGTCATAGTTGCGATGTAAACACAGTAGTGTTTTCGATGCACCACGGTTCATTGCTTTTGAATCAAATCTTGAAAGAGGAATTCTGGAAATAGATTTTAATGGAATTGCGATTTACAATCGCTGTCAACAAACAAAATGGTGAATTTTTAAGGCGGCAAGGAGTATGAAATAACTTAGATTTCGAAGAAAAAGATGGCAAAAAGTACAAAACCGCTGCTGTGTGTAAAATATGTACATCAACATTAAAGAATAAAATAGGTTCAACAACAAATCATCTGAAAGGAAAACAGGGTTTCAATTTAAATCACTACATCTCTCTAAAGTAGATCTGCGACACAGACACTTCAATGTTTCTATTGAAGGTGGTCGAGAATTACGTATTGTGTAGGCCCCTATAATACATAATTGTCAGCCAAATTGACAGTAACAAGTGCCTGTGGTCTACTGGTAGCCGAGTACTTCTGTATTTCCAAACAGTTCTTTCTTTAGGGAATATGGGCGGTGGAACAGTTCAACACCGATATATATTTTTCCAAATACAATGTAGAAGACATTTTTTATATTTTCTGCGGTCATGATAAATCCAAATTCTTATGTTATCCCTGTTTATATTGTTCAGTTTTTTAGCCTTAAATATACATTTTATTTTTTGTTTTAGATTTCAAAGATGTTATCAGTGAGTTAAAACAAAAATTATCTGAGATCATCAATGCAGAAATACAAAATATAATAAATGAATAAATATTTTCTTGATTCCATTTGAAAATATTTGAACCAAATACCTGTTGTTAAAAATCGATTCGATTCTAGAAAAGTATGATTCGTCCCAGCCCTAAATCACACGTGTTGATTTTTTCCAACTCTCACAAAAGCGTGACACTCATAAGCTGGCCCTTGTCTGAGAACTACACTTTGTTCACTTAACCGGATACCAGTTTATGACACTTGATGTAGTTATCTCCCTTTCAGCTCGTAATATGAAGTAAACAAGTGACTGTCGGCTAAAAGTTTTACACACACCTATTCATTCACCTGGTCTGGTGATACGGTAGAGGGATTTAACATGTATAAATGACCATTTGTACCAGACAATCAGTGGCAGATGGTGGCATGCGGGTTTAAAGAAATAGAGGCATTATATGGGTTTGGCATTATAATGGAGGGTGGTATATCTGGGTGAACTATACTTTATACCACAAATACTAGTGATGCTATTTTTGGAGATATAATGTATGTTTATGTATTATATTTAGATGTTGTTTTGTATATACCTTATATCACTAATACTAGTGGTGTTATTTTTGGACATGTACTGTATGTTTATGTTCTATATCTATAAATGTTGTACTGTAAATACTTTATAGACCTATCACTAATACTAGTGGTATTATTTTTGGAGATGTACTGTATGTTTACGTATTATTTTTAGATGTTGTACTGTATACATTTTATCACATCAATATTTTATGGTTTGGCACCTTTCATGCTCTTACAAGTGCACTTATCTGTAACGACTATCAAATAATAAATTTGTATACATGTTTGATATATTGATAGTGCTCTTTTATCTTTGCGTCAAGTTCTCCAAGACCTACAATTGCGTTATATTTTGAAAATGCGTAAGTACATATACATACACACATCTTACTAAGCCTGCTAGAACAAGTACATACACACTAAATGAAGGGACATGCTACTTAATGTTAAGTACATACACACCTAATTAAAGACATGTTACTTAGTGTTAAGTACATTGGCACTTAATTAAGGACATGTTACTTAGCGTTTAGTACATACACACTAAATGAAGGGACATGTTACTTAGTGTTAAGTACATACACACTTAATTAAGGACATGTTACTTAGTGTTAAGTACATACACACTTAATTAAGGACATGTTACTTAGCATTTAGTACATAGACACTAAATGAAGGGACATGTTACTTTGTGTTAAGTACATACACACTTAATTAAGGACATGTTACTAAGTGTTAAGTACATACACACTTAATTAAGGACATGTTACTTAGTGTTAAGTACATACACACTTAATTAAGGACATGTTACTTAGTGTTAAGTACATACACACTTAATTAAGGACATGTTACTTAGCATTTAGTACATAGACTTTATATGAAGGGCCATGTTACTTAGAGTTAAGTACATAGGCACTTAATTAAGGACATGTTACTAAGTGTTAAGTACATACACACTTAATTGAGGACATGTTACTTAGTGTTAAGTACATACACACTTAATTAAGGACATGTTACTTAGCATTTAGTACATAGACTTTATATGAAGGGCCATATTACTTAGAGTTAAGTACATAGGCACTTAATTAAGGACATGTTACTAAGTGTTAAGTACATACACACTTAATTAAGGACAATTGAGGACATTAAGGACATGTTACTTAGTATTGTTAAGTACATTTAGTACACACTTTAATTAAGGACATGTTACTTAGCATGTTTAGTACATAGACATACTTTATTATGACTTAGGGCCTTAATTACATATTACTTAGAGTTAAGTACATAGGCACTTAAGTTAAGTACATAGGACTTAATTAAGGACATGTTACTAAGTGTTAAGTACATACACACGAAATGAAGGGACATGTTACTCAGTGTTAATATGTATAATGTACCTTCTTTGGTATTGTTCATATTTTGGTTTATTTTTGTAGTTTTAATTACATTTAATATACTATGATATAGACCAAACATCACAGGAATCACATCATGTGTGGAAATAACAAAAGCATATCTAACATGATATTTTAGTTAAATTAACATATACACAAAAATGTTAATTCTGTTTATAGAATTATGTCAATTATTTCACACTTATATGAATGTCATCAGATATTCATGTAGGTGGCAAAATAAAAATTATTAATTATGTTACCAACATGTGAAAATACAGTGCAGGTCCTTTGACATGCCATTGTTGCAACCCTTAATGCAAAAATACCTGTAATGTAATTTAATTTACATTGAGGGTATTTTTTACATTGAGGGTAAAGTTTTACATTAACAGTAAATAAGTGTATATGAAGTAACTCTTACTATTAAGAAATACCCTTTTATGTAAGCATTTATTACATTAAGGTTAGATATCTTATTTATGTTTTCTCTTTACAATAAGGGATGAACAAAACATTTCCGTGCAAGTTAAAAAGGCTTATATTCTGATGGCAAATATGAACAACAATTCAATTAGGTTAGATTGTAAGAAAAATGTCCTAGTTTGTGAAAATACAGCAAGGCTCTGTATCCTGTAAAACAGAAATGAATCCTTTGAAAATGAGGTGAGTAACCTTCCTGCCATTTCAGTGCCTCTAATGACTTACCCTAATTTGAGCCCGAGCAGATTCTACACCTGCTGGTTGTCCGGCAATTGATACCTGAAACATAGATATTGTAACACATAAAACAAATGGAAATCAACATCAAAATATCAGGTGTTCATGTAATATTGTAAAAATTCCAGGTAAGGTATAATCAGGTAATTTTTGGTCATTTCAGTGAAAACTGTCTTGAGAAAACATGGTCAAGAAAGATTAGATGTCTTGAAGGACCACACTCATGGAAGAACATCTGTCTTGAGAAAACATGGTCAAGAAAGATTAGATGTCTTGAAGGACTACACTCATGGAAGAACATCTGTCCTGAGAAAACATGGTCAAGAAAGATTAGATGTCTTGAAGGACTACACTCATGGAAGAACATCTGTCCTGAGAGAACATGGTCAAGAAAGATTAGATGTCTAGTGATCCAAACCACACTCATGGAAGAACATCTGTCCCTGAGAGAACATATTCAAGAAAGATATTCAGATGTCTTGAAGGACTACACTCATGGAAGAACATCTGTCCTGAGAAAACATGGTCAAGAAAGATTAGATGTCTTGAAGGACTACACTCATGGAAGAACATCTGTCCTGAGAGAACATGGTCAAGAAAGATTAGATGTCTTGAAGGACCACACTCATGGAAGAACATCTGTCCTGAGAGAACATGGTCAAGAAAGATTAGATGTCTTGAAGGACCACACTCATGGAAGAACATCTGTCCTGAGAGAACATGGTCAAGAAAGATTAGATGTCTTGAAGGACTACACTCATGGAAGAACATCTGTCTTCAGAGGGCATCGCAACCCTGACACCACTTTGTTGAATAATCTTTGAAATAAAACTGCTTTTGATAGACACCACATTCCAATAGTGGATGGGTTTGTCTCTGCCCACTCACTAGGCAGAGACCACTGTATCAGCACCATAATTATGATTTACAACTCTGAAGTATAGTGATCCAAATGATATTTATCAAAGACATTTTGTCAGCCTCAATATTTCATATTAATTTGACAAATAGTATTCATATTTTTCAGGAAAACATTTACTTTCATGAAATTTACGCAAGTTAAAGCTTTATAATGGGTTTTACAAAGAATGAATTACTTTAGCTAATTAACTCTGCAGAATGACTCTAATCATTACATAACTAATCTATATCCCTTTGCAAATATGCCTTTGAGTGTTTCTGTCTCTGTACTGCAAAGGGGATTCCATGGTTGTGTGATATATTTCTGCCTCTGTATTACAAAGGGGATTCCATGGTTGTGTGATATGTTTCTGCCTCTGTATTACAAAGGGGATTCCATGGTTGTGTGATATGTTTCTGCCTCTGTATTACAAAGGGGATTCCATGGTTGTGTGATATGTTTCTGCCTCTGTATTACAAAGGGGATTCCATGGTTGTGTGATATATTTCTGCCTCTGTACTGCAAAGGGGATTCCATGGTTGTGTGATATGTTATCAGATTTTGATTATTTAGCAAAAGATCGCAATTCTAAGTCATGTGTTTGCACACTTTATGTTTCGACATTTCCTGAGAAAACTTTTTTCTACATTCTTTCAATATATTTAACTACATCTCATGGAATAAAGATTAAATCAAGTTTTTCAAATGTCAGATGCAGATACTAGATGTATATGTAAATGAGCACTTTAAATTAGACCCATACTAGATGTATATGTATCAGATCACTTTCAGTTATACCCATACTAGATGTATATGTACCGACGTACTTTAAAGTTATACCCATGCTAGATGTATATGTACCAGTTTACTTTCAAGTTATACCAATGCTAGATGTATATGTACCAGTTTACTTTAAAGTTATACCAATGCTAGATGTATATGTACCAGTTTACTTTAAAGTTATACCCATGCTAGATGTATATGTACCAGTTTACTTTAAAGTTATACCCATGCTAGATGTATATGTACCAGTTTACTTTAAAGTTATACCCATGCTAGATGTATATGTACCAGTTTACTTTCAAGTTATACCGATGCTAGATGTATATGTACCAGTTTACTTTCAAGTTAAACCCATGCTAGATGAAAATGTACCAGTTTACTTTCAAGTTATACCCATGCTAGATGTATATGTACCAGTTTACTTTCAAGTTATACCAATGCTAGATGTATATGTACCAGTTTACTTTAAAGTTGAACAAATGCTAGATGTATATCTACCATTTTGCTTTAAGTTATACCCATACTAGATGTATATGTACTTGAGTACCTTAAGTTATACCCATACTAGGTGTTCATGTACCAGTAAACTTTAAGTTATACCTATACCAGATGTATATGTATCAGATCACTTTCAGTTATACCCATACTAGATCTATATGTACCATTTTGCTTTAAGTTATACCCATATTAGATGTATATATAACTGAGTAATTTAAGTTATACCAATTCTAGATGTATACTGGTATATAACTGAGTACTTTAAGATATACCCATACTAGATGTATATGCAACTTTTTACTTTAAGATATACCCATACTAGATGTGTATGTACCTGATTGCTTTTTTCTTGTACTGTGTTGCCTCTGTTTGAGTCTGGAAAATGGATGTGACATCCTGTTTTGTTCATGACGCTTTTGATATTATTACCTCCCTTCCCTATCACATGAGAATGGTCCGTATGTGAGACATCCATTTTCAGTGTCACTCGGTTACTCTGTGAAAAAAGTAAAAAAACAAATTAAGGCACAGATTTAAATTTTCGTGTTCTGAGAGGAACTTATTTATGGGTATTAAATTTCACACAAGATAGGTTACGAAGTGTCTTTCTGATACTTCATAACTGTAATGTATTATATTTGCCGGTATTTAATTTCCCGAAATTTTCTATGACCGCGAATATAGCAAAATTCAATCCCCCACGAATAAAAGCTACTATAAAGTATTGTTATTTTACATGTATAAAACAAATACAAATAGATGTGTGTTTAAGAATAAAAAATTTCTTTCTTCATGTCATATATTTATCAAGTGAAACAATTTTAATCCACATATGTGAAGGAGAGAAAATAAATGGAAACTCCAACCCGCATGACATTTTTGGAAAGTAGACCAAAAAAATGAAAGCTGTCCTCCCTCTTATTTTGGAAAAATGTGCCTGAGAAACAAGATATTAATTTTTGTTGGCCTAAATCTAAAAACAAAATGTTAATTTTTGTCGGCCTATATCTAGAAACAAAATATTAATTTTTGCTGGCCTAAATCTAGAAACAAGATATTAATTTTTGCTGGCCTAAATCTAAAAACAAAATGTTAATTTTTGCCGGCCTATATCTAGAAACAAGATATTAATTTCTGCTGGCCTAAATCTAGTCCATGTAAAACATTAAGAGACCGGTTGTAGAAATAATAAAGAAGAAAACAATTATCTGAAACTACAATCAATATAAAACAATGTCATTCACTTAAGTTCCATACTGAACCAAGGCAAATGTGTCTGTCTGTCTGTCTCTCTCTGTCTGTCTGTCTCTCTCATCTTGCATACATACACAAGGTTTATCAATAAACTACTAGAATTTTAATAAACTAATTGAGTAACAAGGGGAAATCAAACAGTATGATTTTACTCAACTCCCATGCTTATCAGAAATTTTAAGTGGTAAATAAACAATGTCATACAGATTGGTCTCAACTGATAAGTTATGTTTTACTGATTATTACAACATCAATTCTGCCATGTTTACTTTATCCCAGTAATAATATTATTACAATCATATCTGACACAAACTTGTGCTGATCTCAACATTTCAAAAAGTAAATAACAAAACATTCCAGCTGATGGAGCAATTATTGCATACAACAGGATCATCTCCCAGCCTGAATTACTCGGTTGACAAGAAACTGAAATAAAGCTATGGATGTTTTGAAGATTTCATTCAAAATTTATTTAAGAATCACTGGTGTGATCATCTTTATGATATATTTCCCATGAATGTGAGCCTTATAACCTGGATAGTGGATAGAGAATGCTTAGATTTCCTGTGAAAGTGAGCCACTAAAACTCCCCCTAATTATCTTGATAGTCTTTCTGTTGTATTATGCCAGTTAATCATGTTCTATGACACTGAAAGGGTTGAATGTTGTAGCAAGAGGCAAAAACTTACAAATCCCAATCCTACCCACAAGGGTCATAAAGTTTACACTTGTTGTAAAGGCTTTAAGACCTAGTTGTCCATTATCAATATGTAAAAACTCTGATTGCTACAGAGGCAAACAGAGCTAGAGGCAAACAGGGCTACAGAGGCAAACAGAGCTACAGAGGCAAACAGAGCTACAAAGGCAAACAGAGCTACAGAGGCAAACAGGGCTACAGAGGAAAAACAGAGGCTACAGAGGCAAACAGGGCTACAGAAGAAACAAAACAGAGCTACAGAGGCAAACAGGGCTACAGAGGCAAACAGCTACAGAGGCAAACAGGGCTACAGAGGCAAACAGGGCTAGAGTGGCAAACAGAGCTACAGAGGCAAACAGAGCTACAGAGGCAAACAGGGCTACAGAGGAAAAACAGAGGCTACAGAGGCAAACAGGGCTACAGAAGAAACAAAACAGAGCTACAAAGGCAAACAGAGCTACAGAGGCAAACAGGGCTACAGAGGAAAAACAGAGGCTACAGAGGCAAACAGGGCTACAGAAGAAACAAACAGAGGATAGAGTGGCAAACAGGGCTACAGAGGCAAACAGGGCTACAGAGGCAAACAGGGCTACAGAGGCAAACAGGGCTACAAAGGCAAACAGGGCTACAGAGGCAAACAGGGCTACAGAGGCAAACAGGGTTACAGAGGCAAACAGAGCTACAGAGGCAAACAGAGCTACAGAGGCAAACAGCTACAGAGGCAAACAGCTACAGAGGCAAACAGAGCTACAGAGGCAAACAGGGTTACAGAGGCAAACAGAGCTACAGAGGCAAACAGAGCTACAGAGGCAAACAGGGCTACAGAGGCAAACAGGGCTACAGAGGCAAACAGGGCTACAGAGGCAAACAGGGTTACAGAGGCAAACAGAGCTACAGAGGCAAACAGAGCTACAGAGGCAAACAGCTACAGAGGCAAACAGAGCTACAGAGGAAAACAGGGCTACAAAGGAAAAACAGAGCTACAGAGGCAAACAGGGCTACAGAGGCAAACAGAGCTACAGAGGCAAACAGCTACAGAGGCAAACAGAGCTACAGAGGCAAACAGGGCTACAAAGGAAAAACAGAGCTACAGAGGCAAACAGGGCTACAGAGGCAAACAGAGCTACAGAGCTACAGAGACAAACAGAGCTACAGAGGAAAACAGGGCTACAGAAGCAAACAGCTACAGAGTCAAACAGAGCTACAGAGGCAAACAGAGCTATAGAGGCAAACAGGGCTACAGAGGCAAACAGAGCTACAGAGGCAAACAGAGCTACAGAGGAAAACAGGGTTACAGAGGCAAACAGAGCTACAGAGGAAAACAGGGTTACAGAGGCAAACAGAGCTACAGAGGCAAACAGAACTACAGAGCTACAAAGCTACAGAGGCAAACAGAGCTACAGAGGAAAACAGAGCTATAGAGGCAAACAGAGCTACAGAGCTACAGAGGCAAACAGAGCTACAGACGAAAACAGAACTACAGAGGCAAACAGGGCTACAGAGGAAAACAGAACTACAGAGGCAAACAGAGCTACAGAGGCAAACAGAGCTACAGAGGCAAACAGGGCTACAGAGGCAAACAGGGCTACAGAGGCAAACAGAGCTACAGAGGCAAACAGAGCTACAGAGGCAAAAAACAGAGCTTCAGAGGCAAACAGATTTAAAAAGGCAAACAGAGCTAGAGAGCTACAGAGGCAAATAGAGCTACAGAGGCAAACAGGGCTACAGTGGCAAACAGAGCTACAGAGGCAAATAGAGCTACAGAGGCAAATAGAGTTACAGAGGCAAACAGGGCTACAGAGGCAAACAGAGCTACAGAGGTAAACAGAGCTACAGAGGCAAATAGAGCTACAGAGGCAAATAGAGCTACAGAGGTAAACAGAGCTACAGAGGCAAACAGAGCTACAGAGGAAAACAGGGCTACAGAGGCAAACAGAGCTACAGAGGCAAATAGAGCTACAGAGGTAAACAGAGCTACAGAGGCAAACAGAGCTACAGAGGCAAACAGGGCTACAGAGGCAAACAGAGCTACAGAGGCAAACAGAGCTACAGAGGAAAACAGGGCTACAGAGGCAAACAGAGCTACAGAGGCAAATAGAGCTACAGAGGTAAACAGAGCTACAGAGGCAAACAGAGCTACAGAGGCAAACAGGGCTACAGAGGCAAACAGAGCTACAGAGGCAAAAAACAGAGCTACAGAGGCAAACAGAGCTACAGAGGCAAACAGAGCTACAGAGGCAAAAAACAGAGCTACAGAGGTAAACAGGGCTACAGAGGCAAACAGACATTTTGATAGTGACTGCAGTCTTGTAACTTTGAATGACAAAAAGGCTATAGATGACAGCAGAAATGGTAAGTTCACAATATGACCAACAAATGAGATAAGGGTAAAACATCTCATGTATTTATTACACCACTGTCAGGGACAGTTTCAGTTAATATATATGTAAACTATAACATCATATCTATTACACTATTGACAGGGATAGTTTCATTTCATATACATGTAAAATATAACATCATATCTATTACACTATTGACAGGGATAGTTTCATTTCATATACATGTAAAATATAACATCATATCTATTACACTACTGTCAGGGACAGTTTCATTCTATATACATGAAAGTTATGACATAATTTTTATTACACATACATGTATAAGCCAAATTAACACATATTCTCCTTATATGATCTTAAATTTGCCTTAAATCACCGCATTCTCAATGACAGCATATATCTCCATGCTTCAATTATCTAGCTTGAAAATTTGCTTTCATTTTAAATTTGCCCTCTTATCTAAGGACAAAGACTGGGGAAATTAAACAGAGGTGAAAATTTAGAGGTATACAATATCTATCACCTATCAAACAATGGACAACATTCTATTAAATCATAAGTTTGTACAAATGTATAATATATATGCATTAACATACAAGTGTAATTTGGGAGGGTTTAAGTCTAGAAGTGACGTCTATTCTGCTATAACATGTAAACTTATAATAGTATCTAGATAAATGTTTTAAGTAAACAAACACACAGAAAGAATGATTCATATATAACCTTAAATTTAAAAAAAAGCTATTGAAACCATTATTTGAATGGAAGCAACTATAAATCATGTAATCAACGTTTGATACATGTAATTCTTTGTAATAACAAAAGTTTATTTTTTCACACAATACTGTAAATCAATAGATAAAAAAAATAAAATTTCTCCAAGCTGTGAAAAAGTAACCTTTAACCCATTGTCTTTCAAATAAAATATGATAAAAAGCTTCAAGGGCATGAGTAATGGATTTGCTTTGAGTATTTATTCTAAAATATATCTTTACAATACATGGAATATGATAACTGAAAAGGCCTCTACATTTGTTACTCTTTAATAAAGCTAGAATTGAAATGTAATGACTTCTGTCTGTTTGAATTTACAGATGTTCTTCACAATTTTAAAAGTATTTGCCATAAAAGCTTCAATTGGAATCTCTCACTTCCTTGGCATAATTCCCATTTGTGGGCATACAAACCCAGAACTGAATTACTCGAGAAATTACATGCAATGAAAAGAAATTTTAAATGCTTCAGATATTCATCAGTTTTACTCATATGTGAGCAATGTTTCAAAATCATCTTGACTTTATAAAATTTATTGCATAATAGTAGGGATGCTTATGGTAGCCTAACAGTATAGTGCCAAATGTTCAGTTTTGGCTGAATCATATTCAAGACTTTAAAACAGGTAATTCTGGCTTGGTCAGATTAAATACTTTAGAACCGGTAATTCTGGCTAGGTCAGATTTAAGACTCTAGAATCGGTAATTTTGGCTGGGTCAGATTCAATACTTTAGAATAGGTAATTCTGGCTGGGTCAGATTTAAGACTCTAGAATCAGTAATTCTGGCTGGGTCAGATTTAAGACTTTAGAATTGGTAATTCTGACTGGGTCAGATTTAAGACTCTAGAATTGGTAATTCTGGCTGGGTCAGATTCAATACTTTAGAATAGGTAATTCTGGCTGGGTCAGATTTAAGACTTTAGAACAGATAATTCTGGCTGGGTCAGATTCAAACCTTCAAAGCAATGAGTTTTACCTAGGTAAATACTCAAGACTGTAAATCAAGATGTTTTGGCCAGATTAGACTCAGGACTTTAAAACAGATCATTTTTCCTGGGTTGGATTCAATACTTTACAACAGGCAGTTTGGACCAAGGATACATAAAAAAAATTTAGATTAAGAACTTTTGGTTGGGTCATATTCAAGAGAATCCAGGATAGATATAAGAGAATACTACTTTGAAACAAAACAATTTGGAGAATGATAAAGAACTTTGTTTTTGTACAAAAAGCAGGGTTTTGTATCACTGCTAAAGTGAACTGTACATAGATGACTTATTTGGGTAAGAATACAGTTGTTTAGTATCATGCTGGGACCAGGTTTTACAAGTTTGTTGATAATCTCAGCACTTTTGTGAATACAGCAGTATACAAAGTTGATCATTAATTAATGATACATTCATACTGAATACCTGGATAAAATTCATTATATAACTGATGTTATTCACTTATTGTAAAGAAAGAAAATATGACTTGCCAGTAGTAAATACCCTGACATGGTGATCATTGATGTCTGTTGCGGGAGTCAGTATTATTCTGCTGTCCACTGTAACAGGATTACAGTTAGGTGAGGAGGATCTACATGTATGTACCTATTATAATGATTACATGACACCTAATAGAGAGGTCATAATACAGAAGTTGTAATATAGAGGTCATACCTTTGTGTCCAGTACAAACATGATCCTCTCTTTGGCAGATTTTACATCCTCTGGATAACCTATCACTTTGATATGAGGATCTGAAAAACATAACAACATTTATAATTCCTACTATTCAATGTATAGATTATGCCTGTATACAATGTGGTCAAGGATTAATTTGTACTGGTATGTGTCTGTATGTAGTGGCTGCAAACTTCACTATTATATAAATTTAACTTACATGGACTTTGAATGTATACATTTGTACATGTATGTAAATAATTGCTACAAAATATTGCTACAAAAGACCAAATATACTACTCATCTATGCTTCTTTTCACCTTGCTCTTTCACAAATACAATATTAAATTTACATAAAGTTTCCATCAATAAAAAGTATTATTTCATAATTTAAATAAGATGTGTTTGTGAAACACAAATGCTCTATGCTCAAAGAATTCTATGCTGGCAAATAATTTGTATACCAATACTTTAAATAATGCAATGTCTTACATTTTGATCTCACCCCACCCCAGGGGCATGTGATGTTAGTGAAGTGTTAGCAACCCTTAGATGAACTTACAGTCTATGTTTGGTTACTGTATCACAATCCAAACTTGATATATTTATATGTAAGTGGGATGGACAGACAGATGGACTATACAAACACTAGATGCCCCTTGCGGACATTTCAGGCCAGGGGCGTAAAATGCTATTTAATGGAAACCAGGTAAAATCCATATAACCTGGCGGAGTGGAGTCTTGTGAACCCTTTCTTGTACTGGGCTTGTTTAAATTTTAGGTAATAACATTTAAATTACGCTGACAAGAGTAATCGTTCCTACATGTATTTGCCACCATACATAAGAGAGTATCCAGTGAGGAATAAAAGTGTTTTTCCTTTGCAGCTAGTCATAACCGAAAAAGTGAGTAGAATCATCATATGATAATCAAAAAGTTACTCCTCCCTGCAATCTTATGTGATTCGGACAATAATTCAACACACGTCACATAGGGAGGGAGGAATCTTTTAGTTGGTTTATATCAGATAGATATATCCAAACTTGTGCAAACCAAACACCAAATGTCAATATTAAATATGTTCTATGTATCAAAGGCATTGTTTCAAAGGAGATGCCATCCCAACAAATTTAGAAAAAATATACATTATATAATTTATGATTAAATCCTTTTTTTTTACAATAATTGATAAACAATCTAAATTACATAGATAAATGACTTGTTGGCATCTACAAAAAACATATGCCCTAGCTGGCATCATAATCCATGATAAGCTCTGGGTCCTATGGATGAGATGAACATGTCATGACCACTGTATTAACTGGACACTTCTGAGATGTACATGTACTGTATAGCATGACCATTGTGTTAACTGGACAACTCTGAGATGTACATGTACTGACCATTGTGTTAACTGGACAACTCTGAGATGTACATGTACTGACCATTGTGTTAACTGGACAACTCTGAGATGTACATGTACTGACCATTGTATTAACTGGACAACTCTGAGATGTACATGTACTGTATAGCATGACCATTGTGTTAACTGGACAACTCTGAGATGTACATGTACTGACCATTATGTTAACTGGACAACTCTGAGATGTACATGTACTGACCATTGTGTTAACTGGACAACTCTGAGATGTACATGTACTGACCATTGTGTTAACTGGACAACTCTGAGATGTACATGTACTGACCATTGTGTTAACTGGACAACTCTGAGATGTACATGTACTGACCATTGTGTTAACTGGACAACTCTGAGATGTACATGTACTGACCATTGTGTTAACTGGACACTTCTGAGATGTACATGTACTGTATAGCATGACCATTGTGTTAACTGGACAACTCTGAGATGTACATGTACATGTACTGACCATTGTGTTAATTGGACAACTCTGAGATATACATATACTGTATAACATGACCATTGTGTTAACTGGACAACTCTGAGATGTACATGTACTGACCATTGTGTTAACTGGACACTTCTGAGATGCACATGTACTGTATAGCATGACCATTGTGTTAACTGGACAACTCTGAGATGTACATGTACTGACCATTGTGTTAACTGGACAACTCTGAGATATACATATACTGTCTGGCATGACCATTATGTTAACTGGACAACTCTGAGATGTACATGCACTGACCATTGTGTTAACTGGACAACTCTGAGATGTAAATGTACTGACCATTGTGTTAACTGGACAATTCTGAGATGTACATGTACTGACCATTGTGTTAACTGGACACTTCTGAGATGCACATGTACTGTATAACATGACCATTGTGTTAACTGGACAACTCTGAGATGTACATGTACTGACCATTGTGTTAACTGGACACTTCTGAGATGCACATGTACTGTATAGCATGACCATTGTGTTAACTGGACAACTCTGAGATGTACATGTACTGACCATTGTGTTAACTGGACAACTCTGAGATGTACATGTACTGACCATTGTGTTAACTGGACAACTCTGAGATGTACATGTACTGACCATTGCATTAACTTGACAACTCTGAGATGTACATGTACTGACCATTGTGTTAACTGGACTCCTCTGAGATGTACATGTACTGACCATTGTGTTAACTGCTCAACTCTGAGATGTACATGTACTGACCATTGCATTAACTTGACAACTCTGAGATGTACATGTACTGACCATTGCATTAACTGGACACTTCTGAGATGTACATGTACTGTATAGCATGACCACTGTGTTAACTGAACAACTCTAAGATGTACATGTACTGATCATTGTGTTAACTGGACAACTCTGAGATGTACATGTACTGACCATTGTGTTAACTGGACTCCTCTGAGATGTACATGTACTGACCATTGTGTTAACTGGACAACTCTGAGATGTACATGTACTGACCATTGTGTTAACTGGACTCCTCTGAGATGTACATGTACTGACCATTGTGTTAACTGGACAACTCTGAGATGTACATGTACTGACCATTGCATTAACTGGACAATTCTGAGATGTACATATACTGACCATTGTGTTAACTGGACAACTCTGAGATGTACATGTACTGACCATTGTGTTAACTGGACACTTCTGAGATTCACATGTACTGTCTAACATGACCATTGTGTTAACTGGACAACTCTGAGATGTACATGTACTGTCTGGCATGACCATTGTGTTAACTGGACAACTCTGAGATGTACATGTACTGTATACCTAGACATTTTCATTCCCATTTCATTTTTGCTTTTTTCATCCTTAGATGAGGGGGCGAATTTAAAGTGAAAGTGAACTTTTCAAGTTAAATAACTGAAGCATAGATGTACTTTCCATCCAAGTAACCAAAATGATTTAGGGTGAATATAAGAATTGTTTGTACACAGAATTACAACCCAGCATTTAACCAATGGCAGGCACAGAACAGGACATACTAGCTTGATTAATCATTACCTGGGACCAGAAACTTATGTCTCTATTTATACCTGTGCTGGATACACAAAATATTTTTTAGCTTTAAAACAACAAATTCATGTATTCCTGAATTTGTCAGAAAAGTAAGTACAGAAACAGAAATATAGACAGTTGAGATTATTCCACCAACACCTGGCCCTTTCAATTCATTACACAAAGAACCCATAAAGATACCGATTTTTTTCTTTGACGGGTCCTAAACATTACCCAATAAATTATGAGCAAGGACCAGATTTGCTCCATTTTGTGTATTGCTAGTTTGATAAACTGACACAAAACCTGTATTACAACAGTATTATGTACTCTCTGTAGAAAACCTTATCAGCAAACCTAAATCATTATCACTTCAAAATAAAATATCTTGTTTCAAGAAGTATCAAAGTTTTAACTTGTCAAATAATGCTGCCAGAAATTTTATCAGAGAAGAATTACGCATCAGAAAGTTATTACAACAGAACAACTAAAACCAGGTTAAACAGCTGAGAGTTCTATTGATCCTATCTTTATCCATCAGATGTAAACTGCTATATACTCATTCATTAGAACACTGAAGGTTTCCAGAAATTCTTTGGAAGGCTTATGTTTTGGGTTCTGTCAATATGTGGTGATAATGTTTATCAATTAATTTTGATAAAAGCTGGTACTCATGAAGCCACACAGTAAATTTTAAAAGTTTGACAGTTGTATAAAGAGAATTCTTCAGTAGTAACAACAGCTTCTTGTTGACCAGAATATGAAGCACTTGTTCATCAAAATTATATACATGTAGTCAAGTGTTGAGGTATGTTCTTAAGTACAGTTTAGAATTGGTGATTGCATGTGAATAATAAACTATAATCACAGCTGCACCAAAATGTATCATATTTTAACTATATATGTTACCAAATGTCAGGGCAGTAATTGGAAGAGCAAACAGGTGCCATTTGGTGATTAAAACAATATTTTAAAAACATGTATAAAAATCAGTAGATTTCTTAACTGAACGTCACTGACGAAATGCCTTGTTAACCAATGCTAAAGTTGAGTGAATTCTTGTAGTACAATTTCATCTCTCTCTCTCTCTCTCTCTCTTTCTCACACATACACACACACACACACACATACACACAAACACACACACACACCTACACACACACACCTACACATGCACACACATACACAAACACACACACACACACACACACACACACACACACACACACACATGTAGCTAGGGAAGATTCAAACTACTGCATGTCTGCAATCTAAATTTGGTAGCAAATACAAAAAATTGGTTTGTGTATATCTATGCTATTAGATAGACTGAGACCACTGTTTGATGAGAGCCAGTCAAGCATAAAATATAGGTCAAATGCAGCATATGCAACATACAATTTGAGTTTCTGGTGCATCACAATGTATGTGAAACATATGCAAATGTATGTTTACATTTAACACATGAATTATTTATAACATGTTACAACAGGCCTGAACATTGTCCTTGAACAAAGTAACTGAAAAGTGAGATATAGGTCAAAAGCAGCATCTCAAATATGCACCCTGAAGGATTTCATGTGTCATGTATGTAATATTGTTATGTTTAACACTCAAGATACAAAAATTAGATATGAACTGCCTTTGAACATGTACAATGCTATAATGCATAATAATGCATAATAATATTTAAATCTACTTGTCTAAATGCAAAAATGACTTGTCCGGAAATCAAGTGTAATATTCATAGACATTATTAAACAAGTATAATCTTTATTGAATTAGCTTTTTCCTTCATCAATTTCACTTGCCCTTTTGGACAAGTGAGAAGTAACATCTACTTGTCTAAATAGAAAATTGACTTGTCCCGGACAACTGGACAAACCTTAATGTTGAAACCTGCCAATCTACCCTTAGTCAGCTTATTAAGCAAGTCATGTCTTCTACTATCACTAATTCGTCTCATTAACCAAATAATTTCTCCCACTCTCCCTAACTCAGCTAATTAACCCAATCATTTCTTCCACCTTCATTAATTAAGCTTCTTCATCCAAACATTTTCTTCCACCTACATAACTCAGCATATTAACCCAACCGTTTCACAACTCAAATTATTAACTCAACCATTTCCCAAACTTCTCTTACTTGGCTAAATTGTAATTAATCCAAATATTACTTCTACTATCTAACTGAGCTCATTGATACAACAATATCCTCACCTTCCCTAACTCAGTTCATTAACCTGCCTAGTTTCTCACCTTCTCTACCTCAGCTCATTACTCCAACCATCTTCCCACCTTACCTAACACAACTCATTAACCATACCATTGTCCCACTTTCCCTGACTCAGCTCATTAACCCAACTAGTTCCCCACCTTCCCTAACTCAGTTCATTAATCCTACCATTTTACCACCTTCCCTAACTTGGATCATTAATCCAACCATTTTACCACCTACCTACTACCATCTTCCTACCTTCACTAACCCAATCATTGTCCCACCTTCCCTAACTCAACTCATTAATCCAACCATTTTCCCACCTTCCCTACCTCAGCTCATTAATCCTACCATCTTCCTACCTTCCCTAACACACCTCATTAACCCAATCATTGTCCCAACTTCTCTTACTCAACTCATTAACTCAACCATTGTCCCATCTCCCAATATTCAGCTCATTAACTCAACCAAATTTTCACCTTCCTCAACTCAGCTCATCATTAACCTAACTAGTTCAGACCTTCCCTAACTCAGTTCATTAATCCAACCATCTCCCCAGCTAATGTAACTCATTAACCAAATCAATGTCCCACCTTCCCTGATTAAGCTCATTATCCAAACCATTTTCCCACCTTCCCTAGCCCAGATCATTAATCAAACCATTTTCTACCTTCCCTAACTCAGATCATTAATCCAACCATTTTCCCACCTTCCTTAACTCAGATCATTAATCCAATCATTTTCCCACCTTCCCTAACTCAGCTCATTAACCAAATCATTTTCCCACCTTCCATAACTTAGATCATTAATCCAACAATTTTCCCACTTTCTCTAACTCAGCTATTAACCCAATCATCTCCCCACCTAACACAACTCATTAACCCAATCATTGTCACACCTTCCCTGACCACGCTCATTTTCCAAATCATTGTCCCATCTTCTCATACTCAGCTCATTTAAACCCAACCATTTCCCACCTTCCATAACTCAGATCATTAACAAAACCATTTTCCCACCTTCCCTAACTTAGATCATTAAACCAATCATTTTCCCACCTCCCTTAACTCAGCTCCTTAACCCAACCATCTCCCCTCCTAACACAACTCATTAACCCAACCATTTCCCACCTTCCTTAACTTAGCTCATTAACCCAACCATTTTTCCCACCTTGCCTTACACTCAGCCCAAAGTTTTAAGTTTGCTTTCTGTAAGAAAACACATGACAGTGATGAGAGTTACGCAACACATCTGTTCTTCAGATCTCATATAACACAAGCATAAGGCTCCATGATTTGAACTTCACAGATCTAATACTTTTAAGTATTATACAGAGAATTAATTTTGGAACATCTCCAACCAGTGTAACCACAAGTGTTGTAGCCTCCACTGTTGTTACTCTGGATTTACCAAGTCTCATTGCAATAGGAAAGAATTTGGCACTTGTTTATTTTATAATAGTATCTGATTATACAAGAGTTATCAACTTGATAAAATAACAAAGTTATCTTACTTTTCACATTGCCTCTATTTTACGAGTTTACATACACTCTTACACTTTCTTACATACCAAGGACAGAACCTTTAGCAGTATGTATGACATATATAATGACTTTGGCATTTTCTTCCAAGGTTTTGGACTAAACCTAGAGATATTTATACAAAAATAATGACTAAACCCACTCCGAATTTATAGAATCTTGTATTTAAATCAAAGTCAGTTTAAATCCACCTTTCAATCAGAAGTAAATTGTAG
This sequence comes from Atrina japonica, assembly GCA_030159075.1. Taxonomy (NCBI): domain Eukaryota; kingdom Metazoa; phylum Mollusca; class Bivalvia; order Pterioida; family Pinnidae; genus Atrina; species Atrina japonica. Next base: position 340,895 of record BROG01000086.1, on the reverse strand, counting down.
AGTGTTTGACAAGTAGTAAAGACTGTTTCACTGTAATAGAAATGTCACTGTGCTTGTACATAAAGTGTCCCAAAATAAGAACTATGTCAAAAGGTCAGGTGTCAAGGAAATTTATAGGTGTTCTCTCTCAAAGAATTAAACAAAGTTCTATTGATAATTTTTTCACATCATGTTTCCATTTACTGAAAAATATTGTTTATTGCATCATTTAAAAAAAACCCATCTAATTAGGACATACATGTAGAGGTGAAAAAAGACCTAAAATACTGTGAGAGTTCCTTATCTAAAATGTAAAACATCCATACCAAAAAAAAAAAACAGGTTATTGTCATATTGGCTATTGGTTGAATATACACAGTACACAGGCAAACTTCTTACTATTAAGTTGTTGCCACAAGGATATCAGGAGTTACATTTAATGTCAACATTTCCCAAATTTTACAGTTGGTATAATAACCTTGTTTGCAATTACAGTGTTTCACCGAATGAGATGTTGAAATGTCTGTTCGATAGTAGCTGATGAATCATCTATACCAATTATGACAAGGATTAATTCCTCAATTATTTCATTTGAATTTATCTGTGGTTTCAAGACGAGTGTGACCACTTGTCAGATGACATTTACTCTTGCATTAGCACCTGATACTATCTCTGGATTTCAGGTATGTGTATGTCTAATTTTCACCTAATTTGATTATAATCTCCTGGACCTTTTTATGATTAATACTTTGGTATCTATGATTTTAATATTATATTGTTTTAAGTTGATATAGTTAGATTTAAAGCATCAATTAATTACCAAAGACAAATATTTAACTGAAAATAAAATTTTGCCCCTACTAACAAACTTTTGAAGAACACATTTAAACCTCACTTGACTTAATTTATTACTGCAACTTTCTGTTATCTAGCATGAGATTTTACTGCCTAACTTAAATCATGGATCCATGAAAAATAATGGACTTTATTTCAAATGAATAACCTAATCCAATCAAATCTTAAGTGGAAAAATAGGTAAAGAATTTGAAAACCCTAAACCTTTTTCTGTTCTCCCTGAAATGTGATTTCATTATTAATTTTTAATTGACCTACATGATAGTAAACTTTGGAAAAGGTTCAGGATTGGGCAAATCCCGTTTAACAGGTAACAATCAATCTAATTTTTGAAATTTTATAGATAAAAAGTTATATATAATTCCTATTACAGGAAAACAGATCTGAGAGGGACCTCAAACAAGCTCTACCAAAATAGACATTTATAAGCTGAGGTAAAACTGCAGTGATTAATAAATTAACACAACATACCCATTAAATGAATGCAACAAGAAGGAACTAGTCTTATTTCAAATGCACACACACACACACACACACACACACACACACACACACACACACACACACACACACACACATATACACACACACATACACACACACATATATATATATAACAATTATGTAAAATTGCCCCTCTTTACGTATGTTAAGAATGTGTGTACTTCATGAACACTTGTAGTTGAACCATCCTATGATGTAGACATTTACCTCTGCAATAAATGAAAATACATCAGGATTTCAACATTTAAAGATTTCATCTTCATTATCATAATGTTTCTAATGGTACTGAAGTGGTCTGTCTTGAAAATTACAATTACAATATCCTGCAAAGAACTGTGGAAAGCCAAATTATAGAAATAACAGGTGACAGACATATTGAATGATGTGCACTACTTGTACCTACTGCACGAAATGACAGGAATGCTAACATTCGATATGAATACTGCCAAAGCCTACCCTGTAGCAGTCTGTAAACATGTACATGTAAGGTTTCTGGCACTATCAGTCCCACATATTGAAAACAAGATGAAGGACTGTTAAAATGACAGGAATGCTAACATTTGATATGACTACTGCCAAAGCCTACCCTGTAGCAGTCTGTATACATGTACATGTAAGGTTTCTGGCACTATCAGTCCCACATAGTAAAAACAAGATGAAGGACTGTTAAAATGACAGAAATGCCAGCATCCAATATGCCTACTCTGTAGCGATCTGTTAGTTACTTGTACTATCAGTCCCATATGTTAAACAAAAGGAGCAATGATGATAAAAAATTCTTGAGGAATCACCCTAGTTGTCACAATAATGTGTTTAAATATATGTAATACTTCAAAAGAAGTTTTTAATTCATAGAAGTATAAAGCAAAATGGATTTTTTCTGAGTTTGGTCTTTCAGGTTGACTTATGTGACAGTGGTCTCTCAAGACAGGTACCTACAGAATGCTGGTGGTTGCTTCCCGTGTACATTTTAAACGGTTCTCTCCTCCACCATTAAAGATGGCTGCCACCATATAATTGAAAAAATGTTGAGTGTGGCATAAAAACACTATTTAAAATTCAAATTCAACTCAAGACAGGTTACATATTACTATTATATATGTTTATCTGTTTCTAACAATTGACAACACTCTGTCCCCTTCTTTTTTTTCTACATTTACAATATTATGTTAAAAATTTAAATCACAATAGACCATTGATAAACAATTTTTAACAGAATAAAAAAAGACTTTCTTCAACTAGAGTCAACTATGAGGATCAAATGGGTACTGTTGCAGTCTATCATGCAGCCACTGATAAATTATCTGATATGCCTCTTAAATGTCAGAATTTCTGACATCATGTTACAGTGCATGTACATTTGATAACACTATCAATATCAGTGCTGAGAAATAATAGATGTAAACAGTCTCAGAACTGAACAAAAACATGCCATGCATGTGCATCAAGTACTACAGCTAAGGCACATCTAGACCTACCAGTACATGATTATATAACCTAGATTTAAAGGACAGATATTTTATGGTAAGTAGAGTCAAATTTCAGGAATGTATGAGCAGCCAGTGACAAACACTTGCATCCCCTGATAATTCAACGGATATGTCACTAATATGTAAAAGTTCTGACATCTTGTCTCAGTGAATGTATATGTGATAACAGTAACAAAATTACAAATCACTGTTGATGATAGTTGCAAGTAGTTACAAAGTTAAAAGTAAAGAAAATCATCTCTGAGGGTTCTTATACATCACAATTACATGAGGGTTATTATACATCACAAAGGTTCTTATACATTACAAAAAGTTCTTATACATCACAATTACATGAAGGTTATTATACATCACAAAGGTTCTTATACATTACAAAGGTTCTTATATATCACAATTACATGAAGGTTCTTATACATCACAAAGGTTCTTATACATCACACTTATACATCACAAAGGTTCTTATACATCACAATTACATGAGGGTTATTATACATCACAATTACATGAGGGTTATTATACATCACAAAGGTTCTTATACATCACAAAGGTTCTTATACATCACAAAGGTTCTTATACATCACAATTACATGAGGGTTATTATACATCACAATTACTTGAGGGTTATTATACATCACAAAGGTTCTTATACATCACAATTACATGAAGGTTCTTATATATCACAATTACAAACACAAACTGACATAAAACTTGTAGGATTTAGACTTTATCATATACTAATCTTGGTGATGGTCAACACATAGTAAACTGATAAACGTTCATGTATGTGATAATATATAGACCCACTATCAGATATGGAATTACATGCTTCATTTTAATATTTTATTCTGGGAAGATTGATACAGAAACATTTGGATACAGAGTTGTATATATATATGTATATATGTAAGTATCATGACAGAATGTAGAGAAAACTAAGTAATATGTAAGTATCATGGCAGAATGTAGAGAAAACTAAGTAATATGTAAGTATCATGACAGAATGTACAGAAAACTAAGTAATATGTAAGTATCATGACAAAATGTAGAGAAAACTAAGTGATATGTAAGTATCATGACAAAATGTAGAGAAAACTAAGTGATATGTAAGTATCATGGCAGAATGTAGAGAAAACTAAGTGATATGTAAGTATCATGACAGAATGTAGAGAAAACTAAGTGATATGTAAGTATCATGACAGAATGTAGAGAAAACTAAGTAATATGTAAGTATCATGGCAGAATGTAGAGAAAAGTAAGTGATGTGTAAGTATCATGACAGAATGTAGAGAAAAGTAAGTGATGTGTAAGTATCATGACAGAATGTAGAGAAAAGTAAGTGATGTGTAAGTATCATGACAGAATGTAGAGAAAACTAAGTGATATGTAAGTATCACGGCAGAATGTAGAGAAAACTAAGTGATATGTAAGTATCACGGCAGAATGTAGAGAAAACTAAGTGATATGTAAGTATCACGGCAGAATGTAGAGAAAACTAAGTGATATGTAAGTATCATGGCAGAATGTAGAGAAAACTAAGTAATATGTAAGTATCATGGCAGAATGTAGAGAAAACTAAGTGATATGTAAGTATCATGACAGAATGTAGAGAAAACTAAGTGATATGTAAGTATCATGACAGAATGTAGAGAAAACTAAGTAACATGTAAGTATCATGACAGAATGTAGAGAAAACTAAGTAACATGTAAGTATCATGACAGAATGTAGAGAAAACTAAGTAATATGTAAGTATCATGACAGAATGTAGAGAAAACTAAGTAACATGTAAGTATCATGACAGAATGAAGAAAAAACTAAGCAATATATAAGTATCATACAATTCTAAATATCCGTCATTGAAAAAATTAGCATTCTTAATTTGGCATACTTTTTGGGGTACTCTACAATAATTTCTAATTATACTGAAATTCCTAGTGATATATATGTCCATATTTACTGTAAATTAAGATTATCAATCATGAAGTAGTTTTAGGCTGATAGCATGCTTTTGGACATGTTGTCTATACATTCCTTAATTTTGTTAACAAGAAGTGGTAATAAATTATGTGTAGAACATAAACAGGTCAAGGTGATGTAATTGAGTGATTGATTTTAGATAGGTTAAGTCAGGTAATCTTCAATACATCTTACTTTATGTCAGAGATTCTTTGAGAAGGCAATAATCAACTCATGAAAATAAAGGATTGATTTGACAATCAATTGATGTAGCAATTGACTGATATGACAACTGATGGCAGTGTAAGAGTAATATCTGGAGGAAAAATTAACCAATCGATTTTAAAATAAAAAATAAATAAACAAATTACACAAATTGAATGGTAATTAATTAACTGTATCTGCATATCTCATCGAGGAAAAAAAGAAATAAAAATTTTGTGAAGTTTCAAACTGAAGACTTCAAACAGTATCGTTTAGCAGAATCAGCAATAAAAACATTCGAAGCTAATGCTACATAATTTATGTCAAAAGGATAATCACATTTGATTGGCTCATGCATATATGAAATATCTGTTAAGAGTTTTTCATGTTTGTAAGTCTAAAAAAAAAAGAATCTAGAATCTAAATAAAACTTGTAAATTCCTAATCTTGTGAGATAGTGATATGGTATAATGGGTGTAAGTAGGAACGATTGACAGAAATTTTTGTTAGTTTGGGTAATTTACATAATGACATGTGTAAACTCCTCCCTGAATCTTGAGGTTGAAACTGATATTTATCTAGGTACACATGCACTGGTTTCTAAGGTTCAAAGACTATTGGCACAAATTAATGGCTTGCACAACATGATCTATTTTCAAAGAAATTTTTACCATCATTCCTCATGTTGAAAATATTCCTGGCAGGCACCATGATTGATAAAGATAACAAATTACCAAAGACATTTTTTAAATTAAATGATAATGAAGAGCAAAGGGAAAATACATGAACTTTGAAACAAAAACTAAAAAAATAAAATTGACAAATCAAAATAATGAATGTTGTTCAATATCAAAATAATTTAGGAAAACAAGAAACCACAAAATAAGGTATGTGAAGCATTAAACATGTATTTCAAAGGTCAAGGTCACAGATGAAGAGCAAGGTAAAAAATCAAGGTCATTGTCTGTTAATGTCATTATGCTATATCAATATGGAAGGCTACAGCTCATACTTATAACAATTTTCTCACAACTGAGGTAACCTAATTGCTGACACAGAGACATCTTCAATTTAAAGACCAGTATTTGCTTCCAATATGGCCAGCAAGGTAAACTTTGTCTTGTTTTCTTACTTTTTTAACTGGTACCATATACCACATTCAAAAACTTAATAGTACATGTACATGAACAAAGTTCACCAAATTTTTGCAAATTTCTCACATTATTAGCTGAGGTTCCAGGAAAGCTCAACCCCATGCTGACTACAGGTGAGAGACATCATCATTTTAATTTTATATATCACAATTTACACAGGCAACCCATTGCCTTTTGCTAGACATTAAGACTAAGATTGATTTGTGGAAGTTACAAGTTCTAATCATTTGTAAAACCATCACAAGATGTACATGTAAGAGTGGTTCTGAGACTAAGTCTAAGCACATAGTCCTAATCTAGGAAGGTACATTCTGATTTATTCCATATAGCAACACTTTGACTTTGATCATACATGTAGTCCTAAGCTATATGAAGGAACATTCATTCCCTAGATTTATGTTGTGTCTGATTAATACCCTGAGCAACATGGAAGAACTTTATTTCCTTCTGAGAAGTTTCAAGTCTGATCAGTCTGGGATTTAAACCCATGGTTTCACCTTTGCATAGTAAATGCTGTTTGACTGTTTGAACTACAATTACCACATAGCAATATACAGTGGTCTCAACTGTTTAAGTAAGTATAATTTCCAATATCAAATTTCTCTAACACATGCTTATGGTATGTTAATTTTTCTTTAAAACATTTATCATATTTTGCCTCTGATAGAACTTGACCAGAGCTGAATTCTTACTTCAATGAACAGAATGAATGATGAACTCTATAAAAGTAAAACATTTACACACAACATTGATCTTTTAAGCTACTCAGCCTTTGGAATTTAATATTCAAAATAAGCTGCTTAGGTACTTAGCTCAATTATCTTTTAATTAAAGTTAAATGATTCATATAAAAGTGCCAACCCCTGAAACATGTACCAGGTATGTATAGTCTGCAATTAACCTGTGGAAAGTTGATATGAATTAGATCTTGTTACCATTTCAAACAACTGAAGACACTTCAAAATTGAAATCCCGTGAGCAGAAGTAGCTGGAATTCTGTCAGCTTGATTCTGAGACTTCCAGAAGCCCAAGATAATTATGTGGGGAGGTTTACTAGTAGAGGGCAGGTTATGGGAAATTTACTTGTAGAGGAAAGTTGTGGGGATTTTTACTAGCGAAGGGAAGGTTGTGAGGAAGGGCAGGTTAATGGGAAGTTTACTTGTGGGGAGGAGGCAGGTTTTGGGGAAGTTAACTTGTATGGTAGAGAAAGTTTGTGGGAAAGTTTACATGTGGAGGGAAGGCTGTGGGGAAATTTACTAGTTGATGGCAGGTTGTGGGGATACCATATTTACTTCTCTAGTGGAGGACAGGTTATGAGGAAGTTTGCTTGTGGCGACATGCTGTCTTTTCTAGTTTACCTGTGGAGGACATGTTGTCATTTTAGTTTACCTGTGGAGGACATGTTGTCATTTTAGTTTACCTGTGGAGGATATGTTGTCATTTTAGTTTACCTGTGGAGGACATGTTGTCTTTTCTAGTTTACCTGTGGAGGACATGTTGTCTTTTCTAGTTTACCTGTGGAGGACATGTTGTCTTTTCTGTCTTTTACTATGAAGGAGAGGTACCTGGTATGCATTGCAACTGTGTTTCCCTCCTCCACCAATAAAACTTGCAACTTGCAATGCTAAACGTGGCTTAAATCACCATTAAAACAAACAAATCTAAACCAGAGAAAGTTATAATTGTCAAACAAAAGTATTGAATCCTAGATCTTAAAAGAAAAACTTGTACAAAGATTTGGGCAATTAGCTTTAGCAGAACAAACATAACTTAGAATACAATGACTTACACTTGCTGTGTATTTATGACCAAGTTTAATGGTTGTTACATCTGCAAGTTTGTAATTCTTGAAAAAAGACAGAAACATTTCATAAATATCCACAACGAATATGACAGATGACTTCATCTCTGTTTTAACGTCAGCTCATTTATACAAACATGTACATGTAATTGGCAAGACTTCAGAAATGTTATTGTCTCTCATGGAAACAAAAGATGATTTACATGCAACGGATTAAAAATACTGACACACAAAAAGAGTTTGAAAATGTGATACTAAAAAAGATACAATTTACAAACTTGTATACATTTATCTTCATTACAGCTCATTATACATAACTGTAACTGTGATGATCCAAATATTTCATCTTCATTGAAACAACAAAAACAGCTAATCATGTGTCATAAATTTAAACCAATGGTATAAACCAACATGCAATAAACTATGCAATGTTACGACCTTCCCACTATACAATACCAATCCAGACAGAGATTTTTAAGACACAATTTACAAGCCTTTCAAGGCTGTTTACCAGGAGCAAAAATAGTATTATTTCCCCCATAATTTAAGTATATTTTAACAATTTTTTAAAAGCGTACATGTACTTGTTTTAATGTATTGAAATTTCCAATTACAAAGGCAGGGGTACTTGTATATATGGACAATAAAAATCAACCATGAAAAAGATCTCGAAGTTTAATATAAAAGAACAAACTGTTAAAGTGATATAAGCTGTCACAAAAATTATTTTTGTCCCTTACATATAGTCGAGAATATCATAAAATGTGTGTTCAAATAAGTTATCAAACATGTGAAATGTAAAATATCTTCATTTCAAAATTATTTGTTTTATTAGAATTTAAGTTTTCCCATATCTTAAAAAATCCAGCTGCATTTCCAAATGCAATGACCTTTCATATAAACTCTTTCGCCACATCAAATGTGCTTCATAATTCAGTTAGGAGGGTCTTGATCCTTTATGCACTCAGTCTAACAGCAATCTCTGTCTTTGACACAATCAGCATATGTTAAAGTCGGCAGATTTTTATTTGTTTTATATTTACTATTAATATACAGTTTTATTGAAAAGTACATGTACTATGTAAAATATGTTATTTTCAATACTATTTTAAATACATGAAGAAAATTCTATGAATACATGTATATGAATAAAAATATTAGGTCACTAAAAGAAATACATCCAGTCTTTAATGTTACCCTGAATGCTGACATTGCCAAAATCAAAACAATATATGGTAACTGTGAAAACTATTTGTACCTCATAGTTTTACAATCATGCCGCAAAGTCTGGTGGAGTTGGGCAGTTCATGATCATGTGTGTCAAGAATGATAAAGCCGAGAATGCGATGGCACAAGTAAAAATTGGATCGTGATCACCTGATATACTCAGCAAGTGGACAATTTCAGAAACAAATGTTTTGAAACAACGGAAAAGACCAACTTTGCCTCATTTAGGTATGAAATGATGATGTATGAAAATAAATGCAAAGGGTAAGAAGAAAAGAATATATATTAACTGCAAATAGAACACGCTTATTGTCCACTTGGTAATCTTCGAAAAAATTATCGAAAATCGATTTGCAATGCTCTAAGTAATGGCAGACAAACAATATCAGATATTACGAATTACATTTGGCAAGATTGTTGCAATTATACACATATATTTGCTATTCTAACCACCAGATGTCTCTTTGGGATATATATGAGATAAAATATTACATAAAATGTAAAAATTTTCTCTTACTACAGTTCATATCGCTTTAAGACCAGTAATCTTTGTTTTCATCATAAAGTGAATTAAGAATATTTTGTTTGCATGGCTGAATATCACTGTTCTATGTTGAATTGTCTAGACATTTTGTGTTATGCTTGACTGAATATTCTGTTCCACATTTGGTTGTCTAGATATTTTGTGCTATGCTTGACTAAATATCCTGTTCTATGTTGGGTTTTTTTAGATATATTGTGCTATGCTTGACTAAATATCCTGTTCTATGTTGGGTTTTTTAGATATATTGTGCTATGCTTGACTAAATATCCTGTTCCATGTTGCACTATGTAGATATTATGGTTTTTGTTTGACTAAATATCCTGTTCCATGTTCAGTTATCTAGATACTTTGTGCTATGCTTGACGAAGTATCTTGTTCTATGTTGGGTTATCTAAATATTTTGTGCTATGCTAGACTTTATATCCTGTTCCATGTCCAGTTGTCTATATATTTTGTGCTATGTTTGACTACATATCCTGTTTGACAGCCGGTTGTGTAGATGTTTTTTGCTGTGCATGACATGACATCATGTTGTGTTCTTTTTAAACCTTAATGTGTGGTTGCCAAGAAATCTGGTATACCTAACAACCTGACACATCAGTATATAGACGTATAAATCAAAATCATGAAACACTAAATTAAAAAATTAAAAAACACCAATAAAATCATTTGTAACTTCTTATGTGAACAATGTATATCATGAAATCCTAGACCAACTTCTTGACATTTATACTTGGTAACAACAAAAACATTTTATCTTAAAAAATCATAAGTAGTAAAAATTGAATTATAAAATATATAACTGTAGCTAATGTATCTGCTATTGTAATTAGTTATAATGATGTAGAAATAAAAATATTTGTGTACAAGATCGTGTGTTTAAGTACAGGTTCATTAAGAACTGCATAAACTCTGTAACATTTCATCAGATTCAACAACCAATCAAATCCCTGGAAAAAAATATCATCATAAAAACATATAAGGTTAAACTAGAACAAAAAGCTTGAGTATCTTATTTTAGATGATTAAAGATTAAATGAGAACTACAGATCAGTATAAATTCCAGATATAAGTAGTATCATAAATGTAAGTGTGTGTAATTCAAAAGACACCAGCAACAAGAGCTGTCCTTAAGGAGGATATCACATGAATACTTCAGTGTACTAGCTCTATTAAACCTCAATGTGGGTACTGTAAACTACCAAGTGACAAGAACTTTCTATAAGGGATATGAATATCACTTAAATACCTCCATGTAGCTATATCAGACCTCAATGTGGGTACTGTACACTACCAAGTGAAAAGAACTTTCTATAAGGAGGATATGAATATCACTTAATACCTCCATGTAGCTATATCAGACCTCAATGTGGGTACTGTACACTACTAAGTGACAAGAACTGTACAGTATATAGGGAGGATATAAATATCACTTAAATACCTCCGTGTAGCTATATCAGACCTCAATGTGGGTACTGTACACTACCAAGTGAAAAGAACTGTCTATAGGGAGGATATGAATATCACTTAAATACCTCCATGTAGCTATATCAGACCTCAATGTGGGTACTGTACACTACTAAGTGACAAGAACTGTATATAGGGAGGATATAAATATCACTTACATTTGTTAATACCTCCATGTAGCTATATCAGACCTCAATGTGGATCCTGTACACTACCAAGTGAAAAGAACTGTCTATAGGGAGGATATAAATATCACTTACAGTAAATACCTCTGTGTAGCTACATGTATGTCAGACCTCAATGTGGGCCCTGTAAACTACTAAGTGACAAGAACTGTCTATAGGGAGGATATAAATATCACTTAAATACCTCCGTGTAGCTATGTCAGACCTCAATGTGGGCCCTGTACACTACCAAGTGAAAAGAAGTGTTTATTGCAAGGATATGTATATCACTTCAACACTTCTGTGTAGCTATATCAAACCTCAATGTGGGCACTACCAAGTGACAAATATGATCAACCCCTACCTTGAGGGGATGACAAAGGAATCTCAAAAAATTGCACTACCATCGAGACAAATGCATTTGTAATAAGACATAAAGACATTCTATGAATGGAATGAATATAGTATTACAAGAGCATAAGCAACCAAGTAAAAAACAAAATGAGGACATAGTTCTCTTGACATCACTTTGTAAAACATGCAGATGTACGAAGAAAATCAGACATAAACACAGAAGAAAAATAACCAAGTGCAAACTTCTAAGAACAAAATGAAATGTCTAAAAATGTTACCTATATGTACTAGATATCACTGCACTAAAGTCGGAAGTTCAACCATCTAATGAGTAACATCTTTACTTTGAAATACAAGTATTACTAATGTCGCAAATTTATTTTTGATAAATAAAATGTTTGGTGTAATAAAATATTACATTAATGAAAGCATAATTAAGCTACAGGAAGAACATATTAACAAGTGGTATATAAATGAAAGGTGATAGAGTTTTCTTTGATTTTTCAAACATATGCATCATATGATGTCCCTGCAGTTTTTCAAAGAAACACCACTGGTGTTTTCATATATAAAGAAAAATAAAGTATGAATATTATAAACAGTACCAAAGCTAGAGGCCATAACAATCCTCAAGATGATGTGATGTTTATAGCATGAAATAATGGTTTATAGTACAAGTTCATGAAATTGAGGTTAATAAGATGACAAACCTACCATTATTTATTGATGCTTTATAACATACCATATTTGTCCTTGAAAGGGCACCTGCTCTAATAAGGGCGCCCCTGGATATTTTTTTCATGTACATATACTGACTGTTTGAAAAATGTTTAACTTTTTTTTTTTAAATTAGTTTAGATTACCACCTGACATCATCATACTTTTTTCTTTTTGGTGCAATAAATATCAATTGTACCCTCAAAATTGCAAAAGAACACCATTTACCTCTGTCTATCGGTGATTTCTTTGATGCAGTGAGGTCGTCACTGACGTTCATCAACAAACGAAATCAGACCAGTCATACTTACGTTTTTTTTCTTTTGTTAAATACTTGTCAATTAAAATGTATTTGCTATTAAAAAACAAACAATGCTTATCATATTTTTTTCTACAAAGAATCATAAAACTTGTCCAATTATTTGTTTACTCCGTCACTTTATCAAACTGAATTCGGGTTCGGGATTTCAAGCGAAGCGTTGTCATTCAAACTTCCCCATTTCGTCTACTGCTGTCATTTTAAATAGTTCACAATTACCAAAATCTTCCATAATACCAGTTTTACAGTTTGAATGTCAGAGATTGGTTTCAATGAAGCATCTTTGTAAGGCATGTATCACTCATAGTCGTAATGCCTGTTTCCTGATATCGCAGTTCAAACAGTAAATCTTGATTTGAGAGTGAGTAACAAATTTTGCTACATTGTTTCTTTTCGATTGTTAACATATCAGGGGATTACAAAGTAATTAATTCAGTACAAACAGATATATATATATATATATTGTAGATAACTTTGCATAATGAGTATTTTACCATTTTTGGCAACATAATCAAAATGTATATTGTGAAAGAAAAAATGTCAAAATAAAGGCGCCCTGTACTACAATTACCTGCGCTCGGCGCCCTTTTTGGGTCAAATAGGGTATTTGTATAAAATTGGCTGAGCTGTTTTTTGAAAAGTTCCATGACATGATGCATGGTGTTACATGACAGAACACACAACACATGACTGGTGACAATTAAACATAATAGCTTACCAAGTTACTCAGGAAAAAATAACAGGATGAATGAGAGCAAAAAGAGCATCACTCTCAAACCAAAAGTAAATACAGCCAACTCCACTTATAATGAGTTTGCTTATAATGAGATTATCTCTATTTCCCTTCCATTTACTATGCAATTCTGTATGAATCTGAATGCTTATAACAAGATAAATATAATGAGATGTTACATGTAACGAGCTTATAAATTTGTTCCAATGATGGTTTTGTCATTTAGTTTTTGTGCTGTATAAAGGGGTGTTTTTACAGACAAGTCTTACAATATCTATCTATTGTTTTTTTCAGTATGTTTTCTTTTCAAATATACATAACTTTATTAAGGTAAAATTGGCTGTATTATAAACTTTATAGATATATGATTGTTCATCAACAGGAAAATTAACATTAGGAACCTATTATCATAACCTATGGATTTTCCAAAAACTTGCATTTTTTTTTTCAAATAAACTTTTGATGGACTTCCATACCCATACAACATTGTTAGATATGTTTAAATGGCTTTTTTAACAGTATTTTCAAATTTTACAGTTTGAAATAAGGCAGTGCCTGTTAGATTTATTCTGCAATTTTCTTTCAGACAGAAATTATCCGATCCATAAGGAAGACGGACAATTACATTTAAATATGTTTGGAGTCCAAGCTAATCAGTTACTTCTTCTATCATCACTTAAAACACTGAATTGACTCTGTAAATACATGTACATGTATTTTAAAATCATCACCTTTACTAGCACAGGTTTTATATACAGTCATGTATCTGCTTTCTGCAACAAAACAATTCATAAAAGCAATGTGCAAGTTCTCATAATAAATTTAATACATATCTATTTTACACCAAAACAAAAAACAGAGTGGCAGAAAAGATAGATCACTGCATTCAGTTCTTCTCTCAAGAGTCTTTTCTTCTATCAAATTTCTGTATATCCCATCTGATTATTTCAAACAAACCATAAAACGGAGTTTGTTACTGCCATTGCAATACTCTAAGCATTGTGATGTAGCTGCCGTTGTCAATAAAACACTTAGCAATTATCTATTCTTTTACTTCTGTTTTGTGTTGAAAAAAAAATAATCTGATAAAGTTACATACAGAATGCCATAGTTTAAAACACTGAAGTTGTTAAAACTATGAACATCTGCATCATACAAATGTTTGTCACGACACACCTAGTATTTACTACTTTTGTTGAAGTGTCCATACATTTTACTCTTACTTCAAAGGTGATAATGTATTAGCAATGGCAATAAATGGAATGGCATAGTACCAGTGATCTTGTACATGTATGATGCTGTCCAGTGGAGTTGCGCACTTAAGCTTTTATTGGTCGATTTGATTAAAACGACAATCACATACACAATTTTGTCAGAACAAAAGAACACTTTATACTTATTCAAAACATGTAAAAAATAATTTTAAAATTCCGTTTTTAACACTAATGTAACTGCAAATAGATACCAACTTTCCATTTTTAAAGGCTGCAGTGGTGCCATGTCCAGTGGAGTTGCACAGTGAATATGACTGGTTTGTTTACAATTTATAACAAGGTCCAATAAATATGGAGCACAAGATGCTTAGAGCCGATCATTACAGCTGCTTCGTTTGGATAAATTAATCTTGTCAGACCATTTAAATTACCAAAGAGACTCTTAAAGCTCTTTCTATGCTCTTTTAATTGTAAATATGTTTCACAGAAATTGTATTTTTTATTTTAATCTTAACCACTTGTTTTCAAAGGTGGTTCCCTCGAGTGGTTTGACCTACATGTAGTTCCCACCACTGGAACATTCACAGACCTGGTCAGTCAAAACATTACGTCAAGGCATGACTGATTTGAGTAATATTTTGGTAAAAAGATGGGGGAAATGCTTTTAGCATGTCAACTTCCTATTTTTTTTTTCTTCAGATGAGTCTTCTGAAAATCACAGGATAATTTTCTCAAACAAAGACGTATAAAAATGTCTTCTGAAAAAGCAAAAGGGAAACTACATCATTGAAACTTTAGCTGTGAACCTCCAATGGACGCACAACTCCACAAGACCCAATTGTATCCAACAGTTCTAGCTAACCTTGTACATATATCTATCAGTACCTGGTGACCTTGTACATGTACATTATATACACCAGAAAAAATTGACCTTGTACATGTATCCAACAATACCTGGTGACCTTGTACATGTATCCACCAGTACCACTTTGTACATGTATCTTATCAGTAACAGATGACCATGTACATGTATCCAACAGTACCAGATGACCTTGTACATGTATCCACCAGTACCAGTTGACCTTGTTCATGCAACTATCAGTACCTGCTGACCTTGTACATGTATCCACCAGTACCAGATGACCTTGTATATGTATCTATCAGTACCATGTGACTTTGTATATGTATCCAACAGTACCAGGTGACCTTGTACATGTATCAACCAATACCTGGTGACCTTGTATATGTATCCACCAGTACCTGGTGACTTCATACATGTTTGCAGCAGTACTTGGCAACCTTGTATATGTACCCTCCAGTACCAGATGACCTTGTACATGTATCAACCAGTACCAGTTGACCTTGAACATGTTTCAACTAGTACCTGGTGACATTGTACATGTGTGCAACAGTACTTGGCAACCTTGTACATATATCCACCAGTACCAGGTGACCTTGTACATGTATCCACCAGTACCTGGTGACCTTGTACATGTGTGCAACAGTACTTGGCAACCCTGTACATGTATCTTCCAGTACCAGATACATGTAACCTTGAACATGTATCCACCAGTACCAGTTGACCTTGTACATGTATCCACCAATACCTGGTGACATTGTACATGTGTGCAACAGTACTTGGCGACCTTGTACATATATCCACCAGTACCAGATGACCTTGTACATGTGCCCTCCAGTACCAGGTGACTTTGTACAGGTATCCACCAGTACCAAGTAAACTTGAACATGTACCCACCAGTACCAGGTGACCTTGTACATGTATCCACCAGTACCAGGTGGCGTTGTACACCAGTACCAGGGCATCATTTCATAGAAGGTCGTAAATTGGGAAAAAAGTCGTAAACCCAATACTACGATTACCAACAACTTCATAAATGTTTCCAATTACCAATTTACAACAAAATTAAGTCGATAACTAGGCAGTCGTAAATCCTAAATCCATCTGGTTTTCAACAAGATCACATAAAATATTTTGAGATATTGTTTGAAAAGACTAAATTACTTTGACTGATGAGTTAGAGTGAAATTAGTTAGGAGACCCAGCATCTTCCAATACAGACACACCACTTACCTCCCTTTAATCATATGAAATAGGGGACTGTATAACCGATTGCACTCATCATGTTTCGGAATTATATATTTCAAGATAAAGTACCGATTTTGCCATTTTACCTACAAGACAAACATTATTATTGACTCTCCTACATCCTCAGACTAAATAATCGGCAGTCAAGAAATTCTGACTAGAATTATGAAATGGTCATAAACGTTGTCAGTGATGGTTGTAAAACTAATCGGTAATTGTAACCTTGGCCTTATACATGTATCCACCAGTACCAGATGACCTTGACCTTGTATATGTATCCACCAGTACCAGGTGACCTTGTCCTTGTACATGTATTCTGTTTGTAATTGGCGTTTTACCCCACACTAAAACATTTTCAGTTATATGGTGGCAACCATTTTTTAATGGTAGAGGAGAGAACCTGGTTACAAATACCCATAAAGACACCACCAGCTTTCTGCAAGTAAACTGGCAAACTTTCTCTCAAATTCAGATTAGGTTCCAGAGGGGTTTAAACCTGTGCTGACAAGAGGTGAGAGACAAAATGCCCTTCCAACAGGTAAACCAGTGTCTAATAAACCAGCCCATACAGACAGCACAAGGACTCCAACTGCACCAGGTAAACAGTGTCTAATAAACTAGCTCATACAGACAGCACAAGGACTCCAACTGCACCAGGTAAACCAGTGTCTATTAAAGCAGCTCATACAGACATCAATATGAGTCCAACTGCATTCACATTGCTGTATGTGCTACAAAATTTTTTATATACATGATGTAGTTTGAAGCTGTATAATTTAAGAATACAAAACATTTTTTTTTCTAGAAAGCATTGTTTTATTTAGTTTTCCATACTTACACAGAGAATCACCTGCTGTACACTCTAAATTTATACCTGTTGCACACTAAGACCATTCTACAGATTTATATAAATATGGATGGATTAGATTTAATTCAATGAACAGTTGGTTACAAATACCCATAAAGACACCACCAGCTTTCTGCAAGTAAACTGGCAAACTTTCTCTCAAATTCAGATTAGGTTCCAGAGGGGTTTAAACCTGTGCTGACAAGAGGTGAGAGACAAAATGCCCTTCCAACAGGTAAACCAGTGTCTAATAAACCAGCCCATACAGACAGCACAAAGACTACAACTGCACCAGGTAAACCAGTGTCTAATAAACCAGCCCATACAGACAGCACAAGAACTCCAACTGCACCAGGTAAACCAGTGTCTAATAAACTAGCTCATACAGACAATACAAGGACTCCAACTGCACCAGGTAAACAGCGTCTAATAAACCAGCCCATACAGACAGCACAAGGACTCCAACTGCACCAGGTAAACAGCGTCTAATAAACCAGCCCATACAGACAGCACAAGGACTCCAACTGCACCAGGTAAACAGCGTCTAATAAACCAGCCCATACAGACAGCACAAGGACTCCAACTGCACCAGGTAAACAGCGTCTAATAAACCAGCCCATACAGACAGCACAAGGACTCCAACTGCACCAGGTAAACAGCGTCTAATAAACCAGCCCTTACAGACAGCACAAGGACTCCAACTGCACCAGGTAAACAGCGTCTAATAAACCAGCCCATACAGACAGCACAAGAACTCCAACTGCACCAGGTAAACAGCGTCTAATAAACCAGCCCATACAGACAGCACAAGGACTCCAACTGCACCAGGTAAACAGCATCTAATAAACTAGCTCATACAGACAATACAAGGACTCCAACTGCACCAGGTAAACCAGTGTCTATTAAAGCAGCTCATACAGACATCAATATGAGTCCAACTGCATTCACATTGCTGTATGTGCTACAAAATTTTTTATATACATGATGTAGCTTGAAGCTGTATAATTTAAGAATACAAAACATTTTTTTTTTCTAGAAAGCATTGTTTTATTTAGTTTTCCATACTTACACAGAGAATCACCTGCTGTACACTCTAAATTTATACCTGTTGCACACTAAGACCATTCTACAGATTTATATAAATATGGATGGATTAGATTTAATTCAATGAACAGTGTGACTATTTAATGCCTTTATCATGTGTACATGTGTTCTTGAGTGGTCAATATATCCAATGGCTTTATAATGCCATTACTCTAGTACATCCAAATGGAGGAATCCAATTGCAAAACTTAGACTCTCTGAACCTTTATCTACATGTAGGTAGAGAGAGGGGGCCAAATGTGGAAACAAAGTGAAAAATCACCTCTGAAAATCTGGCTTGACCAGGCCTTTCTGTAAAAGCTCCAGTGCTCTTCCAACACAGTTATACTGTCTGCTTTGAAGTGAAAATCAGGTCTATAATGTACATGTCCAATGTCACATGAAGCAGTTATTTTTCATTCCTCATTCCTTGTATTAAGTCTATCAATAACATTGTCTTCCACAATTGAGAAATTTAATTGATGAAGGAAACCACACTGCAGATAGCCAAATTATATGGAGGGAAATGGAACTGTTTTTGTTTATGTGGAAGATAAGTAGTCAGCTACAATATATCCGAGTGTTCTGAGTTGCACCACAGGGCAAGGGTTGTTTTTAATTGAAAACAACAAATTAAATAAAAGAAGGTGAGTATGAAATAAATGATTTCCTCATACATTTGTCTGCTTTTGGGGATAAAGTCTCACAATGAATCATTTTTAACCTTGTGACCTCACTTCATCACTAACTAGCAGATGCTGAAATATGACCAAGCTGATTTCTTTTGAATTCATCTTTGGTACATGTGCACTTAGCTATGACAAAACTGTCTTTCTTCTGGTTGAATAATACAATGTCCAACAGCAGATGACAGACCTAAACAAACCTCACAAAATCATGTGCTGCAATGTATATAATAACGGACTATTGGTCTTAGCTAACTATTGGTCAAGTAACAGTAATGTCAGTATTTAATATAAAATAATTAAAATAATTAATAAAATAATAATTATAGAATTAAATGTAATGGTATACAAAACTATATCCTGCTTCTCACCTCAAATATAAACTGGAGGAGTTTTAAAAAGAACTCAAGTGCCTCTCACCCACTGATGTTTCAGCTGTCAGGATAAATTACGTTGGCAATTTCTCATCTTAAACAATGTCAAGAGTATCTTTGATTGAAAAAAAAACATTGCTATTATGAACAAAAACAGATTTTTATATTATCAGATTATCTCTCAGTTTATAGTTTTTATCTGTATTGATTTCTTTGAATGAAAAAAAGATGATGAATGACTTACACTGTATAATTATTGATATAATTGTTTCTATAGGCATCAGAAGGGTACAGTAAAGTGGATGGGACTATGTGTAACTTAATCATATTTATATATCATACAGCAACTACAGTTGACACAACAAAACCATTCTGTATACAGATGTGGTCTTCACATAGTGGTTGATTAGTACACAAATGGTACTATCGGGGACAGCAGTCTTTATAACAGGTTGTCACTAAAACAAGTTTTATTGTATAGGTATGGGACCTCCTGGTGCCAGGCTGAATGATAATTATATATGAGTATCACAATCTTTAAAATGAAACCTCTCATTTTAGGTCAGTAAGTCTAAAAGGTATGGGATCTCACTTTAGGTCAGTAAGTCTATAGATATGGCATCTCACTTTAGGTCAGAAAGTCTATAGGTAGGGGATCTCACTTTAGGTCAATAAGTCTATAGGTAGGGGATCTCACTATATGTGAGGAAGTCTATATGTAGGGGATCTCACTTTAGGTCAGAAAGTCTATAGGTATGGGACCTCACTTTAGGTCAGTAAGTCTATAGGTATGGGATCTCACTTTAGGTCAGTAAGTCTATAGGTATGGGACCTCACTTTAGGTCAGTAAGTCTATAGGTATGGGACCTCACTTTAGGTCAGTAAGTCTATAGGTATGGGACCTCACTTTAGGTCAGTAAGTCTATAGGTATGGGACCTCACTTTAGGTCAGTAAGTTTATAGGTATGGGACCTCACTTTAGGTCAGTAAGTCTATAGGTATGGGATCTCACTTTAGGTCAGTAAGTCTACAGGTATGGGATCTCACTTTAGGTCAGTAAGTCTATAGGTATGGGATCTCACTTTAGGTCAGTAAGTCTATAGGTATGGGACCTCAAATGACTGGATGATTATTAGAGTATCACAATGATTATCTTTAAAGCCTCTCACTTTCAGTCAGTGAGGGTTCAATCCTATGGGTAATGTATTTTCATAACTTAATGATTAGAGTCACAGTCTACAACATGAAGTCTCCCACATTAAGTCAGCCAGGGTTCAAGTCTATAGATATAAGATCTCCATGGTTAATGATTTGAGTCACAGTCTACAACATGAAGTCTCCCACATTAAGTCAGCCAGGGTTCAAGTCTATAGATATAAGATCTCCATGGTTGATGATTAGAGTCACAGTCTACAACATGAAGTCTCCCACAGTTAGTCTGTGATGGTTCAAGCTTATGTCAACAATATGAAGAGGACACTGTGACCACTGTAACTCATAAATGTACACTAATAAAACTGGTCATCTCTGTACAGATGAGTTGAAACAAGATCTGTAGCTATCTACAGGAAAGATAATGTGAAGGGTGTGTGTAAAGACTTTCTACATTTTGAAAAGTATTACATACAAAATGAACAAAATGACAAACAAAGGAAATGTACCTAGAATTACAAATACCTGACTCAAAATGCATTAAATATCAAAACAAAGATTACTCTTTAAGTATCTCATACAGCTGATTTCAGTCAACAATATGAAAGAGATAATTAGAAAACAGATGCCAACCTTAACTAATCTGATACTTAATAGGGTTTGGAAATATGTTGGGATTGGTATTTACTCATTGTACATTCAAACTACATGTAGTCTGTTATAGTGTATTAGAACATCATTTAGTTCAATGAACCCTAATGTTTTGGTATCTACATGTATGTTCAATTTCCTATCTTTGAATGGTGAATTAGTTTAACTCCAATAAAAGAAATTTGCTGATACAATTAGCATGATTTGGCCAATTTTAGAATTTTAAATAATTTCTCATTTCTTATGATAATATTTCTAAAAGGTCTTCAAACAAGATGTGTTTGGAAACACAAATGCCCCTGTTTGGCAACAAAGTCTGAAGAAAGGCTCAATGTCAAGGTCTCTGGGTTAAAAAGTTTTGGTGTCAAAAGAAAGGTCTTTTCACAAGGAATATGCATGTGTGTGAAAAATGAAAGTCATAAAAATCATAAAAGTTATGGCCAAGGTTAATGTTTTTTGTAGACAAACAGACGGACAGACCAAAAACTGTATGACCTCTGAATCTGTGATTATGGGGCCATAAAAAGCAAATATTGGAGGTTATAATATTTTCATCATTATATCTAACAGCTAGTTACATAAACCTAGTACCTGGTATTTCAGTACCAGCTGATAATCTTATACAAAAGTAATATTTGGAAATGATAGCACATTTAAATTTCTAAATTCCTTTAAAGCTAGGATAGCCATCTATTTACAGTGGTTACTCTTAGAACGATTTTGATTATACGTTTAGATTTATTATTTGGCCTTCACATAATCTATTTAAAATTGGAACTCAACTGATGAAGTCTAATTGACAGAAACAGTCGTCTTGAGCATTACAACTTTGGTATTATGTTTATAGTATTTATAACCACTAGGTCGTTGCCACTGCTAGTGGACCGTTTGAGTCCCTGTGGGTATACATAAACCTAGTACCTGGTATTTCAGTAGCAGCTGATAATCTTATACTAAAGTAATATTTGGCACTGCTAGCATACTTAAATTTCTAAATTCCTCTAAAGCTAGTATAGCCATCTTTCTACAGAGGTTACTCTTAGACAGATTTTGATTATACATTTAGATTTACTATTTTGCTTTGTCTGATACCACTTTCTCTATAGAAAATCTATTTAAAATTGGAGTTTAACTCATGAAGTCTAATTGACAGAAACGGTCCTCTTGAGAATTATAACTTTGTTATTATGTTTATAATATTTAATTTGGAATCCAACAGCTTCAATGTAATTTGATTGATCTAGACATAAAATCATTACCTATGGTAAATCTGCATCCACTATCAAAATATTAATTGATTTCACTTGTATCAGAAAGTATTGATTCATTTGACAAGTCTATCGACTAAAGTTCATGTGTCAAACACCAGTATGTGCATGTACTCATTGAGTGTTACGTTTGCAACACACTGTGTTTACTGATAATGGTAACAGTCACAGTAAGGCAATGTGTCATCTGAGACTTGTGACATCCAGTACCTACATGTATTTTGAGTGTTACTTTTGTAACACACTGTAGATACTGATAATGGTAACAGTCACAGTAAGGCAATGTGTCATCTGAGACTTGTGACATCCAGTACCTACATGTATTTTGAGTGTTACTTTTGTAACACACTGTAGATACTGATAATGGTAACAGTTACAGTAAGGCAAATGTGTCATCTGAGACTTGTAACATCAAAACTAAATCCTACCAAATGAGACAAAACTTATTCTAAATTCTGAGAAATTAAATAATATATATACAATATTTTGGTTCTTTTACAACTCAACAACATTTCCTTCTGATTAGAATGAGACAGAACAACATGGTAGATTTTGAGGGATAATATATCCCGTTATCAGAGATTCTGATAAATGTTAAATGAAGAACTCCATGGTAATTGGTAATAACGCATGAAGATTAGCATTTCATTTTGATATAACACAGTAATAAATATACTGTAACTGATTTATGATTCGACTTCACAGACAAAAGAATATACAGAAATGATATAAACAAGAACTGATAGAAGATGAAGAAAAAGAAGTACGAAGAGAAAGAGAAGAAAACAAAGGAGCTAAAAAACTACTGACAATGTTATAATATATAAAATACCAAGGAGAGGCAGACAGAGAAAAAGAAATGAGACAGACACAGACATAGACATATTGAGAGAGAGACAGAGACAGAGACTTAAGTAAGAGTGAAATACTTTTAATAATTTATGTCAGACGTTTTGCTTTTGCAACTGTGATGCCAATTACTCAATAGATGACAACAAACAATGAGCCCTACACAAAACTGTAATTGTCTGACACAAAGAATTCCATTTACTTTGTACAAATATACATCTGGATGGGGATGCATCATCACTACCCTACTGTTTCTCTCATCAGTGGTAACCCTCAAAAGTCAGCCACTATTTTGGGATGCTTTGTAAACATAAAAATCACAAAAACATATTCAAAGTAAGATTATTTTTAGATTTTCATTTATCAGTGATGATTTTTACGTGTCTGAGAACTTGAAAAATTACTCACAGATCATTAATTGTGAGAGGAAACAAAAAACAAAAAATCTTGAATTGATGGAAGTGTTGCTGACCTAGCTAAAGTAAAATATACAAAACGTCATGATAGTGATTGCTATAAAATCCATTTCAATATAATATGTAAGGAGAACAAGGCCGGGATCAAAATCAAACTTGTAAGCTAGTCCAATATTAATACATTTTACTGTCAAGCAAGTAAAACTTATACCTAGCACTTATTCAGGAAGATGCAATGATATCATCTCACAAAACTCCTCTCAATCTGACAATGTGAAACTGATCTCCACATAATTTATAAGGTCAATGTAGTTAACTCTATCATATGACACAAGTGCAGCAGAGTTCCACTATTGACAGACTGTTACATATACTATGAGTATGATATACTAACAATGTAACACATTATCATTAAAAAATATTATAAAGGGTCCATCCAATGTTCTGACAATTGCCATTTCATATGAGAAGATTTCAAGACTGTTTACATGTACAATGCAGTACAAGTAACAGTTGACTGCTTTCAACCAAAGCCAGACTTATATGCAAAATCAGTAATTCACTATTTCTGATGCAATACTAGCTCCTAGTTCTGCAACTGGTACTTGTAAAATTCAAAGCCAGCATAAGTATGCAACACAACATTGTTAACTGTATAGGTTTTACTTTACCTTTTTTGGATTTGGCACCTATTTTTAATTTGGACGGCCATGTTATCTGAGTGCTAGTTTCATCCATGATCTGCAAAGAAAAATATCAAATGTGGAAATTAAAACTTCAATAAGTCAGTAAATTGTCTACTGTATTTAAAAATACCACATACTGCAAAGGGTGAAAGTCCTTATCATTCACCTCAGACTCCACAGAATCTAAAAACTTCTAGGGGTAATAACATGTACATTATATCTATTACCGGTGTGTCTCCTGTGGATTTGAAAAAATAAAAAAAAATAATAATGCATAAAACACACCTGAATTAGGCACACACTCACATGATGCACACACCAGCATGACACTTGCACAACACAGACAGACATAACACATACACCTGCATGATGCACACACCCACACAACATACACTCAAATGAAATACATCCCTGTATTATGCACACCGCCATCTATGACATGCAGTCACATAACCACCACATGAAACATATATCTGCATGATGCACACAAACAAATGACACACCCCCTCACAACATACACCCGTATATGACAAACATATCATGATCATATGACTATAATTAAGAATTATAAAGCCGAGAATGCGATGGGACGAGTTAAAAATGGGTCAAGATCATCCGGTATATCCAGCATGAGGGCAACTTCGCAAGATTTAGGTATGGAATGATAATGTACGAATATAAATGCAAAGGGTTATAAGAATAGAATGCATATTAACTGCAAATATCACATGTTTACTGGACACTCTGTTATCGTAAAAATTTTCTGAAAGTTAATTTACAATGCTCAAAGTAATGGCGGACAAACCAGTAACTGATATTACAGGTTACGATTGGCAAGATTGTTGCAATTTTACACATGCATTTGTTATGCTAACCACCAGATGGTCTCTTTGGAATATATATGAGATAAAATATTACATAAAATGGGCATGTAAAATTTTTCACCTACGACAACTCATATCACTTTAAGGCTTTGCATTTATATTTTAGCTGGTACAATGACAGATATTGCTACCTTAAATTCCAGCTAAAATTCAGATCCAAGTTAACTTGAAGAAGTTATTATGTACTAAAATTCTCTAAACACAATTATAAACTTTAAAATTTAATAAATAAATCAGAATGTTACACTTGACATAGTGTTCAATCAAATACATGTATACAAAAATAGGATTGCTACATTAACATATATATTCTCAGCTACACCTAGGGGACACCACTCTTGACAACAGAAGTGACTAACAAACGGTAGATACACACTCTGAAATATGATATGGAAAAGTGTCACGTATCTAAGTATATTGACATACTACTAAGAAGACACACCAGTTACAGGAACTCTGACTAATATGTCTACTTCTGACAAATCTGTTTAGAAAATTCACAATATCAATCAACAAAAAACAAGAAATGTCTCTAATTTTATGTAAAATGGTATGCATTGATCCATAGGCATACATGAACTACAGTCAGGTTGGAGACATCAATAAAATAAACACAATCTTGAACTTAACTTTATAAAATTTAATGGAACATTATCAGGACAACATTATAAATCAAATCAAATGAAACAGTTGAAAGTCTCTATTGACATTTATCTATATCTTATTGGTTCTACAAAACTTCAAACATTTCCCACATCAACCTTTATGTACTTAGCCATTACATTAAGATGATTCCCTCATACAATGATTTACTCAATCATAAACAATAGGAAATAGCTCTGAGATGCTCACCTAGCAATGTTGGTCAATTACGCAACTATGCAACTACATGTAATATTTTCGGTTTACTTAGGTGCCTATGACCTTGGCCCTTGACCTAATGATACTGGAACTCATTTGCAATTATCCTTAGATAATTCCTTACACTTTGTTCTATTACCTTTGTATACCAAAATTCAATCAGTTTTGAGTTAATAGGCCATTTGTATAAAACTGTACCCTGTTATTTGAAGTGTGCAAGTGCACTACAGGCTTGTTTATAAACAGATTTCAATTTCATTTGCAAACTTAGGGGATAGTGACTAAACAATTTAATCTACCAAACTGGAAAGAAATCTTTTCATTCATTCACCAGAAGTAAATTTTTAACATGAGGCCAAAAGTGCTCACCTCACAAATTTGGTCAATTATGCAACAATGCAAAGAAGAAAATGTCTAGAAGTTGATGAAAAACTGAAAAACTGTTTACTTACATGTAAAAGCCTATGACCTTAGAATTTGACTCAATGACCTCAGCACTTTGTAACCATGATCCTTAGATAATTCCTAGTAATTTTCTAATATATCATTGTATACAAAAAAATCAATCAGTTTGTAGTTAATAAGCCATTTTCAAAAAGGCATACCATATGTCCTTTGAAGGGCCCCTTATATTAAGGCTCATGTATTTCAATTTCATATGCAACCTTTGAAGATAATGACTTAATAATAAGGTAAACCAAATTGGAAGGAAAATTGATCATTGGTTTATGAGAAGATTTTTGAAGATGTATTATGTTTTGATCCTTTTTGAAGCCTTATAGGCACGAGTCTCTTTTTGTTCTCAAACTTGAAGAAACTTCCTGGGAACAAGTTTCAAGCCAAATTTGGATGAAATCTGTCCCAAGTGTATAGGGATTTTTGGCAACAGAAAGTGCACAATAATTTTTTGGTAAGGAAAAGTATTTTTAAAAATTGAATATCTCTGGAAATGAATAAACAGCTGATAAGAGGAAACAAAAGGCAATTCATACACTGGAAGTAGCTAAATCATTTACTTCCTGTTTGTAAAAAAATGACTACCTGGATCTCATCTGATATGATTCACTATCAAGATAAATTTCTTAAGACAAATTTAAAAGTGGGGCTGTTACTTATAACTCACAACAACCATAAAACATGACTCAGTAGCTTGAAATAATAGTCACTGTAATATATAAGATTTGATTTTACATAAATGCAAACATTAGCCAATGACAAGTCATCCCAATATATCTAATCATTCATATATATATATATATATATATATATATATATATATATATATATATATCTTTAAGACCAGACATCATTAGACCAGGAACAAAGGTCAGATGTTGGTTATAAATGTAAAAAGGTCATTTTGACATAGTCTTAAGTTATGAAAATAATTCAAGTTCAGAAAATTTCATGATGCACACCATAGTTGAGAACATCTGGTAGAATCATAAAAGAGAAATTCACTCCTAAGAATGTACACTAACATAAAACTGCCATGAAACAATTCACAAATTCAACTTGATCTGATAAGTATGAAATGACCAATATCACCTTTTAAAATATTTTGGGAACTCTTTTACATTTTGTTTATTTTATTTTTTCTATGGCTGGTACATTTCAAAGACTTAAATATTTCAGTAGGCATAACATAAAATGAATACAAGTTAATTTTCAAGAGTATTCAAAATACCTCTCCATCTGATACAGAACTGTAAAAATGCCTATCAAATGCAAAAAATCACAACAGTTGCTTTCTAAATTTACTTCACATTTCCTGTTTATTTTCACAAGTGACTCAACAACAGAATCTATTTCCACTAATAGGGAAAGCGTATTTCTTCAGCCGAACATTTGAGGTATTTTTTCACAATGGATTCAATTAATGCTGCATTGTCAATTAAAATTATACAGCCGATCTGCTGAAGTTTTACAGAGTCTGATTTATATTATGACATTTGTGGTAGATTGACATCATCTAGATTTGGCACTTTTACACACCAAACCCAAACTAATTTAGCGTGGAACGTAAACATCACCACAAATCCCTTTTAAATGATTACTGCAAATAGGATGAGAATAAATACCTCCATCATGAAGAATGAAAGGTGCATTTTGATTGCAATTACGTGCATGCATTCAGTGATGCAGAGGTTGAACCTGTTTGATCCAGAACAGTTGCAAGGGGAAATGCATGTTATGGGAGAATGCAATCTGACACTTCAGCTTGACATATCAACCTAAAGAATCTCAATGAATCTGACTGAATGACAGGTCCGTAAAAAACAAACGTCCTCCGGAGGGCTATCCATATTTTTAGGTTTAAAAATATGAAATAAATAATAAGAGAAAGTGAGAAAAGGGGAGAGACAAACAGACAGACACAGAGAGACAGGAGTTTGATAAATCAAATAAAGCAGACCAAAGTAAAATGAAAGCAGTTACATGTGGGTGTTTTATCAAACAGTAAAAGCTCTCTGCTTGTGATATGTACCACGTCAGTGTAAATATGTAACTCTGACTGAGGATTTCTGTTCAACTTGAAATTGAATGTATCAAAAAATGAATGTAACTACATGTATTACTTTTGCCATATCACAACTATCACTTAGTGATAGATCACTTAGCTTGCAAGGTTCAATTCCTCATACAGGGTCATCCCTAAGTCTTATAATTGTGTACTAACTGTTCCTTTATAATGTGGTCATCATCAGAAATGAAAGTCATACATATAGGTCAGTTTGATGAGGCTTAAACCAAGGTCACTTATAACAGTACTGGTATTGTCCAATTCACATAAGATGATTTTCATACGGATGATTCTACTCACTTTTTTGGTATGACAAGCATGGTGACAAGTACATGTAGGAATGATTACTTAGCCAGTGTAATTTTAATTACCTTTATTACCTAAATTTTAACAGCCCAGGTCAAGAAAGGGTTCACAAGACTCCACCCTGCCAGGTTATATGGATTTTACTATAGACATGTCATGTTAAAGAATTCTCACTGTATTGGTGTAAGTCCATAACACAGGTAAAAAGTTTAGGCATTTGACCTATAGCTGTTGACATCTCCATATACATTGTCAGTGAAAAGCATTTGCCAAATGTTTAAAAAAAACAAGAAAACAAAAATAAAAAAGGTATGGCTAATTCTGAAGCAAAATACAGCAGTTCAGATGAAAGAGATGCTGTTGATTTTGAAGAAATACTGGTTAACATATGATTACTAAATAATCAAATGCCCAAGCTGATTAAACTGAATTTAAAATCCTCTGAACAAATTTTCAACAGTGGTGAATCTAAAAAACAACAAAGAGAGTCTGAGTATATGATATCGATGATGCCCGTCATACCTTATGTTTTATTTCTTGTACTTTAGAAACCGCTCGAACCAGAAAACTAATATTAATTGTAAGCCCTTCAGAGTTAAAATCAGTTTTCCATCCAAAAGTAACCACAAAAATCTGATATTCAAAACAACAGAAGATTGATGTCAACAGGCTCTTGTGGTACCAGCAATTTTGGTGCATTGGTAAAGGTCAAACATTTATCTTATAAGATACAGAGCTGTTCCATCTACATGTAAATCGATGTGTCAGTCAAAACACATTATTTACAAAAAAACTTCAAAAGAATTGTTTTTGTATTATGGACATTTAAACCTATAATAACGAGCAAATTACATCTTATCATTTGTTTTCTATTCAGTGTTTCTTGAGGAAGCTTGTGTAAACACATAATACTTAGATAAATATTGTATGTAGGTTTTATTTCAATTCTAATTCATTAGCGGTATTTAGGTCGAGGGTGTTAGGAATAATGCCAACAGGCCATTGTGTAATGCAGGTTCCAATTCAAAACATAAATAAACTTCAGATATTACAACAGAAAGCCATACACAAAGACAAACTTTTGAGTACAGTTGCTTTGATGTGTATTGGGTATTTTGCTGACCCTAAAAATTAACCAGACTGAATAGCCACAACAGTATTTACATTTCTGTGTGCGAACATTATGTATATAAGCAGTAATAAAGGAACTGGCAGTCCTTCTTCCAGATATGATATTTATCATTTTGTTATTAGCAGTTATACATGAAGTGGAAGTCCTTGCTCCAAAAACAATATCTATCATTTTGTTATAAGCAGTTACATGACAAATGAACTAGACGATCTTGTTCCAGATATGATATTTATCATTTTGTTATAACCAGTTGCAAGTGAACTAACAGTCCTTGTTCTAGATATGATATTTATCATTTTGTTATAAAGCAGTTATATAATAAATTAACTATCAGTCCTTAATCCACATACAATGTTGTGGACACCTTGAGGTTGACATCTTGATTTATCAACCCCAGGGAAGTGATATTCACCTGGGTCAATGGCCGAGGAGACTCAGTTTTTCTGGGGTTGATCATGATAAATCAAGGTGTCATCTGATATAAAAAGTCAACAATTATTTTATTAAATGATCATCTTCAACTCATGACATCATTATGCTAGTTATTGGATTGTTATTTCAATCTACAAAGTAATATTGAGGTTGACATAATGATTGACCAAGAACAGAAAGTACAAATAAGTCAATCACCAAGAACAGAAAGTACAAATAAGTCAATCACCATGAACAGAAAGTACAAATAAGTCAATCACCAAGAACAGAAAGTGCAAATAAGTCAATCACCAAGAACAGAAAGTACAAATAAGTCAAGCATCAAGAACAGAAAGTACAAATAAGTCAATCATCAAGAACAAAGTACAAATAAGTCAATCACCAAGAACAGAAAGTAAAAACAAGTCAATCACCAAAAACAGAAAGTACAAGTTAGTCAATCATGATCACAACCTTATAATGGATAAGACAGCCATGTTATTATTATCATTACATGTATTTTATACATTTGTATGCAGGTGAACACCAATCCTAAATCAATTATTTCCATATTTACATTGACGATATTTAGGGATATCTTGTTTCAGTTCATCTTTAAGTTAAAGTTTGGTCAAATGTTAATTCTTGTAAAGATTGTCATCACTTCCAGTAGGCTGCTTTGAAACTGCACACTATTAATACATGCGTGAAGTGTGGCATAATGGAACAACTAAATAATGTCTATTAGGTCTGCTTATGCACTAATCCAATAAAGATCTGGATTCTAAGTCTTGTCCAACAAACTTGGGTTTCACAATTAAGAATGTTGCTCAACTATCTGAAATCCACTGGTTATTCAGATAAGAAAAGATAGTTGACCGTGTGTGAAAAAAGGAGACGGGCGCTTATAGGGACATGGGTGCTTAATGGATCGAATATGGTACATTATTTGTGGGAAATGTGTTGATTATACCCATCAGACTACTAGGTCCTCAAATTGCATGTCTGACAAGAAGTCTAATCCATGGCTAATAATTGAAAAATGTGCTTTTTTAAATGTTCAATGAATTTTTATCACAAACAACACCAAATGTCAGCATTGAAATTCAGATTTAAATACAGAAAACATGTTTAAGATATTCCCTCAAAATGAAACATCCCTCCCAATTAATTACATGTAACATTTTTAAAGATTGGGTAGAAAAAATAATAAAGCTCTATAAAACTACAGCAGACGACAGACAAAACTATTCGACAGACAGCACTATTCGTCTGCTTCACAGACATTATCATAATCTGTGTGTACATGTTGCATATCATATATGATAACATCTGGTGAGTGTTTTTACAATGTCTGACTGATTAACAGTTAACTTGGTAAATATTTGAGGCCTGTGGAACTCTCCTCTTTGAAATGTTTACAATCCTATATTACAGCAAGATCACCTGTTATATTGTTCTGTTTTGTTAAGTGCTATAAGAGGATTGCATTAGCTAAACAAGTCTTCTCTAATCTATTCTTGTTCGAAATTAATTTCATGCTTTAAGGACAGTTATTGAAGATTTATCTGACAGTTATAAGTTTTGACTGTAATAGTTGTAAGTATGGACTGTGTTAGTTGTATGTTTGGACTATGTTTGTTGTGTGTTTGGACTATGATAGTTGTAATTTTGGACTATGATAGTTGTAATTTTGGACTATGAGAGTTGTAAGTTTTGACTACAATAATTGTAAGTTTGGACTATAATAGTTGCAAATTTGGACTATGATAGTTGTTTATTTCGACTATGATAGTTGTATGTTTGAACTGGGAGAGTTGTATGTTTGGACTGTGATAGTTGTATGTTTGAACTATGATAGTTGTATGTTTGGACTGTGAGAGTTATATGTTTGGACTATGATAGTTTTTTATTTTGATTATGATAGTTGTATGTTTGAATTGTGAGAGTTGTATGTTTGGACTGTGAAAGTTGTATATTTGGACTATGATAGTTGTTTATTTTGACTATGATAGTTGTGTGTTTGGACTGTGAGAGTTATATGTTTGGACTATGATAATTGTATGTTTGGACTATGATAGTTGTATATTTGGACTATGATAGTTGTTTATTTCAATTATGATAGTTGTATGTTTGGACTGTGATAGTTGTATGTTTGTACTGTGAGAGTTGTATGTTTGGACTGTGATAGTTGTATGTTTGGACTGTGAGAGTTATATGTTTGGACTATGATAATTGTATGTTTGGACTATAATAGTTGTATAATTGGACTATGATAGTTGTTTATTTCAATTATGATAGTTGTATGTTTGGACTGTGGGAGTTGTATGTTTGGACTATGATAGTTGGACTATTGATGTTTGTTGTTTGTATTTTGACTATGATAGTTTTTTATTTTGTTATGTGTTGTTTGGACTGTGAGAGTTGTATGTTTGGACTGTGATAGTAGTATGTTTGGACTGTGAGAGTTGTATGTTTGGACTATAATAGTTGCAAATTTGGACTATGATAGTTGTTTATTTCGACTATGATAGTTGTATGTTTGAACTGGGAGAGTGTTTGAACTGGGGAGAGTTGTAATTATGATAGTTTGGACTGTGAGTTGTATGTTGTATGTTGTTTATTTTGAACTATGATAGTTGTATGTTTGGACTGTGAGAGTTATATGTTTGGATTATGATAGTTTTTTATTTTGATTATGATAGTTGTATGTTTGAATTGTGAGAGTTGTATGTTTGGACTGTGAATTGTGAGAGAGTTGTATGTTTGGACTGTGAAAGTTGTATATTTGGACTGGACTATGATAGTTGTATGTTTGGATTTCTAATTATGATAGTTGTGTGTTTGTTTTTGTTTGGACTGTGGGAGTTGTATGTTTGGACTATGATAGTTGTTTATTTTGACTATGATAGTTGTGTGTTTGGACTGTGAGAGTTGTATGTTTGGACTGTGATAGTAGTATGTTTGGACTGTGAGAGTTGTATGTTTGGACTATGATAGTTGTATGTTTGGACTGTAATAGTTGTATGTTTGGACTATGATAGTTGTATGTTTGGACTATGATAGTTGTATGATTAAACAAAAGAGGACCGAGAATCACCCTTTTATGCAAATGTATCACTTCACAATGTAAGTGCATACGCACACAAAATGAACAATACTTCTGTCTCTTTATGACACTTCATTAAAAAATAAAGAGGAATCTTGTTATTTCAAAATTCACTAGACCACCCCTATTGGGAAATCTGGAATTTGAGATAACTGAAATTTAAAGCATATTTATCTATCAATCAAAATTGGACCTGCTGATCAACTTCGATATAACTGTAATTTGGACTCACCTGATTTCAACATAATATTCCACTTTATGATGATAAGCAAGTAATTACCAGTAAATCATACAAATGATAATGTTAATAGTGACTTAAAAAGTCATACAATGTGTTTATATATGAGGATATGGTAATATGTGTGGCAAGGGAAATAATTAAGCCAAATAAAATTAGAATTACGGTTCTCAGGAAGGCATGCATCTCTTTGAAAGACCCTGAATTACCGATTTTATCGAGAGTTCAATAAAATAAAATCGGGAAATGCAGTGCCATATCTGGTAAAAAAATAGCTGCGCGTCTCAATATGCCCCTTCAGTAACATGTTTGAATCTGTTGACATGGATAACCCACATAATGCAAGTGTTTGATTGACAATGACTATGAGGAAACACAATAATGGCAGGTGTAGTGTCAGTTTCCATTAGACTAGGGGTGAACACAATCCTATCTTGAACAATTATCCAAGGCTTCTCCCATGGATGTACATGCATTGAAGTATACATCAGTAATAACAAATTAGAGCTAGGAGGTGGACATTTCCAGATAATTTGAAGTTTTAAAAATATTATTAAACTGATGACTGTTGAAAAAAAATTCCTCCTTCATGTGTTTTTTCATCAATAAAATGATTTAAAAAGCCTCCTTTCCACATTTGTTTTAGAAAACATTGGCCTGAGAACCAGAGAATTAATTTTAGGTGGCCTTAGATTTTAAGTTTATTTTTTAAAATGGAAATCAAATGGCAAAGTTCAACTATTTCTCGGATAAACATAAACCTAGATGGATGGACAAAAAATTTGAATGTTTGGTTCAAGGGGTAAAAGAACATTTAGCAGTTACATATGTTGCCTAAAGTTAGAAAGAAGTCCTGTAGGAACTTGATATATAACTTGCAAAACTATGATGGATGGCATATAAGCATATGATTTCTGCAAAAGTGACAAAAACCAAAACTTTACCACCCACCATGAGAAATCTCAGTTATCAATTCAATCTAGATGAAAAAATATTTCAACAGGTTTATATTCTGAATAAGAGATACTCTCTTGACAAAGCATTCACACAGTGGCTTAATTGCTGTTAGACATGTGGGACAAGTATGTAAACCAGTAGCAAGGGGAGGTAATCTGAGTGACCTTGATGCCTTATCTTTCTGTATGTATATAAATACACATATCCACAACACTGGATTTACAAACATGTATCTTGATGCTGATGATAATTCTTCTGACAACAGCAAGGTTACAACTGAAGATTCTAATCTCTAATACTTACTCGTTGAAAAAATTCTTCTGCACTTTCTTCATCGTGGTCCAGGTTTCCTGAGAAATAAAAAGAAAACAATACTTACAATTGTATCAATGTAATATTATTATACTTCTCTTTATCGTAAAAACATACATGTATGTGATTAATAAATACTGAAAAAACATAAAAACAGACATCAACATTAAGAATGATAGAGAGAAATGGAAATAGATGAAACTAGAATGCCCATTCACATATATGTACATTTTTACTACAAAACATAGTTTGCATAGAAAATAATGAATACAAGTATAAAATTTTAGGCCATTACGTGCTTGCACATTACATTGTAATTACTTAAGTCAAATGTATAAAATTCATTAACTGTTATGCTAGTGTGTGTGTATTTTCAGTAATGTGTTCATCATGCTGCCAATGTAAACAAAATTGATTTAATGAGAAAACATTTTAAATCCAATTTGATTGGTTATTTCAACTAACGTAACCAATCAGTGTAGTTCAATCTTACTCTTTCATTATGGTTAATGGTTTGGTATAATGCTGGAGCATCGTTATATATTTTGCAGTTTGTGTGCAATGCCTCCTCCATTAGAAATTCATGGGGCCTCGGTGGTCGAGTGGTCAGAGCAATGTGCTTTACACCATGAAGGTCTCTCACCTCTAGTCAACATGAGTTTGAGCGCCACTGGAACCTAAGCTGATTTTGTGAGAAAGTTTGTCAGTTTATTTGTGAAAGCCAGTGAGCCCTTCTCTTGTAAGCCTATTGTAACATTGTAACGAGGCAGTCTTCTCCACCATTAAAAACTAGCTTCTACCATATTCACTGAAAATTATTGTAAATCTAGTTGTACATGTACATCAAGCAAAAGAGGTTTATTGACAGTATACACAGTATACATGTTATGATGCATACCAACACATGTATAATATCAGTTCTGATATATCATAAAACACCTAGCTGTCTACAAACCATTCTCTCAAAATGAGTCCAGTATCCAAACAAACAAAAAATGATTTAGGATGATTTAGTCATTTTTATTCCAACCAAACCATCATCATGATTATATATCAGACAAAATTGGTTATACATTTGTAGATTTTTAACTGCATACTTGATAAAATTATGGAAAAAATGATAGAGGTAAACCACATAATTTTGCAATTACACCACAGCATTGAATTATTACAAGATTTTGGAACCACAGAATCTATATCCAGATTTTTTGCAATGTGGCTTAAATGTATGATATACATGTTATCACGTCTGTACCAGATACGACTACAATTGTATATGTGATACTGACACACCCCCATGCATTAAATATTCTCATAATGCACCCCCATTCATAGATTATTCTCGTAATGCACCCCTTGTTCGGAACTTCTCTATTCATATTGCGATCAATGAAAAGAAAGATAAATTCAAGTGTTATCTGTTTCTGGTACATTTTATCATCTGCTTGTTCGGTTTCATCCACAATCATGAAACTGTACACGGTGAAAGGATATATCAAAATAGTCATATACATGTACATGTAGTAATCTCCCTCAGGCTGATATCGGGACTGAGGGCTGAAAAGGAGTATGATAACAAAGTGGTCATATATATCGGGACTGAGGGCTGAAAAGGAGTATGATAACAAAGTGGTCATATATTAATCTCCCTCAGGCTGATATCGGGACTGAGGGCTGAGAAGGAGTATGATAACAAAGTGGTCATATATTAATCTCCCTCAGGCTGATATCGGGACTGAGGGCTGAAAAGGAGTATGATAACAAAGTGGTCATATATTAATCTTAATCAGGCTGATATCGGGACTGACGGCTGAAAATATGATAACTGAGGGCATATATTAAAGGAGTATGATAACAAAGTGGTCATATATATTAATCTCCCTCAGGCTGATATCGGGACTGAGGGCTGAAAAGGAGTATGATAACAAAGTGGTCATATATTAATCTCCCTCAGGCTGATATCGGGACTGAGGGCTGAAAAGGAGTATGATAACAAAGTGGTCATATATTAATCTCCCTCAGGCTGATATCGGGACTGACGGCTGAAAAGGAGTATGATAACAAAGTGGTCATATATTAATCTCCCTCAGGCTGATATCGGGACTGACGGCTGAAAAGGAGTATGATAACAAAGTGGTCATATATTAATCTCCCTCAGGCTGATATCTGAAAAGGAGTATGACGGTGGTCATAAGTAAGGAGGGCTGAAAAGGAGTATGATAACAAAGTGGTCATATAGTAATCTCCCTCAGGCTGATATCGGGACTGAGGGCTGAGAAGGAGTATGATAACAAAATGGCCATATAATAATCTCTATATATTCACTGTGCTTTACATGTACATAATATAAGCATATCACGGCTACAAAATGATAATTATAGAGTATATAATTCTAAGTATAAAGAATTAATAATAAAGTGTTAACAATGGTGAAATCAGGTAATTCAGACACAATGAACGGTGAACAAAGCATTGACATAGAGGAACCTCTGGGAAATTCAGGTGTGGAATCAGGTGTCAAAGTGAGTATCCACAGGTGATGACCCACAAACAAACTAAGTCTATATAGTCAAAGTAATTTCCCTATACTAAAAAACTATATATAACATAAGATGTAGTAAAATAAGAAGTATATACAACTCTAAACCTCAGTTTATATTGTCTCATCTTAAGATATCTAGAATCTACTCTGTGACATAACATAAAGCTACATGTACATATATACAACAACCACTTATAGTCCAACCAATGAGACTTCGTCGATGCTGTAGAAAGCAGAACATAAATTGTCATGACTTGTACATATACAACAACCACTTATAGTCTGAGCAATAAGACTTCGTGGATACTGTAGAAAGCAGAACATAAATTGTCATGACTTGTACATAAATTGTCATAAGACTTGTGGATACATATACAACAACCAACTTACTATAGTCTGAGCAATAAGACTTCGTGGATACTGTTGAAAGCAGAACATAAATATTCATGACTTGTGCATATACAACAACCACTTATATCCACAACAACTGTAGAAAGCACTAAATATTCATGACTTGTACATATACAACAACCACTTATAGTCTAAGCAATAAGACTTCGTGGATACTGTTGAAAGCAGAACATAAATATTCATGACTTGTGCATATACAACAACCGCTTATAGTCCAAGCAATAAGACTTCGTGGATACTGTAGAAAGCAGAACATAAATATTCATGACTAAATATTCATGCAATAAGACTTGTGCATATACAACAACATAAATTGTCATGACTTATATAGTCCATAGTCTGAGCAATAAGACTTCGTGGATACTGTAGAAAGCAGAACATAAATATTCATGACTTGTGCATATACAACAACCGCTTATAGTCCAAGCAATAAGACTTCGTGGATACTGTAGAAAGCAGAACATAAATTGTCATGACTTTTACACCACTTCCAATCTGGAGGACAAGAGTAACCTTAACTTCGGATCTTTTATTTTAAAATCAATATTTTCCCATATGCTTCAATTTAGAGTATTATAGTGATGTACAAT
This sequence comes from Atrina japonica, assembly GCA_030159075.1. NCBI lineage: Eukaryota > Metazoa > Mollusca > Bivalvia > Pterioida > Pinnidae > Atrina > Atrina japonica. The sequence continues at coordinate 301,819 of BROG01000086.1, read as the reverse complement.
CTCTCAATATTTTCATGTTGTAAAATTTTGTAAAATAATCCTAACACAATAGGTTCATCTTTATGCAAGAATATTTGTAGAATATCATCTACTTTAATAATGTTTTATATTATGACTAATTCAGGCATCATTTTACAACACTAAACTTCAAAGAAACAGGATATAATTTTCATTAACTTTCAGACATTGCAAATTTATGCAAAGTAGACCCTAAGGATTCAATGGACCAGTTGACCTAAGGCATGGTACTGAAGTTCAATGAACTTGCAATTAACATATAAAAATGCAAACCTACATTTCTTACAACACTTTCACACTGACCAACTTAATAAAAATTTATACCCCTCGATCATATTTGTATGTTCATGTAAGCCTAAGCATGAAAGACTTACATAAAGATCAGAAACAGGCTAATGGCTGACCGTGACCACCTGTAACTTCATTGCGTATTGAAACAGCAACACAATATGGTGGCTATACCAACATTTGTACGGATCTAAGGACTTTTAAAAATGAACAAAACTACATGTCTGATTCAATTAAGATAATCAATACGTATCTTAATAATATTTCCATATGATGTGACAAACATCAATTTAAATGTTTGCACAGTAAATGAATGGTTGTATGCACTCAATATCAGAAATTACCTACATGATGGTGGATCTCTCTTAAAAATTTTGTCACTGGATTGAATCATTAGATCATTTCCAAGGCTTACATAATTACACACTAAAGATGTATGCATTTTTTCCCACAAACTGAAGTTCCTTTATTTAAAAAAGAAACCATGGTAAACAAAAACAGCTTTCTTTCAAAAGATTTAATTATACTGTATCCTGTTATTTCCAAAATAGTAAATGAAAAGATATCGGTTATATATACATCTACGTGTTACACTTCATCAGAATTACAGAAATACTTTGTTGGCAGTTTAATCTAAGACTGTCTTTGTGTTATACCAAGCATCAACATCGGAAGATCTAAACTTCAGCCATGAGAGTTTTGCCTACCTGCACATACATGTTCCAGATTTCTGTAGCTACTTGTTAATTTGTTATTTACCCAAGTCATTTACATTTATACAAGTCATCAAGTAAATCCCTGTAAATTGCTGAACAATTTTATTGCAAACCAAGTACAGGATATGCATGTATATAAACATATGTACATGCCTTACAACTGCCTATCATAAACATGCATAATTTCAATACATTCAAAACTGTTTATAACATATTCAAATCCTCAGACTGTGATACTTTTTCAGAGCTTTATAACATCAAATCCCACTTACAAGTCATCAGGTGCTTCGATTCCTAAAATACACAGGGGTATAGTACATAACTTGGCGGGTGGAGTAACCTTTTGATTATCATATGCATTATTCTACTCACTTTTCGGTTATGACTAGCTACACAGTAAATTATTTTATTCCTCAATGGATACTTTTAGATACATTCATGGTTAAATGAATACTTTTAGATACATGTATGGTTAAAATGAATACTTGTAGATACATGTATGGTTAAAATGAATACTTGTAGATACATGTATGGTTAAAATGAATACTTTTAGATACATGTATGGTTAAAATGAATACTTGTAGATACATGTATGGCTAAAATGAATACTTGTAGATACATGTATGGTTAAAATGAATACTTGTAGATACATGTATGGTTAAAATGAATACTTGTAGATACATGTATGGTTAAAATGAATACTTGTAGATACATGTATGGTTAAAATGAATACTTGTAGATACATGTATGGTTAAAATGAATACTTGTAGATACATGTATGGTTAAATGTAGGTATGACCACTCTTACCAGTGTAATTGTAATGTAATGCTTTATTATCTAAATTTTAAACTCATCCTGCTCAAGAAAGGGTTCAGGAGACACCATCCCACCAGGTTATATGGATTTTGATATAATATCTTATGTCTCAATTGGAACTACGATATCAGAGATGTCTGTTGTTGTACATGCACTTGTATAATCCCACAAATTTCAGTAAATTCATTGTACACTTTGATGCCAACCACTAGTTTTGAAATGATGCATAAAATTTTACCTCTACCTGAAAATAATGTCAATGTAGTGAGGGAGCTTTGATGTGCTTTATAACATGTTTAAAAACCTCATGACTCATCTGAAGTCTCATCAAAATATGACAATTTATAGTTAGAACCTGTATGACATTGACTAGAAATTGACACCTAGGTTTCTGTCTTCCCACCAAAAGCAATCTGACCCTTGAGACTAGGAGAGTGATGTACTGCTACACTACTGTATCGGGGGTCAACAATCACGCAAATTTCCAACTGTCCTATGAGACAAGTAGTATCGAAATCTTCTTGTCCGAATGCAAAAATCACTTGTCTGAAAATCAAGTGTAACATTTAGAGATATTAACTTGTGTTTAAACAAGTATAATCTTTATTGAATAACTTTTGTCTTCAACAATTCCGCTTGTCCTTTTGGACAAATGAGAAGTAACATCTACTTGTCCAACAGAAAAATTTACTTGTCCCGGACAACCTTATCTACATCATCTATTAAATCAACTAATTAAGTCATTAAATCAACCTTTTATGAGGGATAAATTTTACATTTGCTGCATTACTTTTGGCCACCACCAGGTGCTGCAGCCAATCAAACTTTCTAAAGCCTCAATGTGCTGTTACACATTTTTTATATATTGATACACATATATTATCAAATAATCTATAATCAATAAATCATTAACCAATCAACTGTATACAGATCAGCCTATCAATAATATTGACCTAACAACTTCACAAATATATTTATTACAAAACAAAAATGATTCAGTCCATCGTACATTGTACATGTTAGCCTTCTAGATTACAATAAAGGATAATACAGAACCTATATTTGATTGTTATCTTAATACTAAGAGGGTAATCTTGTATCTATGCCATACATACTACAGACAAACACAACACATAAAAAACGTGATCAGATTAAGGAACCTGATATAGATGACATCTTAAAGAGTCCATCTTGCACTTCCAACAAGGAAATCCAATATGACTAAGTAGACATTGCCGCGTTGCCCAGCAGTTTATATTCAGTTCAACTATTTCTCAAACTGAGGGTTTATCGCGCAATTTTGTATGAAATTGTCAGAAGCACTTGTAATTGAATGCGAATGGTTCCAATATTGCCTTTGTAAAATGTAAACATGCATCATACTTTTTATTGTTATAATGATGAAATCAACATAATTTATCATTTGGGTATTATTAAATCTGTTTCAGAAACACTTGATGAAATGTACTGATGCGATAAAGCATACCCTAAAGGCAATTTTATTGCCATACACATGTCATGAATTGTCTAAACACAACAAAATGTTAATACAATCAATGTTTTTTATGAATTCAATAGGAAATTCCTAAATTATGAAGTTCCTGTGTAAATATGTCAGTAAATGTTATTGCAGATTATCTGAATATAATGTACAATAAAGGATCAGCTGTAAGGCTTGTCAAAGCAAGCCAGCGAAAATATTGATATTGTGGAATGATTAGGTTAATATACAGAAAATGATCTGAAGGACCCTTCACACTTGATGAATCCTGTAATTTGACTTAAAATCCTTAAGAGGGTTCAAATCAATTTGCCAGAAAATTTTCACATGAAACTGAATTACAGTTTGCTTTGATTATAAAAACATTGTTTAATATTTGGAACCTACTGAACCATTTCTGTTAATCAGTACATGAATAAATTATAACAACTTCATTACTTGGTCTAAACTCATGAAAAAGTACTGAGCATGGAATATTACTTTGTAGCAGTAGTAGTGAGCAAAAGTGTAAGGAAGACATAACATACATAATCTGCAATGTATCTTAACAATTGTCTGCACCTGTCATCATGCCTGAGCAAATTCATTTTATATTAAAATATCTACCAGAGGACCCCATTATTTTATGATACTTGTTTTTTTTGTTTTTTGTTTTTTTTTTGGGGGGGGGGGGGGGGGGTGTTTTGATTTTGTTGGGTATTTTTTTTTTTTTGGGGGGGGGGGGTATTTATTATTTTAGGTGGGCTGCTAATTTTTTGACTAATTTGTATTTAATGCCAAACAAACATTTTATCATCTGTTTCATGTGTATGTAAAGTTAGCTATCATGATAAAGATATGCATGGTGGTCATTCTTTTAATGTTTGAAATAAACACTACCAGTCCACAAGAGTCTCCCTATTAAATTTACACATGATCCTACTTCTAGTACATAAGAGATCAAGGAGAGAAAACTTTTATTTAGATTAGTTTGCTTTATCTAATGGTCTGCACCAGAATTAGTATAATCAATGATACTGAATATGCTAATTAGCTTACTTAGTCTGACAGGGAGTTAGTATAGTGAGGCTTGAGGTAAGCTGTATGAAATCTTCATGTAAAAAAAACCAAGTGTATAATCATACAGAGTGAACTGAGAGCAGTTATATAGATACTTTGTTATCTACTTCTACCATTGGCTTTTATTATCGTACAAGGGGGGGTCAAGTCAAATGATGAGTAAATTGTAAAGCATCCTTAAAGACCGGTGTATTGGAGTAAATCTTAAGAGTACATCGTAAAACATTTTTAAAACCACAATCTATTGCTGTATGAAGTATATCATAAAACACTTTAAAAAAACCACAGCACATGGATGTATACCAAAATACAAAAATATAAATATCTGAGTGAGTCAGTATGTACATAGGTACTTATATACTTAATGCTCTATGACTCAGGTAGTTCCTAAATCCACAAGTTTTGGTAGACTAAGGGAAGATATTCTAAATATTACACATCAATGATTATGTATGACCTCATAAGAGTCTTATTAAAGACTATTAAAAGATGGATTTTATTATGAGCACCGATATTTTGCAGCATTTTTATGATAATTGTACATAATTCTAAAGGGATCTGTTCAAACATTTTAATGTAATGTTCAATCTATTTTTAACAAGCTGGAAATTAAAACTAGTAACATATACAGGCAAGCTATAAGATATATGTATAAGGCATTTTCCAAGAAGGACGGCCTGGCTATAATACTCAATCTAGCGTTGTTGGTCAATGAGTTTTTCATATGATAATTACATCAATACAGCCAAAAAATCCCTTGAATGTTGTCAGGTGCCCAACTAGTAGAAACAGAAGTAATTTGTCTTACAGAGGGATTACAATTAGAACCTTACCAATAAGTCAGCCCAACCTGACTCAAAGGCATCAATGCTATTCCAAATTTATGTAAAATTAATTTTTTTCCAACATTTCAACTTCAGCTTAACTTCTATCAAGTTTGAAAGATAAGAACAAATTTGAATATACTCTTAGAGATACCTTAAGTTACATATTAGGTCCTAGATTGTAACATCAATGGAAAAGTTGCATTTACTTATACAAGGAGACTATTCTCTTTCCATATTCTTGGGTTTCATTTTCACCTTCTGTGATGAATATCTAAGATCAAAAGGAAATGCATTAACAATTGTACATATTGTTTGTTCATAGCTGCAATTGAGCTGATATATCTGTTTATATGCCAACATAATACATTTATATTCGTTCAATTACACACTGAAGTGTTCCCATACAGTATAACAGCTTTCAAGTGCCTTTGTTGAGAGAAATATATACACATATATATTTACAACTATCTTCACTTTAAGATTAATTGTTCCCTTTTGCAGTTTGATTGTATATCTATACCTGATAACGGATATGTACCACAAGTCATTAATTGAACAACATTCAAGTACTAAATTTGTCTTTCAATCATAAATTTACAATACAAAAATATTTAACTCTTGAAAATATATACCTGGGATTATCTAATTTTAATCTGTAATGAGGTTTAAATAAATACTGGTACCTTCAGATTTACAACACTGTTTATACTGTAAAGAATTTAGGACATACACATGTATAACCACAAACTAACAAATGTTTACATTTTCAAGATGAAACTTTCCAGTGTTTATTTTGAGTCATTTCAAAAGTAAACTGAACAAAAAAAAACTTGAATGGAACTTTGTATAACTTTTAAACACCATGAGCAACTTAAAAGTCAGTGCTTCATATGACATACATATCTTTGTTTATCAACAAAAATTCACAAGGATATTTTAAACTTACACATCTATATTAGACTTCTCTCAACAATTCAATAAATCAATTCTTCACATTTCTATTGACTTGAAAACTTGACAAATTTCATGAACACCAACTTAATCAGTGCATGTTCAAACAGGTACTTAGTACATCCAATAATTGATCATATCAACCTACATATGAAGTTGTTTGGATTCTGGGTGACCTACATGTACTCAAAAGATTTCAAAATCTCTGCCAATAGCAATTTTTACTGAATACATATAACTGTCCTAATCTTTCCATAAAACATGGAATGTATACACAAGTAAGTTATGAAATAGTTTGACTTGCTCAAAAGAAATGCCTCCCACTCCTGACCAAAGGGTAAAGGGTTCCAATCCAACTGTTTCAACATTAACGGTTTCAAATCACAATCACCAAGCATGATCTGGTGCTCAACATGTACACACATGTAATGCCAGGGCTGAAAACATTGGTACATGTAAGTTATGTCCTGTACTTTAGAAACCGAGGGTCTCAATGAAAAGACTTTTACTCAGGTTTCTAATAAACAAAACTAAATCAACATCACTTTTGTATCTTTGAATGCTGGACAAAAAAAATGGCAAAGAACTTGTTCATTACAATCAAACTGTCACAGAAAATAAAGATGTTGTTTAACAGTTGACTGTGTATAGGGTCAAAAGCTTTCCTTTTAACTTCTGATTTGGGTAGTTGCTTGAGGAGTTGGGCATACTGACTTAAAACAGTGTAACTTGGCATTTTTGACAGCTTCCTGGGTTTTATATGGATCTCAACTGATGAAGTATAACTGACAGAAATGATCATATTGAGCATAGATGTTATATCTCTGTTCTACACCCATATATGTCTTAATTAACATGGCAGTTTTTGAACAATGCAATGATATTTTTTCATAAACAGAAAATTTATAAAAGAAACAAGATATGCTTGTGAAACACAAATACCTCTGGTCCCAACAAATTTCTATGCTGGTCAGCAAATAATATGTATATTTTAAATATTGCAGTGTCCTACATTTTGACCCCACCCCTGCCCCAGCGGCATGTGATGTCAGTGAAGTGTGAGAAACCCTTAAATGAACTAACAATCTAAGTTTGGTTACTTTATCAAAATCCAAACTATAAATACTGCACTTTTTATGTAAGCGGGAAGGAATTACGGACAGACAAATTGACAGACGGACTATTTAAACACTAGATGCCCCCCCCCCCCCCCCCCCCCGTCAGACCTTTCAGGCAGGGGGCATAAAAATACCATAATGAATAGAGATAATGACATTCTGTGGAAAGTCACTTTAATGTCCACCCAAAACTTGAGAAATCTGAGAGTTAGGGTTAGTATGCATTATAGATCTTTTTGCAAATGCAAGTTTGCTACAATGACCCCGACTTATAGTGTATGACCTTGTGGAATTACAATATTGAAAAATAAAAAAGTTCTTGTACTTTCTACATAATGTCCTTTTTCCACAATCAAAAGGCCATAACTCTCGTGAAAAATAATGCAGCATCTTCATTTTACAACATACATATCCTTCATATAATACCAATCACACATGCCGAATCACGAAATATTTGGGTGAAAGCTATGGGACTAGTTGCGCCCAAAAGAAAATTGAACACTAGAAACTAAGTCACGTAGGGCCATAACTCTTATTCTCCAGAAAGTTGAAAAAGGACAACAAAACCTATAATACATATTAAACATTATTGCTTCTTGTAATACCATACCAAAATTGAAAGAAATTAAATGAAAAATAAGAGTTCTTATATTTCCTACATAATGTCCTTTTTTGACAATCAAAGGGCCATAAATTTCGTGAAAACTAACGCAGCATTTTCATTTTACAATATGTACATCTTCATATGATACATGTACCAATCACACGTGCTGAATTGCGAAGTATTTGGGTGAAAATTGTGGGACTAGCTGAACCCATAAGAAAATTGAACACCAGAAACCAGAAAAAACTAGGTCACATAGAGCCATAACTCCGCCCCAGTGAAATGATGCATGGCCAACCATGAAATAACATGGTTAACCATGTTTAAACATGGTTCTGAGAACATGGTCAACCATGGTTGACCATGTTTTGTTAAATGAGACTAACATGGTTATCCATGGTCTACCCATACCATGGTCGACCAAGGTTGAACATGGTCAACCATGGTTACTGAACACGGTCAACCATGGTTACTGAACATGGTCAACCATGATTGACCATGTTTTGTTAAATGAGACTAACATGGTTATCCATGGTCTACCCATACCATGGTCGACCAAGGTTGAACATGGTCAACCATGGTTACTGAACATGGTCAACCATGATTACAGAACATGGTCGATCCTGGCTGACCATGGTTACTGAACATGGTCGACCATGGAGTGGAATTTGTTCTAAAACATGAGCTGTAATGGGAAACAACCCATGGTCGATGATGATTTACCATGAACAACCAGATTCAAACATGTTTTACTGTAACCAACTCAAGTGTTTAAAACCATGGAAATTAGATCATGTTCATTGCAAGATATGTAGAAGGACATACCTTAATACATCAACTTATAACTCTTCTATAACTGACCACTGTGATATCTTGCATAGTATTTGTAATAGGACCACATAATATAAACAAAAAATTAACACTTCATTGAGATATATCAGATTAATTATTAACAAAATACATAAACAAACAATAGTTATCAACAGATTTCAAAAAATAAAATGGAAATTTGATGTTGTCCTGTCTTTTCAGTGAAAAAAAAGAACAAAACTATTAAGCAAATTTCAATAACTTTAAATGTCACACATAGTTCAAATAGTAATGTTTTGCTATTAAGATAGAACACTACACTATAGACCACATAGTATAAATGAAAACATTAACTCTTGAGAGATATATCAGATTCATAATTTTAAAAAATTAACAACAATCAAAGCAACACAGTTACAAATTTTAAAAATAAAACTAAAATGTGATGCAATGAAGATAACAACAGCACAATATCAAGAAACAACTATTTTTAAATGAAACAGTTAAAAGTTCAAATATTATCATTGAATGTGAAGATAGGACATCATAAATGAAGCAGATTCTAAAAATATTACCAATCCGATTTCATTCCTAGTAACTATTTCTCCAGATATACATATTTTCAACTTTTGTATAAATTCATAAGTAAATAGTATGTTACTTGCAGCATTTTTCATTCAGGATATGAATCAACTACACCTACATGTATTTAATCTGTTCCCAATAATGAGAAGAATGTTGACAACTTAACCTTTGTTGGAACTGAATTTAATCCACTGCTGTTCAGATGACAGAAAAATTCCAAATGCTAAAAAGTTAACAAATGTAAAAAGTATGCCTTTAATTGAAAGAAAAATAACTTTACTAAAAGTTTATATTAACTGGTAATATATTTAAAACTGCATTTTATGAAAATAAAGAAAAATAATTAAAATGTATTTACACATTCAGCTACAACAACATTACTAAATATATCTAAAACATCATTAAACCAAAACAAATTTCTGTTCAGAGTACTGTAGCAGTAATCAAATATAACAATTCTTCATGGTATTATGGAACTAATAACTGACTGTGGCTTATGATGTATTCTTCTGGAAATAACTTCAATGATAAAATCCAAACAGCGGTATAGAGACTGTCTATATGGCTTAGGCTGTCCGTAAGTCCGTCAAATGAATGGCCATTGTATGTGTTTGTGTCATTATTTGGTAATGACAGAGTATGAGAAGGTGATGGTGATGGTACAGTGTCTGATGGTATTGATGACTCGGATGGTGAAGTGACTGTTTGCATTGGTGATGACAGTAGTGGTGAAAAGCTTCCAGATCGTGAGGATGAGGCAGGTGTTTTTCTCTCCAAATCCCTGACATGTCTTTTCAACCTTCGTACCTCATCCCTCATTTCCTCGAACTCTTTTTTTTTGGCAACACAACTGAAATTAAGAATACAAAGTTGCTAGAAATGATAATCTCATGGAACTGAATGTTTTTCCTGGTACACATTAATAATTATATTCTTCACAATCTTTATCTAAAGTATAAAAAAAAAATACTGACCTGACATAGGTCATTGACTAGCACATTGTTTACTCAATAATGTAATTTATGTTGGTTGAATTATTAGTGTAATGCTGCAGATTAACCCTTTAAATTCAGGGGCCAGCTGGGCCCCTAATTCAGGAGCCCAAGAAAACATGCTTAAATTCTAGATAAACATAAACAATTTTTACTTCAAAGAATTCTTTTATTTTGTTACTCTGACAACAACTCATACACTATCTATTACTGAATGCCCTCATTTGTTTGTTCTATTGATATTGGCTAAAACATTTTCTTTTTTCTGTGACAGTACCTTTTGCATGTGCATCTGACGGATTTGAAAATATTTATGTATCTCCACATTGTGAATATCCGTACTAGTAGTCGAGGATTTCATGCATCTCTTAACAGTAAAGGTCGATCTGCCAATTACAAATGGCGGATCACGGGTCTATTTGTCCTAAGAAATATTCATGTGACGAAGGGATCACTTTTACACTGTGATTTACATAGCCTTAGGCATCTAGGTCAATGCAACATTTATATTGTCAGGGTTTAAGTGTATTGTATCAATGTCCAAACCATCAAATTTCAGTTTGTTATAATATGACCAGTCCAGACTTTAATAATTTAAAACGATAATATAATCACAAGGGACATATAACCAATACAGTCGCCATGTGGGCAAATGAGGGTACTACAATTTACTGCTAACTCAAAAAGATAACAGATGAAAACAGGTACCTATATATGCCAACAAAAGGAATTGTGACAAGTAAAACTGACATCCCTTGACATTTGGATATGAATGCATTTAAACTCACTATTTTAAAGTTGCCTATAACATTGCTTTTTCCTTCATGATTTAGCAAACATAGTCCAGCATATGTTTAAGAAAGATTTATGTTTTACTGTTTACTCATTACCTTTTCCTGGACCTTTCACTGCATGCAGTTCCCTATCCAGCTCTTTCTTTGATTCTACAAAGGTTAGATTTGTAATATCAGTAAATTTTGCAGGCATATTAATTTCATAAATATTGTGAACACAAAAATTAAAACTATAGCTACCTGTAAGAAACTAACTAACCAAAATATTAATCCCCAATTACTACTTTGACACCCCCCCCCCCCCCAATTCAAAATCACATAATTAAATTGCACTTGCAACAGGTAACCTACAGGCCAAGTTTGAATTATGAACACACCCATTACCCAGGACTTGCTTCAACTTGAAACTTTAATTAAAATGTTGATCCCCACCCCAATTACTACTTTGATCCAACCCCAAAATCCAACTGCAATTGCAACATGTAACCTACAGGCCAAGTATGAAGTCTCTATCTTTATCCATAGCTGATAATTTACTTAGTCAAAATTTTGACCAAAAAATTGATGGACAGACAGACGGACATCGTCGATCTATACTATACTAACTAGAGTCTAGACAGGACTTGCTTTGCAACCCAGCAAATAATAAAAAAATGTTTCTTTGTCTAAAATAAGTTAAAAGTTTTCAACAGTATCGACAAAATGTTAACGTTTTTCTCAGCCTGTAGAATATTAACTAGATCTACTTTTAAAAAGGAGCAAATTACGAGTACGGTACGGCGTAGTGACCGCCGGACCGGAACAGCCAATTAGTGATTACACGTCCGGTACTACACGAGTTTAAATTGGCGGACTTATATATGAAATCTATTGCATATAACTTAGAATTATATATGAGATATCGAAATAAATTAAATAAATCTGACAATGAATGGTTTACCTCTATAGCTATACTGGTAAAAGTTACCTGATTTTTGGATTATCCTTGCTGGGTACGATTTCTGACCATGGCATGGCATATCGTGCCTCCACTTCATTCTTCATATTTTCGTTTTGGCTTATATTATTTGCCGATAGGGCGATCACGCTAAACAATCCTTCCAAAAACCCACTCAGCAAGTACATACATGGCGATATATCCCTTTGTCTTTGTGCTTGTTTAAACGTAAACCAAGTTTTTACCCAGTACAGAGTGCCACAGTTTGAAACGGAAGCGTTTGCTCACAGCAGCATCCGGAAACGTGCTCGGGCCTTTCCGTCATTTTGTTGATGTAGACGCCAGAGGTAATTCCAAGTGTCTCAGATGCTGAACCGCTCAAAACTGTCACCAATCGCGATTCGTTTTTCGGAAAGACCGTTGGCGTCCGTCCAATCATAGATGGTGACACAATTTCGTTTCGGTAATTATAACAAAATGGCAGACATAAGAGAGAAAGATACGATGTGACCAAGTGGGTAAGTAAACCAGTTATTTTCACATTAGAAGAGACCTTTTCTCAGTAATCACGGGACATATAATATGACAATTGAAAGGGTCAGCATTAAAGTAAAGATCCTTTTTAGTGCGATCTATACGTTTTGCTCAATGTAAAAACGAAATAAACATGCGTTTGACAAAAATTATACTGAATTCTGATAATTGTATTGCAAACAAACAAAAGAAATGATGAGAGACAAGTTTAAATCGAAAGCAGTTTAAAAAACATTCTGCAGTCAATCGACTGCCGAAGTTCAAGCCTCAAACAAAGAGGTTTGTGTTTGTTTTAACTATAACAATGTAATTTGAAATATAGCAAGTTCTAACGTTAGACATTAGTCATTAATTATTGTAGTGTGTGAATACACATACATTTTTTGTGTCTTGTTTAGTTTTTGGTAACATCTCTTTCGTTGTTGTTGCTTTTATTTTACGTTGTCAGATGAATATTTTCTTATTTAATAGGCCCATTCGGGGAGGGGGGGGTTAAACTTTTACAAACTTTAAAACTTTATATAATCCTATCAGGCCTATGTCGTTTGGCCGATTTTGCTTAAATTTTCAGCATACATTGAGAATCAAGATACCTGGAATGTTTTTAATTTGATTTTAGTGTCACCTGAAAAAGGCTTCCTAAGTGCTAAAAGGGGGGGGGGGGTCATTTTGTCTGTTAAAAGTCAGACAAATGTCAAAATATCTCGGAAGCAAAGAATTTTTAGGATAGACATTTGCATGAGAAAGTTGTTCAGTCTAAAGACTTGCACAAGCTTAAAAAAAAATTCAAGGTCACATGATTTAAGGTCAAGGTCACAGAGACATGAAAATTTAAAAATCTCAACATCTCCAAAAATATCAGGGTTTTGTATCGACATACATTTTAGATTTGCAGGAAATGTGCTAAAGAATACCCAAGTGAAGTTTCATGGTCATCAGGTCAAAGCTCAAGGTCATAGTTTAGTTTCAATGTTAATTCAAAATTTCAACTAAAAAAAACGAAAAAGATATATAGAACTTTCATGTACATTGTATAGGTTATTGTGGATGATTTGTAGGCAATATATACTGAATAATATTTGTGTGAAGTTTAAAGGTCATCAGATCAAAAGTCAAGGTCACAGCTGAGATAGAATGTTAATTCAAAATTTCAACTCTAAAATGCTCAAAAACTATAGAATTTTTATATATAAGTAAGTGTAGAGGATTTGTAGAGAATGTGTTTGCAAAATTTTTGTGTGAGATTTCAAGGCCATAAGATCAAAGGTCAAGGTCACAGCCCAATTTGAAAATTTTAACTCAAAATATCTTAAAAAACTATAGAACTATTGTATTTAAGTTAAGTAGAAGACTTGTTGCAAATATGCTGAAGGATTTCTGTGTGAAGTTTCAAGGTCAAAGGTCAAGGTCACAGCTTAGTTTGAATGTTAACTCAAAATAGCTTAAAAAAACTCCAGAATTTGTATATGTGTGTTAAGTGTAGAAGATCGGTATGCAATATGCTTAAGAATATTTATGTGAAGGTTAAAGGTTATTCAATCAAAGCCAAGGTCACACCTCAATTTGAAATTTTCAACTCAAATTAGCTTTTGAAAAACTACGGAACTTTTATATATATATGTTAATATAGAAGACTTGTGGGCAATGAGCTGAAAAATATTTGCCCGAAGTTTCAAGGTCATTCAATCAAAGGTCAAGGTCACCATTCAATTTAAAAATTTCAACGCAAAAGAGGTAAAAACTTGAGAACTTTTATACATTTATTTATGTATGAGATATGTAAGCAATATTTGAAGAATATTTGAGGATAGTTGAAACTATATCAGATCAAAGATCAATATTGCAGCTTAGTTTGAACATTTCAGTTAAAATATAGCTTAAAATATCAAGATTGGTCTTCAAAAGATTGGATTTTGGTATGAGGTTCATAGCTTCTGAGCTTTGCTGTATGCTCACCTGAAGCTGTAGCCTCAGCAATGGTTGTATGATCACTTTTTGCTTCATCAAAAAACTCTAGTTATTATTATATTTTTTTGCCGGGGGTTGGTGGTAATCAAACTAACTTTAAAATGTTTTATGACTAAAATCTGACATTTTAGGTGCTAGGGCCTAGCCAGTTTTTCAACTTTACCTCTCATGTACATTTGTAAAAAGAGCTAGAATCGTAAAGTAACTATTTTATATGAATGTGATCAACATTGCAATAATATTATATGTCATTTGAAACTTTTCTTTTCTTTTCAGAATGTTACATTAAAGGCAGTATAACTTCCTGGAGTTCACTATGGCGGAATTCACAAAAAAATTATTATTTTCATGATTCTGATGATGGAAAGTTCTGTATCTGTAGTGTTATCATGTATGGACATTATGAAATCAGCGCAGTTGAATATTTTATGCTTTGTAATGACCAGGTTTATGGAGTTGTGAGAAAGTTTGTTAGGATTTCACAAGCTGGAGAACGCGTTGTGACAAGTCACTTGATTGCTGTGAAGAGATCAAACACTCAGGAATTGGTAGATGTTGAGAACTTCAAGACAGTTTTAGTGTTTTTAACTATAACTGATGTATCATGTACCAAGTACATGTGATAGGTACATTGTAGACTCCAAAACAATATAAAAGTTAATGTGATGGATATTGTCAGTGTGTCCAAAATAAAAATATCATTTAGTCAGACTATTTGATCTATTTTCATCATGAAAAATGTTGACAGTGGTCTACCTGATGGATGACACTTTTTTAAAGTTTTAAAATATTTACCATGGTCAACCATGGTAGAGAAAAAATTGACCATGGTCTACCATGGTGGAGAGTTATGACCATGGTAGATAAAATGTTGACCATGGTCAACCACAGTAGAGGAAATATTGACCATGGCCTACCATGGTGGTGAGTTATGACCATGGTCGACCATGGTCTACTACTGTGACCATGGTCTGCAAAACATGGTCATTGATGGTTGACCATGATCTTTCATGGTTGACCATCAAAAACCATACTGACCATGGTCAACCATGGATGTATTTCGCCGGGGCAATTCTCCAAAATGTTGAAACACAACAACAACAAAAGCTGTATTAAATGTTAAAAATTATTGCTTCTTGTGATACCATACCAAAATTGAAAGGAATTCAATGAAATATAAAAAAGTTGTTTCATTTTGTACATAATGCTGATATTTAGCAATAAATGGGGCATAACTCTACCAAATATTATTGAAATTTCAGCATTTAAGAACTCGTCAGAACGGTTCATGCAACAAAGCATCCTACCAAAACTGATGAAAATATGGCCATAATTGTTTGAGGTATTGCATAAAACAGTGGGACAGATTGATGGACAAAGAACACCATACCATAATATATGACATCTTTGACAGGCATACAAAAAACCACCTGTCCATGAGTGGAAAAGTTCCACATCTATTTGGCTTTAGATCCAGCATCTTTTACCTTGACCATGCAAATATATACATCCTTGAACTTGCTTAGATAACAAAATATCTTGTAGCTGACTGATCCTTTAATTAGCAAGATTTCACTGATCTTGATTTTTACCAACATAGTACATGATCCTCTAAAAAGAGAAGAAGTACCGGTAGTAGTGTTCATTTTTTAACATCTGAAAATTCTGAAAGGTGAAGAATAAGCGTTTGATAATTATCAGTTAATCATGCATATATAAAAAGTACTTTGGAAACCTGTTTATTTACAAAATATGAACTATTATTACAAGAGATCGGAAAGTTGAATTCAAGCCATTCGAGACCTACAAAATGTATATATAGTGGTATGTGTGCTAACATTTTCATGGAATAATGCAGTTTTTAATAGCCAATCTAAATTTTAACAGCATATTATCTTGATACACAACTCTAGATCTAAGTACAAAGTTATGCTTAACCTGCTGACCTGAAAGGAACTTTTTTTTCATTTTTCAAAATTGCAGATGTTCATAAATGTAAAAATGCAAATATTTTTCATACCTAAAATTAAAAGGACAATTATAAAAATTGGAAAGTAACATATCAGTTTTATGGGTCATAGGTCACTTTTTTTACAGGACCTCTTTGGGAGAATATTTACATTTTCATGTTTTATATCACAAAGCTAAGTTACTATGTCTTTCACATCTGATTGTGTCAAGGTGTTTGCCAGTCTACATGCTATAAAAAAGCTTGTGGTTCCCCCCTGGATATATATTTAAACTTGCATTTAGGCCACCTCTGTATATCGATGACCTCAGTATAAAGGCCACCTACCGAAATAACCTTTGTTAACTTTTTATGACTAAACCTCTGTAAAAAGGCAACCTGTCTGTAATGGTTACTTTCACCTGTTCCCTTGAGTGGCCTATATAGACAAGTACATAAATGACTGTATATAAATGTATGTTAACCAAGTTTCTTCCTCCACCATTAATAAGTGGTTACTGCCATATAACTAAAAAATGATGAGTGAGGTATAAAACACCAATAAACAGACCAATCAACAATACAATGCACTTGTTCTTGTGGCGGGTACATTAAATACCTGAATCAGTATTAGTATTTATACAATCTGCTGATCAGCATTAATATTTACATGTACATGTACATACAATCAGATGAATCAGTGTCAGTAATTACATACAATCAGCTGAATCAGCATTGGTATTTACATACAATCAGCTGAATCAGCATTAGTATTTACATAAAATCAGATGAATCATCATTAGTACATACAATTTTACAAACAATCAGCTGAATCAGTGTTTGTATATACTAACAATCAGCTGAATCAGCATTAGTATTTACAATTACAATCAGCTGAATCATCATTAGTATTTACATAAAATCAGATGAATCATCATTAGTACATACAATTTTACAAACAATCAGCTGAATCGGTGTTCGTATATACTAACAAGCAGCTGAAATTAAATACAATCAGCTGAATCAGTGTTAGTAAATACATACAATCAGCTGAATCAGTGTTAGTAAATACATACGATCAGCTGAATCAGTATTAGTAAATACATACAACCAGATGAATCAGAGGCAGCCAGGCTCAGTCAGTAGCACGCTGGACTCTTGTCTTGATCATGAGGTCGCGAGTTCAAGTCCAGCCGGCAACAGGTTAGTTTCCTGTCTTTCTGATGAGACAGTAAAAACCGAGGTCCCGCGTCAGAGGGTTTAGGCAAGTTTAACAACCATCACAGCTCAATGGCCGGAAGTGCCTAGCATAGGCCAAAATCTGAAGCCCTTCACCAATCTGGATGGGTTTTTTGTAACTACCACTGAAAATGATGTACGTTACTGGGTGAGAAATACATTCTATTAACCAATCATTTACCAGTCTTGTTTTTTTTTTTAATAAGTGGGTAAATACATTCTATAAACCAAATGTTTAACAGTCTTGGTCTGAATGCAAAAAATCAATCCAGGTTTAGTTTTAAAGGTAGGTACTAGATGACAAAATTATTTTCAACAGCTAATCAATCATCATTATCTGTGCACATTTTTCTTGTTTGTTTTGTAATAGGACTTTACATAAAGCATGGAAATACATTTCCATTTCAAAGAGGAAATCAATTCTTTTGATCAGTTATTTTATTTATTAATGACAAAAACACTAAGTATTTATTCCACACAGAACATGAGACTGAAAGCAATAAAACAGGTATATGTTTACTACTGTGACCATTTCAGCTACATAAAAGTGTGTACAACATGAAACATTAATGAACTTGATGACAATAAATGATGAGTTGAGAAATTATTTCTGCTAACCAAACAATAATTTACTGAAATTTATTCAGCCAATTCCAATTTCTGTAGTTTCATCTAAAAAGTATCCAATCAAATGATTAATAAAGATATAGCATTCAATATTTCTGACATCAAAATCATTGTCACAAGGTAATCCAATTTATACTTAACAGGATGCTTTTTCTGTTGAACATGAGTGCCCCCACATGTTGCCCAATCCAGTTTTCACTTTATTGTTGTTATTTAGTGTGCCATGAATTTTTCACTTATATGAAAACATCACAGGCAATAAGTGAAGTTCCCCAAATTTTTACCTGTGCTATGACTGTCATGCCTGTCAAGACATGGGAACTTTCATTTGAGTTTCATTCAAAAGACGTGAACTTCACTTCTCATGTCAAGCATGTCGCAAAGAGACAGTGACTGCCTATCTAAAACTCTTAAGTATGACCATGCACTGGGAATTGGATGCCATTACACTCTGCGGTTAGCCCACTTTAAACGGTAAAATTCAGTCAGGACTCCAAGTCAACATGGAAAGTTTCTTACTTAACTGTCCATTGTTATACTTTTTTACTTGTATTCAGATTTTATATATTTTTGAACATTTATCAAATTAGACCACTGTCAAACAGTACAAACCACATTTTTGTCTGCTGTTTTGTCTTGTTAGGTTGTATACCTGACACTTACCTGAACTGTCCATTTTGATCATACTAAATAAGACAAATTAGGACATGAATCCTATATGAGGGAAGGTCAAATGTTTATAGAATGGGCCAATGGCTCAAAACTGTTAAACATCAAAGTATTCTTAACTCTGAGGAATTGAGAGAATAATGAAAGCTTGATCTGTTCAATTAGATTTTAGAGGTACAAATGTAACTGAATAGAAACATTTTCACTAATATTAGCAGGCAGTGAACTTTTTGTCCTGAAGAAGCAACACAACTCTGCTTAACCTTCTACATGTATCACTACTTGATGTTCATCAATAGAATTTGTCTTTGAGGATGTTTAACTCATAAACCCTTGAGAAACAATGGACTCTTCTATAAATCAATGACTTAGGCAAGTCCAAATGTGTCTTTAGGAATAAATGATTTAATAATGGCAACAAACTTGATATGTTTAGTGTGAGATGTTGTATCACTTTTACCATTTAAATGGCGTTTTACATCACACTACAATTTTTCCGTTTCATTGTTGCAGTCAGTTTTTAGTGAGGAAGGAGAGGAGTTGGTGACAATGTACATGTACCTGTGCAGTTAAATTGTACTTCCACAAGTAAATTGGCAAACTTTTTTCACAACATTGGCCTAGGTGCCAGAGAGATTTGATCCCGCACTGACTAAAGGGGAGAAGATAAGATTGTATGCATAATGCTCTTACATCTGTGGCCATACAGGCCCAAGATGTTGTGTTGACACAATTAAGTAAAACAAATTGTGCTAAATTTGGCTGAATACCTGTTTCTGTGAACTTTCTGACCTCCAATCATAAGTGCCTCTTAATTTAACTTGAAGCAGACCTAACTGAATTGTTTTTATAAGACTCTCTCACTAAACAAAATGTTGGTTTGGTATTTCTTGGACAGACAAAACAAAGAAGTGTCATTGTTCACTTTGATGTGTGGTTAAGCCAATAATTTGTGGCGACCTTTTGAGCCTCACAATATCAGCTTGATCATAAGTGTTAGCTTTGCCATCAGCTAAAATGTACTTTAATTCCTGTAAATCAATGTTGTAGGACACGTAAGTAAACATCATGGCCGAAATTTACTTATCTCCAGAAAAATATAAAAGGTATGAGAATGCCTACTTCAGTTAGTGAAAAAAAATTCAATAAGGGTATTTACAGTGTTATTTCGATAATGAGTTTAAACTTCAAGCACATTATATGCCTATATATAAATGATCCTGGCATATGCTCCCGTTATCGATAGATCTGAAGGACACATTCAAACCTGATCACTGGTGTCAATTCTTCTTACTCGGTGAACCAACAAATGACCAAAGGTACCAGAATTTGCATTATACCCAAAGTCATGAGCATCAATTTTCGTAAGAATAGAAGAAAATTATTCATGTCAAAATGACCTATCAGCAATTTGTCCTAGGATAGTTTTTTTTAAAGGTCATGTAAATGAATTTAAGTAATTACCGGTTTTTAAAATGTATCAATCTTGTAAAGGAAATGAAAGTAGGAAAATATTGTTACACTTGATGACATATTAAATGAATTACGTGCAACACACATATATTTAAAAAAAAAAAAACACTTTGATTACATCAGTACATGCATTTTCAAAATATAATCAACGAATGCCAAGTCACACAGTGCGGTAATGTTACTCTAGTATCAACATCATCCTCTACCAAAACAAACAAAAAAGAAAGAAAAGAAAAATATCAGAGACATTTCAGCAGGTATTTGTTTTGCTGATAAACATGTATATTTATTATAATTCATACCAAGTCACAGGGAAGATTTTGGTCCCAGTATTGTAAGTGTCAGATAAAAGAAGTATGACTGTAAATTTCAACCAACTTAGACTTAACAAGCTACATGTACCAGGATTCCATCAGATGTGACAAGAGACATTGTTCTTTTGTATCTAGGAACAATATTCAGTGCAGAATGAATTATTTAATATTACTACATAAACAAAAGCCTTTAAAATTATTTTTAAATAAGATACAAAAAGATTAGGTGTGCATGATCTCTTTGACAACACAAAAAAGCTTGGTGAGATCTACTGATAAAGAACTCATCTTAATGGCACTGCTAATTAGTTCTAAATTAAAAGTAGTTATTATGTCTATAAGATAGCATCTTTTATAAAATAGTTACCTGTATAAAAAACCACACAATGCTTCAGTACTAAATGACCTATCTTTAGAGTACATCAAATAAATACCTTGATATTTCTCAATAAGGTGATGGTGACACCATGCTCCTGGATCATATGGTGATCTGGGACACAAGTGTTATTTGTGATAGTAGTTTGCTTTAACTCACCTACCCCTGAGAAACAATGGACTCTACTTAAAATCAATGACACAGGTGAGTTCAAATGTGTCTACAGGGGTGATTGGGTTAATCATACATGTAACTGTCCAAGTACATACATGTAGTATTTATTAAGATTATCTTGAGATTTTAACCATGTACAAATACATGTACATAAATGCATATAAGATGACTTCATAAATTTATTTCATAGGCTTTTGATACTCTTCAAGCAAGATGAACTATTGTTTTTTTTATGACAGCAGTTTATGGCAGTAATAAATTGTTCTTCACACAAGAAATGTCTTGACTCTTCCCTGTATTGCAAAGTACAATGCACTTGAGATGTACAATTAAGACTATGAAGTCAGTTGATAAGGATATTGCACTCTTATCCACTGCCCCTCTCACCCCTAGTCAGAAGGGGGCTTTGCTAAAAAATCTGGGGAAGTTTGCCAGGTCTCTTCTCCAGTAAATTATTATCTACTTCTACACCTAGTGTAGAATCTATACATGTACATTTGTTTTCACTTACACTCTAGTGTAGATTTGTATGAACTTACTCTAGTGTAGATTTGTATCTACATGTACACTTACTCTAGTGTAGATTTGTATGTGCATGTACACTTACACTCACAGTAAATTATATGTACATTTTCACTTACACGCTAGTGTAGATTTGATTTGTATGTGCATGAACTCATATACACTTACAATGTATACTCTAGTGTAGATTTGTATTACATGTACACTTACTCTACATGTACACTGTACTACTAGTGTAGATTTGTACACTTACACTCTAGTGTAGATTTGTACATGTACACTTACTCTAGTGTAGATTTGTATGTACATGCATTTGTATGAACATGTACTTACTTACACTCACTGTAGATTTGTATCTACAACACTTATAGATTTGTATCTACATACACTTTCTAGTGTAGATTTGTACTACGTACACTTACTCTAGTGTAGAGATTTGTACATACACTCACATGTACACACTTACACGCTGTAGTGTACAGTACACTTACACTCTAGTGTAGATTTGTATGTGCATGTACACTTACACTCTAGTGTAGATTTGTATGAACATGTACACTTACAATGTATACTCTAGTGTAGATTTGTATCTACATGTACACTTACTCTAGTGTAGATTTGTATCTACATGTACACTTACTTTAGTGTAGATTTGTATGTGCATGTACACTTACTCTAGTGTAGATTTGTATGTGCATGTACACTTACACTCTAGTGTAGATTTGTATGTGCATGTACACTTACACTCTAGTGTAGATTTGTATGTGCATGTACACTTACACTCTAGTGTAGATTTGTATGTACATGTACATGTACACTTACACTCTAGTGTAGATTTGTATGAACATGTACACTTACAATGTACACTCTACTGTAGATTTGTATCTACATGTACACTTACTCTAGTGTAGATTTGTATCTACATGTACACTTACTCTAGTGTAGATTTGTATGTGCATGTACACTTACACTCTAGTGTAGATTTGTATGTAAATGTACTTACACTCTAGTGTAGATTTGTATGAACATGTACACTTACAATGTATACTCTAGTGTAGATTTGTATCTACATGTACACTTACTCTAGTGTAGATTTGTATGTGCATGTACACTTACTCTAGTGTAGATTTGTATGTGCATGTACACTTACACTCTAGTGTAGATTTGTATGTACATGGTGTAGATTTGTATGTGCATACAATGTACACTTACTGTAGATTTGTATCTACTAGTGTAGATTTGATCTTGTATGTAAATGTGCATACACTTACACTCTAGTGTAGATTTGTATGTAAATGTACTTACACTCTAGTGTATATTTGTATGCACATGAACACTTACACTCCAGTGTATATTTGTATTACATGTAGTGTAGATTTGTATGTGCATGTACACACACTGTATGTGCATGTACACTTACACTCTAGTGTAGATTTGTATGTAAATGTATACTTACACTCTAGTGTATATTTGTATGCACATGAACACTTACACTCCAGTGTATATTTGTATGTACATGTACACACTAGCATATATCTTTATACATGTATGTATAACATACTTACTCAAGTGTATCTATAAATGTATACATTACACATGTTTTTTTTTCACATGTATACCATACTTACTAGTTATATGTACTAATGTATATTTGTATGTACATGTATACATGTATATGTAAACTTACACACTTGTGTATACTACTATACTACACTGTATATGTATTTACAGGTACAATGTATATAACTTATTTCCCTATTGTATATAACCCTCCCTTGAATCTAGTGTTGCCATCATTGCTAATGCAGTATCCATGGGTGGTTAGTTAAACAGAGATAAAATTGCAATGCTTACACAATAAACGCTTAATATCAGACAGAAAAAAGAAATAAAACAAAAATAATTGTAAAGTTTCCATTCAGTACTTAAAGAGAAAGTACATTTTCACCTGTGTAAAGAAAATAAAACGATTAAGAATGAAGTTAAATTATATGTGAAATGCCATGAAAATAATAACTATAACATTAACAAATGGTATCCATAAAATGTGGCAGGTGAGAAAAGAATCTAACAAATCAAGGCTATAATTATAACCACATACTAGATATTTATAGGCATACACTTTTGTGTTGACATAAATATCATACAAATACTCCAAGATAGTCAAGCTTATAGCTGTGGTCACTGCTAACAGATAAATCATATTAACAAAAATGTCATATTTCAGGTACCCCAATTACATGTAGTACTGATATATAAGTGATATAAGCCATCACAAAAATTTCACATTTCAGGTACCCCAATTACATGTAGTACTGATAAATAAGTGATATAAGCCATCACAAAAATGTCACATTTCAGGTACCCCAATTACATGTAGTACTGATATATAAGTGATATAAGCCATCACAAAAATGTC
The DNA here is from genome assembly GCA_030159075.1 of Atrina japonica. Lineage (NCBI taxonomy): Eukaryota > Metazoa > Mollusca > Bivalvia > Pterioida > Pinnidae > Atrina > Atrina japonica. The sequence goes on along the minus strand of BROG01000086.1, from coordinate 277,539 downwards.
ACATTTCAGGTACCCCAATTACATGTAGTACGGTACTGATATATAAGTGATATAAGCCATCACAAAAATGTCACATTTCAGGTACCCCAACTACATGTAGTACTGATATATAAGTGATATAAGCCATCACAAAAATGTCACATTTCAGGTAACCCCAATTAATACTGATAAATAAGCAATTCAGTTTGTTATTTCTGTATATATAACTGATACATACATGGTATCTACATGTAGTTGTTTTTTTCTCCCCCCTTCTTTTAAATTGAAATGGAAAATGTAAAGAAAGTTATATACAAGGTATACCCGGTATATATATGTAGGTGTATTCTCATGTATCCGGCATGTGAGAGTACATTGTAAATGATATAATGTTTAATTATATATCCTTATAATTTGTTATCAAATTACTGAATTCAATTTTGTTTTCTAATTATTGAATTCAAATTTTGTTTGAACAAATTACTGAATTCAAATATGGTTTTCAAATTACTGAATTCAAATATGGTTTTTAAATTACTGAATTCAAATATGGTTTTTAAATTACTGAATTCAAATATGGTTTTTAAATTACTGAATTCAAATATGGTTTTCAAATTACTGAATTCAAATATGGTTTTTAAATTACTAAATTCAAATAGTGACTAAATACACATAACATCTACTGGAAGCTTAAGGTATCTGTGAAAAAGGATTTCATTTACAGGTTTCAATCTCCAAACCTACAGAATACAGTAATAAAGGCAACATATTTCTCTCTTGCAGTCTCCTTCACAGAAGCATATATTTACATATGTATTCTTCTTTCCTTGTCACCTACTTTACAAAATACATACATTGATACATCATTGAGGCATACTTATCACATGTACATGTAGAACAGATATGTCATTTGAAGGGCTATTGGTGTTAAGGGTCATTAATATAAAGACTCATTTAAAATTGGGAAAATTCCAGAAACCAGCTAACTGGACCAATGGGTCAATGGTCTAGGAATCGCAAAAGAATCAACATAGGTGATTAATATTTTTATAGTTCCAATTGTACCTTTTTCTCTTTTGTAGATGGAAGATATCAGGCCCAATTCCCAGTTCAGGTAAACAGCAAAAGAGGTAAACAGCCTTAGCGGTAGACAGCCTTACAGGTAGACACATGAACAGGTAAACAGTCGTTGAGGTAAACAGCCTTAGGGGTAGAAAGTCTTACAGGTAAGCAGCCATACAGGTAGACAGCCTTACAGGTAAACAGTCATAGAGGTAAACAACCTTACAGGTAGAAAGCTGTAGAAGTGAACAATCTTAGCTAAGAGGTAAACAGTTGTGGAGGGAGATATCCTTACAGGTAAACAGCATGTAGAGATAGAAAGCCTTAGAGGTATACAGCCTTACAAGTAAACGGACATTGAGGTAGAACTTTTGATGCTAGCAGAATTATAGCCTTAGAGGGAGGTAAAAATTTTGATGTTTCAACATAAACACTATATCAAAATAAAGAAATTTAGATCTAGTAACAAACCTTTAATACAGACCTATAAATATGTACATGTATAAAGAATGTGGTCCTAACATACATTGTTGTACAGATGTATCTAAAAGTATCACAAAATCTATCATGTTCTGTCTTTACTACATGTACAAGGAAAAGTTACATGTACACATACATTAAATTTTACCAAATTCATATCTACTACATAACCATGATTAATGCTACCAATGTCCTCTTAAGTCAAAACCACAATCATCTGTGAACTCTTGCAGTCTTTGTTGAATTTGTAATGCTTGTGACACCTAAACTATCATTTTAAAAAACAAATATTGAAATACATTTTCTTAAGAATTTATAAATATATCCTTTGATAAACATACAGGTGTCGTAGTCATAATGCTTTTTTATAATGAATCACATACCATGTACATGTTCAGATTATAATTTAAATCTATTTCACATACAGGAATCCTTTAAGGCAAAACCAAGAATATGTTTGTTATACAAAGGTGATAAGCACACAAATGTACTGAAGTTGTATGACAGTTATTACAATGTAGGTCAAATAGACAAGTTTCTCCTGGTATAAATGTCAGATAGAAGAGTTTATCATGGTATAAATGTCACATAGAAGAATTTCTCATGGTATAAATGTCAGAGAGATGTGTATTCTCTTGGTAAGGTCAGAGAGATGTGTATTCTCTTGGTAAGGTCAGATAGAAAGTCTTCTCTTGGTAAGGTCAGAGAGATGTGTATTCTCTTGGTAAGGTCAGATAGAAAGTCTTCTCTTTGTAAGGTCAGAGAGATGAGTTTTCTCCTGGTAAGGTTAGAGAGAGGATTTTCCCTTTGTAAGGTACATGTAGATAGATGAATTTTCTCTTGGTAACGTCCAAGAGAGGAGTTTTCTCCTGGTAAGGTCCAAGAGAGGAATTTTCTCTTGCTAAGGTCAGAGAGATGAGATTTCTATTGGTAAGGTCAGACAGACAAATATTCTCTTGGTAAAGTCAGAGAGAGGAGTTTTCTCTTGGTAAGGTAGTAAGACAAGTTGTCTCCTGGTAAGGTCAGATAGACCAGATTTCTCTGGTAAGAACAGAGAGAGGAGTTTTCTCCTGGTAATGTCAGAGACAGGGGTTTTCTCCTGGTAAGGTCAGATAGATGAGTTTTCTCATGGTAAGGTCAAAGAGAGATGTACCAACAAGAATGGGCCTTCACAGTCATGTGATTACAGCATTACAATTATAAAATGGGTCTGTACATGTACTGGACACCAGATATTGGTCAGGTGGATGTTGGAACCCAGGCTGATGAAGTATGGAATATTGATGGTTACTTGAGGATGTCTGTGGTACATGTTACCAAGGTTTCTCATCCACATTTCAATGCTAGCCATAATTGCATTTTAACATAAAATTGTTGAGTCTGGCAAAGACTAAACAGTACCGTTAATTGGGATATTTTGTTCATTGTTTAATTTTGGCCAGTTTGGCCACCCTATCAAAATGGCCAAAATTTATTCATCCAAAATATGTATACTACTTGTGCTTGTAGTCCAAATCCAAACATGTTACAAATGTATATTTATAAACATAAATGGCCATAAATTAACAGACCAAAAAATAACCCTTCATTTTATGACTAAAGTGGCCAAATTTAACGACACCAAAATATTCCAATTTATGGTAAAATGTGTTTGACATACCATTCCTTTGAAGAGTAAATAGTAAAATGTGTTTGATGAAACTTAAGCTTTCCTTTGCCAGAGAAAATGGTATAAAGTGTCGGATGAACTGTTCATTTGGCAGAGAAAATGGTATAAAGTGTTGGATGAACCATTCCTTTGGGCAGTAAATGGTATAACGTGTTGGATGTACCATTCCTTTGGGCAGTAAATGGTATAACGTGTCGGATGTACCATTCCTTTGGGCAGTAAATGGTATAACGTGTCAGATGAACCATTCCTTTGGGCAGTAAATGGTATAACGTGTTGGATGAACCATTCCTTTGGGCAGTAAATGGTATAACGTGTCGGATGTACCATTCCTTTGGGCAGTAAATGGTATAACGTGTTGGATGAACAATTCCTTTGGGCAGTAAATGGTATAACGTGTCGGATGTACCATTCCTTTGGGCAGTAAATGGTATAATGTGTCGGATGAACAATTTCTTTGGGCAGTAAATGGTATAACGTGTCGGATGTACCATTCCTTTGGGCAGTAAATGGTATAACGTGTTGGATGAACCATTCCTTTGGGCAGTAAATGGTATAACGTGTTGGATGTACCATTCCTTTGGGCAGTAAATGGTATAACGTGTTGGATGTACCATTCCTTTGGGCAGTAAATGGTATAACGTGTTGGATGTACCATTCCTTTGGGCAGTAAATGGTATAACGTGTCGGATGTACCATTCCTTTGGGCAGTAAATGGTATAACGTGTTGGATGTACCATTCCTTTGGGCAGTAAATGGTATAACGTGTCGGATGTACCATTCCTTTGGGCAGTAAATGGTATAACGTGTTGGATGTGTTTTGGAGAGTTATCATATAGATCATTTACTTATCCCTATGAATGCTACATTACTAGAGTCAATATAGACCCTCACTGCAGCATTAATGATTCATAATTAAAAGAAATTAAGATACACTTTTTTATTTCAGATAATTCAAAAAGTGTACAAGGTACACTTATAAAACATACATCAAAATGTTTGTCAATGTTTATACTTTATAAAGATACTGTCATATCTTGATTAGTGTGTCATTATCACCTGTACAGGAGAAAACCCTGTTTGACAACATCTACAATGATGAGTCAGAGAAACAACTTTAGTTGTGCAGAGCACTGAATGCCTATTAGTGTTGGCACAACAATAGTTGTGCACAGCAGTCTAAGGGTTAAATTACTGTAGGATGAATTATGTGTGGTTATTGTGGTTTCACTGTTAAGATATCCATATACAAATGTGCCAATTAATGATAACCAAGAATAAGATACTTAACCAGCTTAATACATGCAGGAATCAGTATTACTCCAAAGCTGCAGAGGATCTGCATCATAACTTGAAGTCCAATTGAATTAAATTTTGCTGGAGAATTATTTACAACACATGTAATTTAATCCATATGGTGAGTGTCAAGAAGTACATTGACAGGCAAAGAAGTGGGAAGAAAAAAAACCAAATGTAAAAAGCAATAATGGAACTAACGTTTACAAACATTCGCTGAGGGGGCACCTGTTGTTGATTGTCCTTGTGACTCACTTGTAAGGTTATCTCACTCTCCCACATGTTCAAGTGTGCATGAACACTCAGTCAGATTTATACTCCTTTATCTTGGTACCACCTGACCATTATTGACATCTTTGTACATGTACTGATGAGTTCCAGTCAATATATACTGATTTTTTAAGCACGTTTTTAAACTAATTTGTTTCTCTGATAATCTGCTTGATAGTATAGCCAAAGTTTATACTCTGATTTTGCTTTTATTCTCCAAGATATTCACTCTCTTGCAGCTGACAAAGAAATTAAATTTTCTAAATTTTTGGATTGAAAACTTTAAAATATTCAACAGTTCAGTATTTGCACACATTTAGTGAATGGTCGATGCACGCTGCAAATTTTCTGTTTAAGTTATCTAACAGAGATGAAGAAAAAAAAACTCAGCCAAATTGACTAGAAAAAAATCCAAATAAAACTAGGATTAGCTTTGAGGTTTTTGATACACATATGGCATAAATAAGTGCATCCCCATAAGATTTAATAAACAGCATAAAAAACGCCAACAAGACTATCAAATGTTAACGACAAAATGATTAGCAAATAAAAAAGAACATGAAAGTGAAGCATTGCCAGACCTGAAACATGAATTGTGTCATTTTTACAGCAATAATCAAGTAACACTCCTATAGCAATTACTTTTTTCTGCTTAATGAGGGAGTATTCAAAAACTTAAAATAATCTCAACAACTCCTATATTCTCTCTGTAAAAATTATTAGAATTAAGCCTGAAATGTATGAGAAGTAGAACACACTGTTGTAATATGTATTGTTGATTAACGTCCCATTCAAGAATCTTTCACTCATATGTCACCAAATGTGGGTGAAGGGCTTCAAATTTTGGCCTATGCTCGTCACTTACGGCCACTGAGCAATGAGGGTTCTATAACGTGCCAGCACCTCCTGTAACACAATACCTCGTTTTTTACTGTCTCATCAGAAGAACAGGAAAAGCCAGCCTCCAAATCAAGCACTCTACCAAAAAGCCACAACAGCTCTAAAATTGAACATGAATATGGTTTACATTTATGTACTAGCATACAAACATGTACATGCATATTTAAGTTCTAGAAATTATCAGTGCCCAGAATCTGCTGTACAGTACAATACATACAAATGCACATGTATAAATGCATTTATTGTCAGTATAGACGGTGTTTGGGTGACAGATAAATAGAATGGCGCCCACATCCATAGTGACAATAAATGCACTCTGACAAGTGTTCACTCAATATTTTTACATATCATAGTTTTGAAATTGAAAAACAAAAGAATGGAATCGAATACCCTGCCTTATATGTGATCAGTCTCATTATGATAGAACAGCAAGGTTCAAGGTAGAACAGTAAAATATACAGTTCTTCTGAATGAAATATCTTGATGTGGAGTCATTATATGTATGAAGTTACATCATTGTTTGACATCATATGAGGAACTTCATTTATAGCTGATATAATCGCTGTCTAGATTAACACTGTGTCTAGGGGAGACTGATGCAGGAAATGTAAATATATACATGTGTATATCAAAATATTCCATCTGTACTCGGACATGTACCCAGTATATATGTCAGGGCAGGACATATTGGGAGTAGCAGATATTATAGACTCTTATCACTGGCCTAGTCTCTGTCACATTACTCAGGGAAAAGTTATGGATAATGGCTTAAAACAAGACAATCACGTTTCCAACTAATAGTTTCTCTCTTACTATATTAGGTTTAAATACTGTAGGTTTGACATAGTGGCTGAAATAAACCTGATCTCAATCAGTGTTCTCAACCACAGCAATGGAAATAGATAAAGTCCAAAACAGAGCCACTTTAAAGAAAGACAATACAAGACTACTTACATCTAGTAGCTGAAGCAAAGTGTGTATTAAGAATCATTGGATGTACATTGTAAATATTAGATATTTAAACTGAGGAAATCCTATGCCCAACTTGCCCGACCTGTTATGTTTACTATTCTGACAAGTGAATTTTTAAATTTGGTTGTCTGTAAACAAGTGCATTATTCATGTAAAGATATTAAAAAGTTGTCAATGAAAATTGGACTAGGAAAAATCTATTTTGGCAACCAATTGTTTGCATTTACTTGCCCTGGGTCAAGTGCATACAAGTTATATTTCCACACCCCTGGATATATGAGCTGTACACATAATAAACCTAACTTGAACCAATCTTTTAAACAGGATACAGAACCCAAAAAGGTGAAATGTGAGAACTTGTACATGTGTATATGAAGAGAAAGTCAATAGCCTTTTGGACAAGGTTTGCACTCTATCAGTCTATGCATTATAGGTCCAATGGGCCATATAATAACAAGATTTAGAGTTGTCAGAAGACAACAAAGCTTGTCTAAATGGGTGCAAATTATCACGAATATTACACATAATTATATGTCTTGCCGGTCCCTGCTTTGATAATAAATGTAGCAAAGTAAATTACAGTATTGATAAGTGTAGGATCAGGGATGTAAAAGTATTTCATGTTATTGTTAAAATGTATATTCCAGGGGGTTAGGCAGGTCCCCTATATGCACCACTAAATGAGTCTCCCTTAACTATCAATAATATATATGGTTTTAGGGTGGAGTTATGAACAGTTTTTAAGTTATAAGTAAACAAATATATTTCAGGGTGGGACAGTACCCCAACATACACCAATGAATGTGTTTTCCCATAATAATCACAAATATATATGGTTTAAGGATGGGCTGTGATCAGTTTTTAAGTTATAAGTAAACATATATATTTTATGGGGTGGGGCAGTGTCCCCACATGTACCACTGAATGTTTTTTCCCATAACAAGCACTAATATATATGGTTTAAGGGTGGTGGTGTGATCGGCTTTTATGTTATAAGTAAAAATTCATATTTTTTTTTTTTTTGGGGGGGGGGGGGACCCCCCAAGGACCCAACCAATAAATGTATAACAAACATGAATATATATGGTTTAGGGGTAGGCATGTGAATATTTTTCAAGAAATACATAAAAGAATCAATTTAAGGGGGTGGGGCATATATCCCCAAAGACCCTAATGCACATCAATAAGCACTGATGTTATATCCTAATGGAACCTCCATCCAAATTATTGGTGTTCTAACACTATCATTAACCAACAACAAAATCCTAATGAAAACTTAACATTGATCTGAACACAGCAAATTTTTGCAACAAACTGCAAGTCAAAAAAATCACAAAATATGTCAAAATTTGAATTTATTCCAAAACATTTCAGATTTCACTCTGCTAATTGATATTTTACCTCCAAAGAGTCATACCAAATAATAGCCTCCTACCACACACATTTAATGATTTATAGTACATGTACTTTTAACACTTGCCCCAAAACTTTAACCTTTGATTTTCATGAATAAAAGTTTAAGTAAAAAATAAAAGTTAGAATTTGAATTTATTCTAAAGAGTTTCAGATTTCACTCCACTAACTGATACTTTACCCCAAAGAGAGTCCCTCATACCAAATAACAGCCTCCTACTAACATATTGAATGATTTATAGTACATGTACTTTCCAACACTTGCCCCAAAACTTATTAAACTTGGCAGTGCTGGATGCTGATGTGACTACATAGCATATTCTTCAAAAAGGTGAGCTAAAAATGCACATGGCATCTTCAACAATATTCACTGCAATGTTGTAAGCAAATATATACATGTAGGTATTGCCTCACGCAATTCTCCATTTATGATTTCTCCATTATATACTGGCTTGAGAAAATTCTTGATAGGTCATAAAACACAAAGAAAGAGTAGAAATTTGAAGAAAGTTTCAGGTTTGATTCTTGGTATTTGGTCATATTGAAGACTTTTAAAAATGGTAGTGATTCTTCCTTCGCCAAGCACTTAAAGCATACAAAGTGAAAATCCCTGGTCTTTCATATGAGTCTAGAAAAACTAAAAAACTAAGGTCCCTTGTCAAGGCAAGCATGGCACATAAAAGAACTGCATTGGTGTCAGTCCATAGCACAGGTCAAAATTTGTGACACTTCAACTGAATCTGATGACATCTCCCTATAGATGAAACAGATTCTTGACAGGATTGGATGTAAAACAACAATACAATTACAACAACAACAAAAAAAGACAAAGCCAAACAACTTGTAAACCATTTTATCATCACAGAGATCACTACCTCAATGATAATCGGGTATCAGAATTCACTTCATTCCAGCTGTGTGGTTGATTGTTTCCCCCAATGTAATGTACCATATGTACACGTATACCTTTTCTATAAAAACTAAATACAAAAACATACACCGGCGATCCATAATAAATAAGTGTTAATTGTTTAGTTGGTCTCATGCAAGGTAATTTTATCATATTTATGTTTCTTTGTTAAATATGATTAGATTTGGGTCACTACAGAAAATAAATTACCACAAAGTAATATTCTGGTGAGGTCGGTCGGCAGATAATCTGCATTGCTGACCTACAGTAAATTAATCATGGATGGATTATAACAATGTCTGACAATTTGACACATCTTTATCATTTAAGGAATCTTATGGTGTTTTGTATATTTTAATCGATCTCATGCAAACAATACAATAATAAAAATAGTGCAAAAAATTAATTTGAATTACAGTTTAGGTTATCAGGTCTTAAATACATTTTTGAGTTGATAAAGTGCTTCAAGCCCAAGTAAGCAAACAGTTTATAAATCAATATTGCTAATGCTTACATATCAATTTATTATCGTTTTATTGAGGTACAGAACAAAGTCATAGGCCAAGTTGGTGACAAGTCTATATATTTGGCTATTCATTATATATCTGTGCATGAATTCATGAATTCAACCAAACAAACCTTAATGTTAATGAACTCTTTTGGGGTTTAGAAAATGCTGGTTCATATTAAATCACATTTCATACTTTTGTATCTTTATTGCATATTAATAATCAGATGCAAAATAAATTGCATTTTTAAAAGCAGCTTATACAATGATGATTATAATTCATAATTTATATACACGTACATTGTATATATAACTTCTGCATTTACATTCAATTGGAAAATTCTACTTTCAGTTTTGATTGATATAGAAAAAAGAATGTGACCATAAAATGACCCCCCTCTACAAAATGCAGTGTGAAATATGCTTTATTGCCACTTTGACCCCTCCCTCTCCATATCACATATACAAAATGTAGAGTGAAATATGCTTTATTGCCACTTTGACCCCTCCCTCTCCATATCAACTATACAAAATGTAGTGTGAAATATGCTTTGTTGCCACTTTGACCCCCCTCTCCATATTAAAAAAACAAAATGCAGTGTGAAATATGCTTTGTTGCCACTTTGACCCCCCTCTCCATATTAAAAAAACAAAATGCAGTGTGAAATATGCTTTATTGCCACTTTGACCCCCCTCTCCATTTCAAACATACAAAATGCAGTGTGAAATATGCTTTATTGCCACTTTGACCCCCCTCTCCATATTAAAAAAACAAAATGCAGTGTGAAATATGCTTTATTGCCACTTTGACCCCCTCTCCATTTCAAACATACAAAATGCAGTGTGAAATATGCTTTATTGCCACTTTGACCTCCCCTCTCCATATCAAACATACAAAATGCAGTGTGAAATATGCTTTATCGCCACTTTGGTTCATTTCAAGGCAATTACAAATAAACCATAAATTCCAAAACTTAAATAATGTACATACATGTAGCAAAAATGATCATTATAGGAAATTACCTTAAAAAAGGACATACAGTTATCTGAGTGGTAAAAATAAATTCACAATTACAGAGTTAAACTAAATATTGCCCTATATAAGTATTCCAAGAGTTTACAACTATATTTGCTTCTTAAGTTCATGACATTGAACATTCTATTTGAATTTCCACATAAATACATTTACATAATGTTCATACCTCTTTGAGTAAACATACATATACATGTATGCCTCTAACTTTTTCATTTCACTTTGTATAGAAGTGTACCAAACTATTTTAACTGAACACATGTGTGTACATGTTTATTTACAATGGAAAGCAATATTTTGGTATATATATAAATAATTGATCCGTTATAGGTGCTTGTAGTTGGTACTTTAAACAAAGGCCTATTGGAGTATTGGTATTATAATCAATGGCCTATTGGTACTTGAATCGCAATTCTATTGGTACATGTACAGTACGGGCCACGCGGATTCCGCAAAAGTCACGTCATCGCGGTGGTCATATAAATCTTGCTCAATAAATTCGCCGCGAATACGCGATCAGGCTATTGAGCTCAACGCGGGTCGCCGCAGTTTGCGATGGATAAAATCATCGCGGCAGTTTGCGATGGAAAAAAATCATCGCGGCAGTTTGCGATGGAAAAATTTATCGCCGCAGTTCGCGGCTGTGAGCAACTTAAATTATATCGATGATTAATTAGGTTATCATTACTTTACATTTGTTAACATTACTTGGAAAATTCCAGTCCAGCGTGGTCTTTTAAAGTATTATCGATGTTTTGTCAGCATAAGTTAACATTCTGAATTAGTATAATGTGGATAGCAAACATCAAATGTGTTTTTATACTGGACTTAAAAACAATTTATTCCGCTGAAACTGCCAACTCATAATCAATGTGAACGTGTTATCACGGAGCAAAAGTACGTTTATTTTCTGTAACCTACCATAAGTTTGGCTACAATGCTGAAGCACTGTATCTCGAATCATTAGCATATTCATCATAATTTGACTTTTTTCTTACGCGACTTAAAGTCTCGCCAGTTTCAACCTGATTTAAAAACAAGGAGTTCGCCAACGAGCAACAGAAAGAATTATTTTTAGTTACGCAACCTAGTTTTTCTAAATATTTATCAAAAAACTGTTCGTTTGAGAATAATGCTTTATCGCACAAATAAGTGACGCGAGTCTCATTCTTTTAAAAAAAAACGCTTACAGATACAAAACATCGACCCGCTTCGAAGCTGAGAAAAATAGAGCAATGAGAAATACCGATATCGGAATACGATGGTCATTGTCATATTTTGACCTGTTGGTCCCTCGTGCAGACATGTTCTTATTTTTGATATATAAAAAATAATCTTCTAACACATGACAGCGATATATAAAGCTATCGCTGCACATGATATTTGATATGGCTTTCATTACCTGAAGTCATGAAGTCCCGCCTTTTCGTCTACGTATTACCCTCAGGTGATTATTTTACCCCGCCCCTACCTGTATACGTAATTTAGTTTGGCGGTTTGTCTGTCAATCATCGTATCAATCATCATGAAGCTCTGTGGGTCATATATATATATATATATATATATCGTTAGTTGAGAGAGAAACTATTGAAACTAAATGATATATTTCCAGACCAACCTCATTTAATTGATGTTTTTATATTCGCTACTCTGGGAGAGTGTTTGATGGAATTTTCCGTTTTCAAAATTAATTTTGCTTTATCCCCATGTAATCTAATTATAAAAACCAAAATGACCTTGATTAATTGTCACCGTAAACACTAAAACTATTGAGGAGTCGAGTTCATTAATTGGACAAAAAATGATCCCTCCAAAACCGTAAACGGCTGAGATTAGTTCTGTCATGTTGTAAAATTTTCACATGGGAGGAGGTAAATACAAAATGGCAGTTCTGTGATTTATATTTGATAAAAAAACTTTTAAAGTATTTCTAGTCATATGTGAAATATGCTTTAATTTAAAAAAAAAAAGCCGTTTTGTTAAATTAATTATTTTATACTTCCTACTCAGCCACTGGCAATATTGTTGACTTCAATATAGATTCCCCTCAAGAATATTTTTTTCTGATATTTAAATCCTCTCTACCATATGCCTTCCCCGAAATCCACTATCGTTAAACAGAATCCACAATTTGACCAAGCAGCTCCTCGATCAAGTGCTATTACATAACAAATAGTGAACGGGGCTTGAACTTGTATGTCATAAATCACTGTCCACGGATGATGTGAGTGTATATAAGGACTGTATGCCTTCATTATCAGAGGGAATATCGAAAAAAAAAACCCTAAAAATTAAAAAAGGATATATGCATTTAATCTTGTATGACAGAAAATAGATTCCATGTTATGCATTTGATAATATTAATGTCCAAAAAAAACGGCAAAATGCATGGTGTGCATATATGCAAAATTTTTGGTGACGTCTCGAAATATACTTTTTATTGATAAACAAACGTAGCACTGTGTGACCCCCTCTGCTCCATTTTTTTAAAAAACAAACATCCCGACTGACAAAATGCAGTGTGATTCGACCGGTATATGTACATCCTTTACGCCATTTATTTTCTTTCAGTCATCTTTCAACCATCTTAATGATGCCGTACCTCACCTGACGGAATTCCATTTTTATCTATAAAAACATTGAATTCTGACCTCTTAATCGTTAAAAAATATTTCAAAATCCGTTTCTCCATGCAGTGTTTGCTTGAAATGGTAAAATAAAAAGCCCACTTCACAGAGTTGCTTATCACATTGCGACTCGTCTTTATCGCCAGGCGTGGAGTTTATTGTGGGGATAAGATTGGTTCACTTTTCGTGTCACAAAGGCAATTAGGCCAAAATAGCCTTTTTTGGTGACGTCTCCATCAGTTTGACAGTTAATGATTTGTTTCAACATATATTGACCAAAACTGTTACGGTTAACGTGGTTTTTCACTCAAGACATGCCCCACTTATTTAAACAAGAATACATGTAGACCATAAAACAAAAAATGATTCATTATTTTAGCTATAAAAAGGGCTTTCGCAATAAACAAGGCTAGGTCTGTGAGCAAGCGTTTACTAAATTTTAAAGTACTTAATCCAAATCTGGTGTGTTTTTTAAAAAAAAAAAGAATCATCTTCGTTAATCAGAGACATGGCTCCTCGTTACAAAGCAATTACATTATCTGGGTGAGTGGTAAAAATAAAATTCACAATTCACAGAATTACAGAAGTTAAACTAATTAAAAAAATAATTGCCCTATATAAGTACCAATTTTATAACAAAAAAACATGTATACAGTTGTCGTTTTGGAGAAATGCGCTACATGTAGATATATTATTGAACTTGCATTACTTCGGAAGCTTCACTTTTTTTGACATCGGCATTGAACGTGTGTGTGTTTTAATTCTATTTGCTTACGACGCCTTGAATTTCCGAAATCAATTGTTAAATTGTATTTTTGGATCAAGATACATTGAACTTACTGTGCATAATGTTCTATATATCTTTTGGTCACGTCATTACCTCGTAAAATATATTTAAGTACAATAAAATAATTAATCAAGTATTATGCCATATACATAGTAAACAGATAGACATAGGTGTTGAAAATTGGGGTATATATAAACCACTCCACATTGTATGATATTTATATACGTAGTCGATACTTTCAACCTCTAACATTTGATTTTCATATGCTTCATTTCGTGTCACCTTTGATCTTGAATATATGTATTGGCGTGTATCATGACTAGTGAGTTTGGATTATCAGTCATCATCACCGGTAAGAAATAGTCACACCCCCCCCCCACCCCCCAAAAAATAACGGATCTGATAACTTTTCCTTTTTAGTCGGTAGGTTATTTATCGAGTTTATTTTAGCAACTATAGACATAATAGTATGTTATTGCAAGTGGGTATTTTTTATTTTTCTAAACCATTGTGAACAACGGTCTTTGCCATGATATAAACATGTGTCAACAATACACACAAATTTTATATTCGAAATATGTGCTAGATGCCCCTATATTTTCCCAGACTAAAATCATAAAGTTCCAAAAAATAGAAGATCCATCTTCTTTTTGGTACTCGTTGAAGACCACAATCGAAGCAAACAGGGACAAAAACTATTGGAGTACGGGGTCATAAATTGGCTTCTTATGTACACAGATATATATAATCAATGGTGGTTATATATACGGCTAAATAAAAAAATTGCGAATCTATTTGGTACTACATAAATCAATTTTATGACAAAATACATGCTGGAAGAATGCGCTACTGAGTTATTAGATATACACAGTACATGTAGCTTGCATTAATTTAATTTTTGGTGACTGTTTACAATTACAATTTAGTACAATAAAATAATTAATGAATGATAAATGCACAGTATATCCATTTGTACATGTTATTGGTAATTATTATAACTCAGAGCATGCATGTGATGGGACGTTGTCATCAGCCATGATCCAACTACATGTCATTAATTGATATATGACGGAATCTACTGGTATGTATTGGGTGTGATTTTATACTCATTAGACTGTAATACATTTAATTAATGTCTACAAGTTTAAATCGTGTTTGTAATATTTTATTAAAAAAAAAACAACACCAGTCAGACTATTTACCCCTGTGCGGTATAATCAGATTAATTTGACGACTTGTTCAATTTTGCCTAGCTTGTTGTTTGATCGATGTTGAAATCGATTTTTCAAACGAAATCTGTGGTCTCTCCCCGGTACAGGTCTATTGGTACTATATTCTCCAAACCTTAGATGTTAAAATAAGTTTTTGAAACCTGGGTACTTTTATAAAAGCACGAATGGTAAAAAACTTTTTTAAAAAGACTTTGTAAAAAGTTTTACGTGAATGAATTGTATGTTTCGTATAACGAAATCGGGTACAGATTTCCTTGAAATTTTGAGGTCTTAATTTTAAAAAAGTGTACACATTGGTAAACGGGTAGATAAAGGTATATAATCAGAGGCACCATAAAACTTAAGAATTACTAAAATTTTACTCAAGTTTGGTGAAACTATAATCAGACTTAAGTAAATTCTCAAGTTTTATGGTGCCGGGCCCAGGTCTATCGCATTGGTACTATAATCATGATGAAGGCGAAGAACTGTTTTAAACCATTTGTACCGTACTATACATCTTTTGACCGAGAAAAAATACATGTGTGGAGAGAGAGAGAGAGAGGGAGAGACAGAAAGAGAGAGAGAGATTTCAGAGGTGGCTTACTATCTGTTTTATAAACCAGATACGTAGTACTAGTGTCCTATGACATATTTGTATTTTTTTTGTGAAAATTAAAACATAATTGGCAGTCCATAGGACAGTAGGATCGAAAGAAAATAAACCTCGATGGTCGAAGTTCCTATTTCTTTTTGTCGATATTTTAATTGATATCACAAAATTTTGTGTAAATTGACATCGATTGTCTAATGGGATAGTTACTATAACTCTGTCAGAGGATTACACTTCACGCCTGACTTGACGGCTTGGTAATCAATTTTCTATAACGTAGAAGAACTATGCAATTATAACAGAACTATTGAACCTGTTTGGTTTGGGATCAATTTGGTACTTTAATGAGATTGGCATAAAAAAACTATTCGACAATTTCAGGTACTCAGCAGCCGCTATAATGGTTTTAAATTTGCGATGATTTTCAACTATTGCGGTACTCCCCGCGATTTGCGAGGAAATGACGGCGAAAGCGTTAAATAGCCGCTTATGACTGCTCATAACTAACCCCGCCGCGATGACGTGACTTTTAATGAGAGGCCATGTATTGGTATTATAATCAGAGGCATGACATTGATACTACATTATTGTACTACTATAATTAGAGGTCTATGTATAGGCCTATTGGTACTATAATGGTAGGGCTATTGATAATCAGAGGCCTATAATCAGATCAGAGGTCATAGGTCTATTGGTACTATTGGTACTATAATCATGGGTACTATATCAGATGGTAGCCTATAGGTACTTTAATCAGCCTATTGGCCTACTGATACTATTAGTACTACATGTACTATAATCATTGGTACTACTATAATTGGCAGTCTATTGGTACTATGGTACTATAATCAGAGGCCTATTGATACTACATGTATAATCAGAAGCCTATTGGTACTATAATTGGGAGGATATTTATACTATTATCAGAGGCCTAGGTCTATTGGTGCTATAATTGGAATCCTATTGGTACTATAATTGGTACTATAACCAGGTCTACTGGTACTATAATCAGAGGCCTATTGGTACTATAACTAAAAGCCTATTGGTACTTTAAACAGAGGTCTATTGGTACTATAAATAAAAGCCTATTGGTACTATAATTAAAAGCCTATTGGTACTTTAATCAGAGGCCTATTGGTACTATAATTAAAAGCCTATTGGTACTATAAATGATAGCCTATTGGTACTCTAATCAGAATTCTATTGGTACTATAATTGGAAGCCTATTGGTACTGTAATCAGAACCCTATTGGTACTATAATTGGAATGTTACTGGTACATGTACTTCAATTAGAGGTTTAGGCCTATTGGTACTATAATTGGAGGTCTACTGGTACTATAACCAGAGGTCCATTGGTACTGTTAATAAAACTCTATTGGTGTTATAATGAAAATAGATATTATATGGTTTCCAAAGTATAGAACAAATTTACTCTGAAACCCAACTCTGTCTAAATGCAAATTCTTAAACCTGACTGACTACATCCTAGCTCTGAAACCCAACCCTGCCTTCATCCTAACTCTGAAACCTACCTGACAACATCCTAGCTCTGAAACCCAACCCTGCCTTCATCCTAACTCTGAAACCTACAGTACGGGCCACGCGGATTCCGCAAAAGTCACGTCATCGCGGCGGGGTTAGTTATGAGCAGTCGTCCGCGATGAAATCGCGGCTATTTAACGCGGTCGCCGTCATCGCGGTGGTTGAAATTCCTCGCAAATCGCGGGGAATGAATCAAATCATCGCAAATCGCGGCTGTTGAAAATCATCGCAAATCGCGGCTGTTGAAAACCATCGCAAATAGCGGCTGCTGATCTCCGTATACTACTGAAATTGTTCGAACGGAATTCTGTTTTGTTTTGTTTTTTTTATGCGAGGTCAATCTATTGATTAAATATAAAAAAAATACATTACTATTCACTTAAATGCGACAATTTATCTTCTATAGTACCCCGAAATATGTACCTTCAAATTGATCCCAAACCAAACAAAAACCCCCCGACTTTCACTTTGTTCAATAGTTCTGTTATAATTGCATCAAACTCCAAAGTTCTTCTACGTCATGTAATGAAATTGATTACCCAAGCCGTCAAGTCAAAGTTATCCGTGCGTGAAGTGTAATCACATTTCTGCACAGAGTAGGACACGTGGGACCTTCTACCCTTACAAGTATATCGCTTTTCAACTATCCGTAACCGTGATATTAGACATCGTATGTCAATTTACACAAATTTTGTGATATCAATTAAAATATCGACAAAAGAAATAACGGAACTTCGACTAATCCTATCGAGGTTTATTTTCTTTCGATCTACTGTCCTATGACATATTTGTAAATTTTGTGAAAATTAAAACATGCATGAATGACGACTGATGCATGTTTTAATTTTCACAAAAAATACAAATATGTCATAGGACACTACCTACTTCGTATTACGTTTAGTTATCTACGTATCTGGTTTATAAAACAGATTTTCAAACAACAACTGTAAGCCAAAATTTGTGACGGCCCTTAAAAAATTCGAAGTTCTGAAATCTCTCTCTCTTTCTGTCTCTCCCTCTCTCTCTCTCTCTCCACACATGTATTTTTTATCGGTCAAAAGATGTATTTTCTCATTCCCAATATTTTAACGGTACTATGTTTTGTTTCATTGGTTTTAATGGTTTAAAACAGTTCTTCGCCTGCTGCATATAATATCAAGGTTCATCATGACTTTAAAATCACAAAAACGTTTACATCAATAGAATTATCATGTATGCGATACTAGTATAAAGGTATAGAATTTTCCTGGGCCCGGCACCATAAAACTTGAGAATTTACTTAAGTCTGAGAAAATTCTCAAATTGGCCTGCTTAGCCAATCAGATTTCAGGATTAGCCAAACTTGAGTAAAATTTTTATACTTAAGTAATTCTTAAGTTTTATGGTGCTGGGCCCAGGTCTCCTGACCATTCCACTTAAACTACCGGACGTTTATGATACACTAAAGCTAATGTAATTGAATTTGGGTTGCCGATACCTTTATCTACCCGACTTTAATATGATTTCAGTTAAAGTATTGTGCAACTGTGTACACTTTTTTAAAATTAAGATTAAAAGTGGTACGAATAATATACATGTATTAACACAAAATTTCAAGGAAATCTGTACCCGATTTCGTTATACGAAACATACAATTCATTCACGCGGGGTAAAACTTTTTACAAAGTCTTTTTAAAAAGTTTTTACCATTCGATGCTTTATAAAAGTAAAATTCCCAGGTTTCAAAAACTTATTTTAACATCTACAGGTTTGGAGGAATAGCAATCGTTGGGATATTCTATTCATTCAAAACAAAAATGCATATGTAAAAAACTACTATTATGATATATCTTCAAAATGTACCCGGGGAGAGACCACAGGTGCCCTCCTGCAAGTAAACCTTCGTTTGAAAATCGATTTCAACATCGATCAAACATGTACTGTAACAAGCTATAGCTGATCAAAATTGAACAAGTCGTGTCTGATTTTTCATATGCAAATTAATCTGGAATTATGATTCTGGTCATCGTCAACTACCGCACAGGGGTAAATAGTCTGACTGGTGTTGTTTTTTTTTTAATAAAATATACAACACGATTTAAACTTGTATATTACAATTAATAATAAAAATCAGATTGACATTAATTAAATGTATTACAGTCCACAGACTGCTCAACCCCTCTTTGAAAGTGAGTCATGATTGCTGCAAATCACACACCAATACATACATATTCAAGATCAAAACTGATGAATTCCGTCAATCATATATCAGGTGACACGAAATATGCAATGACAGCACAATACTGTCTGCATAATCAAATGATTGGATGGAAGATGGCTGAAAGAATTGACAACGTCCCATAAGAAAGGACACAGAATGATACATGCATTTTAACGGACTTTCTATTTACCAATTTTGCGTGTTTTCCTTTCAGTATATCTATCTAGAATCAATTACAGACTGGAAGAAAAACCGTCCGACTAAGTAACCGTCCGCTAAAGTACTAAATGGATATATAATATATATATATATATATATATATATATTATATATATATATATATATATATATATATGGCTAAATGGATATATTGAATCTGTGCAAACATATTATCATTCATTAATTATTTTATTGTACTAAATTGTAATTGTAAACAGTAAATGACGTTTTATGTCCCTTGTTTGTGACTAAGTTAAATGTCGGGGCGTCTAATAATCCAAAAATACAATTTAATAATTGATTTCGAATCTGAAAATAAACCATTTGAAATTAATGCAAGCTATATTTTAACAGTTTAGAATGAAATTTGTTCCATAATCTGTGTATATCTACATCCATCCTAACTCAGTAGCGCATTTCTTCCAGAACGAAAACTATATACATGTATTTTGTCATAAAAATTGGTAAAATATATATGTAGCATTAATATCCCCGATGTTTTAATAATAGATTCGATATCAATTTTTTTATTTAGCCGTATATATAACCACCATTGAACTAGATACAGTTCATGACTTGCGCGTATATCTGTGTACATAAGAAGCTGAGTTTTATCTCTTGACAGCGATTTATGACCCCCGTCGCTATGGATACCCCATTCACCCAGACTTGATGTTTTGTCCCTGTTATGTAACTGCTTCGATCTGTGGTCTTCAACGAGGAGCCCATTATAACTGTAAGTTGTTCAAATAATGTGGACTCTGATTAAAGAAGATGGATCTTCGGGGGGGGGGGGGGGGGGGGGGCGGGGTAGATTTTTTTTTTTACAAACACACCAGATTTGGATCAGCCGTACTTTATGATTTAGTCTTAATATTGGGGAAATTATAGGGGGGGGGCATCTAGCGTGACATCATATTTTCGAATATAAAATTTGTGAATACTGAGTTGCCTTTATTGTTGACCTACATGATCATATCATATCATGGCAAAGACCGTTGTTCATTTCCTAATAAAGATGATTCTGAATAATGGTTTAGATAAAATAAAAAATACCCACTTGATCTTTTATTGTTCAACATACTATGTATCTACGTCTGTTCGCACATAGTTGCTAAAATAAACTCGACAAAAATAACCTACCGACTTTATGAAAAGGAAAAGTCTATCAGCGATATTTACAGTCTAACAGGCTTTTTTGGGGGGTGTGGGGGGGGGGTGTGACTATTTCTTACCGGTATTGATGATGACATAAACATGATAATCCAAACTCACTAGGGAGTCATGATTGTTGCAAATCACGCCAATACATACATATTCAAGATCATATCAGGTGACACGAAATATGCAATGACAGCATAATACTGCTTACACAATCAAATGATTGGGTGGAAGATGGTTGAAAGTATCGACTACGTATATAAATATCACTGACGTCGGAAGCAAAATGAATGTGGAGTGGTTTAACCAACTTAAAAAACACACACACACACACACACACACACACACACACACACACACACAAACCAGACTATACCCCAATTTTCAACACCTATGTCTATCTTTGCAAAAAAGGGGGGGGGGGGCTAAGCCCCCTATCCCCCGGTTCCGACGCCTATGTATATGGCTAAATGATATATTGAATTTATGCAAATATATTATACTTGATTAATTATTTTATTGTACTTAAATATATTTTTACGCTCTTTAAAATAATTTAAAAACCGTAGATAAATGACGTTTAATGACCAAAAGATAAATAGAAACAATTAAAAATGCACAGTTTCCCTTGATTGTGACCGAGTTCAATGTTGGCGCGTCTAATGATCCAAAAAATACAATTTAACAATTGATTTCGAATCTGAAAATAAAACGTTTTTGAAATTAATGCATAGGCGTCGTAAGCAAATTGAAAGTGGGGGGGGGGGGCTAAACCAAATAAAACACACAACACGCGAGAAAAGTTTTTTGTCACCTATGCCGATCTTTGCCAAAAAAAGTGGCGGGGGGGGGGGGGGGCTTAGCCGCCCCTAGCCTCCGGCTCCGACGCCTATGTAATGCATGCTATATTTTAACAGTTCAAATAAAATTTTGTTCGATAATCTGTGTATATCTACATCTACCCTAACTCAGTAGCGCATTTCTCCAACGACAACTGTTTTTTTATACATGTTTTTTTTGTTATAAAAATTGGTAAAATATACATGTAGCATTGATATCCCCGATATTCTTATAATAGATTCCATATTAATTTTTTAATTAGCAATATATATATATATATAACTAGACCAGTTCTTGACTTACGCGTATATCTGTGTACATAGGAATGTGAATTTTATCTGTTGAGGCGATTTATGACCCCGTCACTATGGATACCCTGTTCACCCAGACTTGATGTTTTGTGTCCCTGTTATGTAATTGCTTTGATCTGCGGTCGTCAACGAGGAGCCATTATAACTGTAAGTTGGTCAAGAAATGTTGACTCTGATTAACGAAGATGATTCTTGGGGGGGGGGGGGGGGGGGGAATAGATTTTTTAAAAACACACAAGATTTGGATTAACCGTACTTTAAAATTTAGTCTTAAACGCTAAGATGCTCACAGACCTAGCCTTGTTTATTGCGAAAGCCCTTTTTATAGCTCTGAAAATTACATAGAGATATATTTAGTTTTAATAATTTTTTGTTTTGATATTTTGTTTTATTTAAAGGTCTACATGGTAGTTCTTGCACTTTAAATAAGTGGGGCAAATGTCTTGAGTGAAAAACCACGTAGATCAACCGTAACAGTTACCATAATTACTCTACGCTTAAACTTTATTTTCATTTTTTTTTTCAATTTGTCAATATATGTTGAAATACAAATCATGAAAAAGCCAAACTAAAAAGTCAAAACTGATGGAGACGTCACAAAAAGGCTAAACTAAAATTTTGGCCCTATGCTCGACACTTGAGGGTTTCTTCATTGTGCCGACACCTATTGTGACCACACGGGCCAATCGTCTCCGGCGAAGTTTAAATCCATGATCCTCCACATGCATTGCGGTATCTTATCCCCACAATAAACTCCACGCCTCTCCTTGAAAATTCCTTGATTTGTACCTTATAACTGTGGTCTTTGGCCGGAATAAAGACGAGTCGCAATGTGATAAGCAACTCTGTGAAGTGGGCTTTTATATCTTACCATTTCTGCGAAGCAAACACAGTTGGATCATGGAGAAACGGATACCTCATCGGGCTCTCAACGAAATATTTTTAACGATTAAGAGGTCAGAATTCAATCAATGTCTGGAGGTTTATAGTTTCAAAATAAAAACTGATGAATTCCGTCAATCACACATCAGGTGACACGAAATATGCTACGGCATCATTATACTGCCTGCACTATCAAAATGATTGGTTGAAAGATGACTGAAAAAGAAATGACTATTATGGCGTAAAGGATGTACGCCCCTACCTCATTTGAACTACCGGTCGAATATGAAAGGAGTATTTTTTCATGCATTTTAACGCGTATTCATCTTACCAATATATTGCTATGCTATAAAACTATCAGTATATCTATTCTGAATCAGTCGGGAGAAATTCTTTTCTGCAACTTGTAAATAGTTTTTTAAAACTTGGAAAATAAATTAAAAAAGTTCTTAGCAGAGAATCACGGAGAATTTTAGATTTTTATTATTATTATTTCATTTGTACTTAAAAATTTTTACGTGTGTAATATATTTCACACAGATGCTACGTTTGTTTATCGTTGTTTAACGTCCCCACTAAAGAATATTTCAGTCATATCGAGACGTCACCAAAAATTTGCATATGCTCGGCACTTACGACCATTGAGCAGTAAAGGTTCTTTAACATGCCGACACCTACTGTGACTGACATGATGGACATTAAGAAAATATATTATCAAATGCATAACATGGAATCTATTTCTGTCATACAAGATATTAAATGCATATATCCTTTTTAATTTTTAGTATTTTTTATGATTACCAAAATGTTTTTTTTTTTCGATATTCCCTCTGATAATGAAGGCATACAGTCCTTTATATACACTCACATCATCCGAGTTATCTTTTGACAGTGATTTATGACGCTGTCGATAAGGTTCAAGTTCAAGTAAGGATACCCCGTTCACTCAGAATCGATATTTTGTCCCTGTTATGTAATAGCTTTGGTCTGAGGTCTTGATCGAGGAGCCATATTTGTAACTTGGTCAAATAATGTGGATTCTGTTTAACGATAGTGGATCTTCGGGGGAGGCAGCAATAGCAATAGAATTTTTTTTTTTTTCGAAAAGAAATATGTAGAGCTTGGATCAGTCGTTCTTTTAAGATTTAAATATCAGAAAAAAAATATTCTTGACTTACTCATGTTTTGGAATCTATATTGAAGTTAAGAATCTTTTTAACAATATTGCCACAGTTTTCAGACTGAGTAGGAAGTATAAAATAATTAATTTAACAAAACGGCTTTTTTTTTTAAATTAACTGTCAGCGATCGTTTTTCCTGATTTTAATATACTGCGAATATGACTCGTCAGAAATACTTTAAAAGTTATAATTTTATCAAATATAAATCACAGAACTGCCATTTTGTATTTACCTCCTCCCAGTAAAGTAAAATTTTACAACATGACAGAACAATCTCAGCCGTGTAGGGTTTGGATTGTGGGTATAGTTCCAGTCCTTTGAATTTTGATACCGAGATCATTTTTTGTCCAATTAATGAACTCGACTCCTTTGGGTGAATAATCTACAGTTCGTTTATCATAGTTTTAGTTTTGTTTACGGTGACATATCTTTATTTTTTCTCCGAGAATTAATCAAGGTCATTTTGGTTTTTATAATTAGATTACATGGGGATAAAGCAAAATTAATTTTGAAAACGGAAAATTCCATCAAACACTCTCCCAGAGTAGCGAATATAAAAACATCAATTAAATGAGGTTGGTCTGGAAATATATCATTTAGTTTCAATAGTTTCTCTCTCAACTAACGATATATATATATATATATATGACCCCACAGAGCTTCATGATGATTGATACGATGATTGACAGACAAACCGCCAAACTAAATTACGTATACAGGTAGGGGCGGGGTAAAAATAATCACCTGAGGGTAATACGTAGACGAAAAGGCGGGACTTCATGACTTCAGGTAATGAAAGCCATATCAAATATCATGTGCAGCGATAGCTTTATATATCGCTGTCATGTGTTAGAAGATTATTTTTTATAATCAAAAATAAGAACATGTCTGCACGAGGGACCAACAGGTCAAATATGACAATGACCATCGTATTCCGATATCGGTATTTTATCATTGCTCTATTTTTCTCAGCTTCGAAGCGGGTCGATGTTTGTATCTGTAAGCGTTTTTTTTTTAAAGAATGAGACTCGCGTCACTTATTTGTGCGATAAAGCATTATTCTCAAAACGAACAGTTTTTTGATAAATATTTAGAAAAACTAGGTTGCGTAACTAAAATAATTCTTTCTGTTGCTCGTTGGCGAACTCCTTGTTTTTTAAATCAGGTTGAAACTGGCGAGACAACCCTGCCTTCATCCTAACTCTGAAACCTACCTGACAACATCCTAGCTCTGAAACCCAACCCTGCCTTCATCCTAACTCTGAAACCTACCTGACAACATCCTAGCTCTGAAACCCAGCTCTGAAACCCAACTCTGCCTTCATCCTAACTCTGGAACACACCTGTCTACATCCTAACTCTGATACCCAATTCTGTCTAACTCTGAAACCCAATTCTACCCCTAACTATCCTAACTCTGAAACCCACCTCTGCCTACATCCTATCCTACAATGTATCTCTGAAATCCAACTGCCTACATCCTTATTCTGAAACCAAATTCTGCCAACATTCTAACTCTGAAACCAAAATGGGTACAATCCATGATTAACACAGATTTGGCATAATGTTATATTTTTTTATCTTCCAAGCTTAGGACAGTCATTTCAAGGAATTGCTTACATGTATATCACACAAAACACAAATATTTACATATACATTGTATAAATGATCATATATCAACATATTAGATTCAAAATTTCTGGCAAATGATCTCACTTTCTATTAAATATTTATTAGTGAAAGTACATTTGTACATGTGTATATACAATTATATTTTACTACAACATACAGACCACAAAATAACATGGGAGCCATTCAGATTACATGGAGGTTATTATAAATACAAATCATGTGACCCCTTTTTTTGTTCTCCATGATACATGTATGTCAAAATACAATACAATGTAATTTATAGAATTATCTGTTTGTATATTTTGGGTCTTAATAATAATTCTTATTGTAACCTGTGGGTTACAGTTATTCTTTTTAGCATAACCTCTAAATGTGTTACAATGATTTTTGATATTTTGTGGCCTGCAACATACATGTATACATGAAATACATTTTTACACATTTACATACATGCATGTATTTAATTCATTGGCTTATTGTTTCGGGATTCTTTCCCTACATTTACTGCACACAACACTGACATAGACATATTATAGTCATGCTATGCATAATACATGTGCAATCCAGACACAGTAATCCATACCCTCTGTGCATTTCTATGTATATATGTACCCACTGACATCAATACATGCATGTACACGTATGATTTACATATATTTTATATGTATACATATGTATACTGTACATATATACATGTCTATGTATACTGTATGTACATATGATATAATTGTATTTCGTGGTACATGTATCTGTAAATTGTTAGTGTATACATTATATACAACTGTATGTGTATATTGTACAACTACCAGTTTGTGTATTGTACATGTATGTACATGTAAAAGTAAGTACATATACATGTGTGTGTGTATATATATATATATATATATATATATATATATATATATATATATATATATATATATATATATATATATATAATATATATATATAATATATATTGTAGTTTAGTGAGTTTACATGTGTATACTGTACATAATGCCTGTACATGTACATGTATGCAAAACTATATATGTAATATTGTACAATGTATTAACACAACAAATAGTTTCTACATTAGAAAGAATTCAATTCAAATTGTATAACAACCACCATTGCAACAATGTAAAGGAATTTTTGTGTTAAACAAAGCAATCTGATAGAACTAATGTTGATAAATCAAAACTTGTCCCCATCAGTAAAACTATTGTAAAGTGAATGAAGCTTTAACTAAAAACTAAATAAAATATAAACTAGAGGGAAACCACAGACAAAATCAAGAGTACTCCATATTTCAGTAAAAAGAAACTAACAAGAAATAAATACAAATATATCTACAAATTACATGTAGCCCTGCCTGTAGTGATGCATAAGTGACCATGGTACACAAATGAAATTAAAATTAGACACCAGAATTTGTCTTGTGTGGTGGAATGCCTGACTTATTACTGGACAAATTTCTTAAAGTGATTGTTATATGTGGGTTCATGTACTTGTAAATGAAACCGTATCTACATTATATATGTAGTACAGGCCACAAAATAACAGAAATCATGAAAACCCATTTACAGGTTACGCTAAAAGTAATGACTATAACCTGCAGGTTATG
Organism: Atrina japonica; assembly: GCA_030159075.1. NCBI lineage: Eukaryota > Metazoa > Mollusca > Bivalvia > Pterioida > Pinnidae > Atrina > Atrina japonica. Next base: position 250,234 of record BROG01000086.1, on the reverse strand, counting down.
ACAGCTATAGTGAAGACTTAAAAATGAAATTCATCGCGAACAAATAGGAGGTTACATGATTTGTGTTTGTCGTAACCTCCATGTAACCTGAACGATTGCTCTTGTGTTATTTTGTGGTCTGTATATACATGTAAATAGTACATAAGACTATAATCACTGAGTGGTAAAAAGTACAAATCCTGAGAACAAAATTAACTACATGTACAGCAAAACCTGCTTTAGCGACCACCTGGTCACAAAGACCATTTTTTGCTGTTCCCAATAGTACCATTTGTGTGTAAATCAACCTCTATATAAAGACCACCTCCCTATAAAGACCAGGGGCCTGTTTTACAAAAGGTCATAAGTCCTAAATCCTAAGTCTTAGTCCTAATTGTCATGGAACTGACTAATCAGTGATACGTTGCCATGGTAGTTAGGTATAAAAATTAGAATTTTGGACTTACGACCTTTCGTAAATGGGCCCAGTTTTCTTGTGTCCCGAAGGAGGTTGTTAAATACAAGTTTCACTGTATATAAGAATGAACTATTTCAGTTCATATAAATACATTGTACATATACAAGGTTCAACATTAAGGTTTGTCCAGGACAAGTCCAATTTGCATTCAGACAAATACAAAACAAAATGATATATTTGAATATTACACTTGATTTTCTAACAAGTCATTTTTGCATTCGGACCAGTAGATTTAAAAACTACTTGTCCTGCGGGACAAATGGAAATTTTCATTATTGCTGACCCATGATATATAGGTGATTAGCTCATTTTTTTTTTTACAAATACATTTGTGATTTCATATACCATGACAAACAAGTATATTTTGTGTACACATGTACATATGCAGATGTGTACATATTTACATTTGTATCTGTATTCTATTTACAATGTACACATCAAATGATAATGGTGACGCAACTTGGACTGATCTCAATTACACTGAAAGTATATTTACTGTTTATTTATTACACATTTATAATACTGTTGTTTATTACATTTATAATACTGTTGTTTATTACATTTATAATACTGTTGTTTATTACATTTATAATACTGTTGTTTATTACACATTTATAATACTGTTGTTTATTACATTTATAATACTGTTGTTTATTACATTTATAATACTGTTGTTTATTACAATTATAATACTGTTGTTTATTACATTTATAATACTGTTGTTTATTATACATTTATAATACTGTTGTTTATTACATCTACAATACTGTTGTCAAGAGTTGTAAACAAATTGGTTGAAGATTTAGAAATTGTTCAGCTTTTTTTTATTATACCCTAACCAGGGTTCATTAAGGTTTGTGTTTTTGTCTGGGACAAGTCATTTTGCATTTGGATTTTTTGTTTGTTTGTTTTATTGTAGTTTAACATCCCACTCAAAAATATTTCACTCATATGGAGACGTCACCAAATGCCGGTGAAGGGCTTAAAATTTTGGCCTATGCTCGGCACTTACAGCCATTGAGCAGTGAGGGTTCTTTAACGTGCTGACACCTACCGTGACATGGGACCTCAAGCTTTTACTGTCTCATCCGAAAGACAGGAAACCAACATGTTGCCGACGGGACTCGAACTCACGACCTCACGATCCAGAGTCGAGTGCGCTACCGACTGAGCCAGGCCGGCTCTTGCATTTGGACAAGTTGTTGTTACTTCACACTTGTCCGAAAGGAAAAGTGAAATTGCAATTGTTGAAGAAAAGATTAATTCAATAAAGATTATACTTGTATACAAAATAATAACTTAAAATGTTACAATTGATTTTCAGACAAGTCATTTTTGGATTTGGACAAGGAGATTTCAATACTACTTCTACTGCAGGACAAGTGGAAATTTTCATATTAATGATCATTGATAACAGTCACTTTCACTTTGCAGACAACACAAGTGATGAGTATGTAAATATACCATGTACATTTATCTGTGTGTGCTGAAAGTCTCACCCCAGACCTGCATCCAAAAAAGTACATCATGTAACTACCTGGTATCCTGTAGACCTTATTACATATCTGATGTACTAAACATTACATGTATAATGTTTTGTGTCCATCAGTCCAGGTACTGTACACAATGTATCATGTATGTATACAATATATATATATTTATATATATATATATATATATATATATAGTCGAACTTCAAACTTGCCTTAGCGACCCTCCTCATAAAACGACTTCCTGTCCATAACGACCGTATTTGGACTGCCCCTTGAGAATTACTATATATTTGCCCCCTATATAGCGACCACCTGCCTTACGCGACAGGCAACTGCTGTATTTTGTCCGCCGGTGGTTGCCCTACTTGCGTATAGTGACTGCTTATACACTTACTACTCTTGGAAGGGAGATAACTCGTAGATAATTCTCGCGGGACAATTCGAGACTTAAACAACAACATGGCGCAATACACGATGCTTTGACAGTCACAACACACCTGGAGATGTCAATTAACGTCCCGGGTAGTAATTAGGCACTCATACATGCTTTTTGACAGGGTGTTTTTACAACCAGGACCTAACAACCATTGCTGACTGACTGATGTTTTGTTTTCGATCATCAATTTATGACCAAAGTTTTCGGTGATGATTACTTAATCGGCGAAAGACTAAAACTTACAAGAAAATTTTTTAGAAAGGACACACTTTGTGACAAGGTGTTTTTACAAACAGGAGCATTTAAATATCATCGCTGAATGATTGATGATTTGTTTTCTCGTATTCTGGAATGCTGTAACTAATCGAACATCACTTGATTAGCAAGTCAACAACCCAATCAAACGAGTAAAATCGCCGGCGCTCGTAGCATTGGATTACGTCTAATAAAATGATAATTAAATAAAATTCAACTATCTACATCTTTCTGTACAATCTTACACTTCTGACTCCTGTGACTTAACAACACAGACCACCGACTTTGAGCACATTATAGATATTTGTTCCAGTTTTTAATAATGTGCCTTATCCTCGATGTACATTGTACATGTATAATTCAATTACATCATAAATTAATTTAAATTATTTAAAACATTGAATTATTTCATTGTTATTTTATTTTTCATTATTTACATGTTATGCATGTATTAGCTACAGGGATTTTCTATGACTATTTTTGGTATGGTTACAGGACCCTTCCAAATGCAAAAATGGCTTGTATTTTCCCAAAAAGATGCAAAGATTCCCAATTTGAAATTTTTTTAATAAAATGAATATTTTTCAGTCTTCCATACCCTGGAGTTAGGAAAATCCCTTTAGTAAATAAATACAATATACATTTAATTACTAAATGAAATATCTAACCATGGAAGAAATATGTAGTTGGAAATAATGAAAGTCATCTCTGATACCTTGGATTTCATATCTCATGTGACCCTTTATATAAAGACCACCTGTCTATAAATTTCCCCTGAGTGATCTTTATATACAAGTTTGACTGTATATATATACATATATATATATATATATATATATATATATATATATATATATATATATATATATATATATATATACAATGTATATATGTTATATACAATGTATTATATATGTATGACAATGTATGTACATGTACTTGTATGTATGGATGGATACAGTGTATGTTTACAATTTACAATACCAAAGTTAAGATTACAACTTGTATTCCTGCTGTTCTGAAATGTGTTACCTTTTTAAATGCCTAGATATTTACAGGTAACAAACAAAGAAAAACACACACACATGTGCAAGAGATCTGATGTGTATATAAATCGATATCTATGAAGCTAATATAAAATGGAGAAAATTATGATGGCTTTTGTAAAAATAAATTATATAATGTAATAATTCAAAAAGGTTGCTATCTTATTATACAGAATTTAACCATAAATGAAAATAAAATGCTTTCTACATATTTAAATGAGTGATAATTTTAAAACTACATATTATCTTAATATCTGGCATTTATTATAAAAATAACAGTTTAAGTGTTGCTGTTTTTTGAAATGTTATTTTGTCTGAAAAAGAATACACTTCTGAATCTGCATCGCAATTTACATAATATTTAACTGCAGATTAAAAACAACACTGATTCCATATGACATGTATTTATTCCATTTTATTTTCATATTTTGATGACAAAAATAATTTCATTTAATTACATGTACAACTAAGAGTTATTTATCATTTTGGTCAAATCAATAATTCAATTTTTTCTTTGGTTTACATTGAACTTCTGAATGGTGCACTTCAAAATCTGTGTTTACTCTGCAAAAAGTAATTCCATACTTAGTGCTTCCTTTCTTCCTAAACTTGTTTGAACTAGCAACGTAGATAAGACTCGGAGATGTGCTCCTTCACTAGGTGTATATTTAATGTTTATTTTGAAGACTACTTACTCTTTTTTATACATTTTTTTGCATATTAATTAGCGGATAAACTATAAGTGTATTTTGTATACTGCTGTTGCGATAACTAAATCTTAGCCAAGCCAGACACTAAATAAACTTCAGTGTTACACTGAGCGTAGGCTAGTCCCAAAATCTAAGTTAAAAGTGATCTGAACAGAATATCGATAGCTTAAACAATGTTTATACTTTCATTCGTGAAATATCGATAGAAACATAAGAATTCCGTAATCTGACTGCATATAGTTATATAGAAATGTGTAAAAACTTCGCATAACCGCGACCTGTCAGATCCTTGTGTGTGCATGTGTATTCCATTCGGAACCCCCTATCCTCAGTCGGGATAGCTAACTAGGCCTACCTACCTTGGAGCATTTGCTCCAGTTTCTTCCTGTCCACGCGAAATCTGTCCTCAATATATCCAGGTTCAAGTTCATCTTTGACACTTTGAGAATCGTCACATAATTCCGTAGGTGATTCACTAATATCCTGTGATTCCTTCATGACGTTCGGGCGCACCGTAGAACAGTCCGCCATTGCATTTCTGTTGTCATTACCAAAGTGAGGCTTCATCCAATTGCAGACTTGGATTGATTCGGTACAATTTAGGCCAGACTGAAAAAATAATCGTTTCAAAACAAATACAAATATCTGCTCATAACGACAGTAAACAACCGATCTTTTTGGAATTTCTTTTAGACAGCACAGGTGAAAAGAGAAATTCAAAATAGACATATAAATTTAATTGTCAGTCGTCACAACAAACTTACTTTAGACCGACTGACAATCGGTGTGTATTTTACACAATCATGTGTAGGGAGTTTTGTAAAACTTCTAAACCTTTTTATATACTTTTTTGGCATTCAATCGGTTTTATCAGCAATATGTAAAGTCTGACTACATATCGCTTTCTTTATATTAGTGGTTCCACTGTTAAATCTTCTAAACTTTTTTAAAAATAAAAATGAGTATACATTTATCAAAGATAACTTATTGAATGTTAAGTTTTATTCATTCGTTCATCCATTTATTTATTCATGTAGGTCTACTTAATTATTTATTCATTCATTTTGTACTTATTTATTTTTTCCATTTATTATTTATTTATTTTTTATTTATCTATTTATTTGTTTATTTATTTGATATTTATTTATTATGTAAATAATTTTATATTCATTTATTTTTATTTGTTTTACTATTTTTTGTTTTTATCTATTTGTTTATATATCTATATATTTATTTATTATGTACTTAATGATTTATTGATATTTATTTTTATTTGTTTTACTATTTTTTGTTTTTATCTATTTGTTTATATTTACTTATTCATTTATTTATTTTATTTACATGTATTTATTTAATGTAGTGAGGTCTGTGGCTACATTGTTTATATCGCTCATACCGAGGAAAGAGGATCCTTCAGTATAATTATTGTTTTTAGGTAGGTTTACAGTTTTTCAGTTCATTGTTTATGAATAAGTATTGGTGTGCTTAAAATATTGAAAGGGACTTTTCCCAATCAATTCGTATTTATATTAGTATGAAAAGTCAAGCAATGGATTTTGTTTATAAGTGATATAGTTAGTATTAACTAAAACCACTTTTTATCATTTAGATCTTTTGCATATTGAATTATACAAGTCTTATCCGACGCAATTGTTAAGTATGGTTTGCTTCTCTGTATATCCAGACTGCCATGACTTAGAAGTTTTTGTCGATTATATACATGTACAGTAAAACCTATAGACCGCAATACTAAAACAAAGTGACAAATAGCTAGATGTATAGCAGGTGGTCACTTAATAGCCCTGGGGACTTATAAATGTCCTAATCCTAATCCTAATACAAAACCATTGTGAATTAGTTAAACATACCGTAATAACGAATTTTGTCGATATACTTTTGTGAAAAACATACAGTACAGTATATGTCGTCATTGCTGGGTTTGTTGTGTCTGTTATTTTACATGATTTGTTTCTGTTTCGAGGAGGCGAGCTTTCTTATTAGAAATCAATATTTTATGTCAACAAAATCAACACTTTTAATACGAAAGTTATTTAAATCATATCAAATTATTCGTAAGTCTTGTAAAAACAATATTCCAGAGAGTGTAATATTCGGTCATGTTTGTATGGTGACGTATTTGGAAGCAAAACTGGAGTACTCAGTTATGTTGCCCTTGTTTTGAACAATGATGATTTACGAACAAGTTACAACAGAATTTTGATTGCCGACATAACGGCTGATTAACGAAATCACAAACAGACAAATGTCTTGAAATATAATCTAAATTTTAATCTGACTGCAGTATTCAACAAGAGTTCATTCGGTAGTATAGCCGATGCTCCAGCTTCAGTAAGTCTGTTCATAGCAATTTGCGCAGTTTGATATAACTTACTGGAGAATCGTTTCAGAAGTAATTTATGGGCGTAAAAATATTTGTAAAAAAAACTTAATTCTTATCGACCATTAATTTCAAAAAGAAAATACAAATAAATTTAGAGAATTAGAACCACACTGACAAATTTGGAGTTTATTCCACTACAATGCATGGTCCGAGTAAAATCAAATACCCTGCCCTAGATAATCCAGATCGAGATATAACAAATTAAAGCGCTGGCACTGCAATGGGCACCAACTGTGTCCAGAGCATTTAAATGCGAATCATACAAAATCTAATTGACATTCGGAGTTTATATAAGCGTATGTCGACGAGGTTTGATTATGCATGTGGTATAATGAATCGGCCCAAAACACGATCATTTCAATTTTACATGGACACTTTTATGGTTTACAATTATGTATTTTTATTCGTCTTTAAGATAAGAAACCATTGATCGAGGAAAAATTATCCATGATAAGACATGTTAAAGCTATACTGTATATATCATGACCATTATAGTTCATTGTCGAGAGCGTCGGTGTGGCATGATAACCGTTTACTGAAGTATTTTTTTCAGACGAACATTCTTGTAGCTTTTGAATTTCACTTTCAACTAAGATAAGCACACTTTGTCGAAGTAAAAAAAAAACCAACATGTTGAAAGTAAAATATCAAAAGAACCAGTACATGATACACATACATAGACAAAACTACACATGTTTCTATCCGTATCATCAGACTGCACGCTATCGTTGTAGCGAATAGATCCAACGAGACCTACGTAGAATCCATCCACTACAACGATCAAGTGTAGACTGATGATACGGATAGAAACAATTGTGTGGTTTATTATCTATCACATGCCCTTTATGTGTACATCAATTTAAAATTCATTCCGTTTTATTAAATACTATGGATTGTATGAATCCGATTTAGAAAAGTTGCTCCGACGAGATGTATTAAATTAAAGTTCTAGCACTGCAGTGAGATGTAGCAAATTAAAGCCCTAGCACTGCAGTGAGCACCAATTGTGTTCCCATTTTAATGTGACTTTATTTATAAGAATCATTCAAAATCTAGTTAATCGCTGACATTCGAAGTTTAAATATGCGTATGTCGTCTAGGTTCGACTATGCAATTAGTGATTTCTTACAAAAAATACACATAGCATAAGGCATAATGAGTCGGCCCTAAACACGATAATTTCAATTTCACGTGGATATGTTTGTGGTTTTAAATTAAGTACTTTTATTTAACTTTAGGATAAGAAACCATTGATCTTGGTAGAATTATCCCCTGGGAGGCATGTTAAAGCTATACAATTGTATATAAATGTACAATGTCCATTATATGTTCATTATCGAGAGCGTCGGTGTGGCATTTGCAAGACAACTATTCTGAAGTATTTTTCAGACGAACATTAATATAGCTTTTGAATTTCACTTTTAACCACAATGCAATAGCAAATCGGGCTCATACGTAATCCATTGTGATTTTGGGTTTTTCATGCGCCGCTTCACCTTTGTATAGGCGTAACGACTTCCGGTCTCTGTGTATTCGTGTTGTCGAAGAAACAAAATATACTAGGTAGACGGCAACATTTCCGGGTGTTGAAAGTTTCAGATTTTCTTGTCTTTTCTTTAAGAAAACTTAAACCCCGCGGAACTCATAGCAAGCATGAGTTAATTCATTTATGTTAACTTGTAGCAGAGTTTGAATTAGAAGTCTTTGGCTCACATTGCGATTATGATGGCATGAATATACAAAAACAATTACGAAATGAAGCATTGGCTCTGGTATCTTCTGTATGTAAAATACCGAACCGGAAGTATCAATGTCTACAGTAAATCGATAGTCACTTGATACGAAGACAAAAAATTTAGAATAATAACGGATTAATTACTTTCCGGAAACAATGTTTTACGACGTTACGTATAGCATATGGGCGTATGCTCTCATTTTCATTTACCCTGAATTGAATACCTGATATAGCTTTATTGTAACAGATCCAGTGTATCTATTACGTTATAGATACGATGCGTACTTGAGTTATAACGTCCAACATACATGTGCGCAAAGTCAACAAACTTCAATGTTTTCACATTGTGGTTTATATTACAGGCTATACTGGTAAGTGAAAAATCATGTTAACGGTTTTTGGTCTAACGGTCCCCTTTGTAAGTCAAAAAAAGGAAAACATGACAAAGAATACAATAGCTTAAAATCACAGTTGTCTTTTTTACTACAATATATATCATATTATAGGCAAACTTAAAAGGAGTATCTCTTATACATTGTTTTTAATTTTTTACCATTGCCTTACTAAATTTCCCTCTATTACTTCTATTATCTTATAAATTCCCTCATATCATAGCAATTATTGTGTCATATCTTAAATTTCTTGTTTGTTTTTAAATTCAAAATACGAAATGCCCGACGCTACAAGGGGAGGTGACTTCCGTGACAGTGAGTGCTTAGTGCATCACGGTAAAACCCACAATGTCGTCGAAATATAGTTAACGCTTGTTCGAATCATGATTAAGTCTTTGTTGAATATGAGGAATTTTTTTGTCCTTTCTTGTTTGTTATTAAATTCAAAATACGAAATGCCCGATGAAACACAGCGTGGTGACTTCCGAGTTGGTGAGTGTTTGGTGCGTCAGGATAAAACCCACAATGTTGTAGAAATTAAAATGTATTCGAGAAGTCATCATCGGCCTACCGCAAGTAGACTGACAAAATGTCTCACAAAAATCAGTTAAGGTTCCATCGGGACACGAATCTGCGCTGACCAAAAGTGAGAGCGTGACGCTCTAACCGCTTGACCATGAAAGCCCATGCCGCCGTCGATCTTTTTTCGCCAGATACACATGACAATATCACAAATTTAAAACTGATAAAGGGCACTAGTTTGATGAGTCTCGTGTTGTGAAGCAATATGTACCGAATCACCCTGATGTCTCATAATCATGCTCTCAAGAAAGCATTTTGAATACAATAAATCTTTAGTAAGTAAGAAACAGTTGAAACCCGTTGTGTTTCTTGAGAACACTTTTATAATGGACATTATTTATTGGTCTACACAAACAAAAATCATGGATGTTATGTCATCCCGATTTATGGTTTGTTGTCTTTTATAGAATATATCAATTATTATTTACAGCCATGTGCTTTTATGATAAACTCTAAGACTGATATTATGTCTCAAGTGCTGACCCTGCAATTGACACTGTACTGTATGACTACATGTATTTACAAAGTGACTTATCGCTGCTTATTATTATCATTTTTTGGGGTCATTTTCAAAAATATTTATAATATGATGTGGTTTTGTTTGGCTACTTTTGCATCGTTACAAAGGTACAATGTAAAACACGTGACTAAACTCATTGTCATTCATTTCATAGATTCATGCAATGGTTTCTAGAATCGTAATATTATAAATATCATTTATAGATTTCTACATCTAATCCGAACACGGCCACGTCTTACTATCATGAATATTCTACATCTTTGATTAATTTACGTCCTACTCCCACACAGTATAATATAAGTAATTTACAGAAAGACAAAAAAAAGGAGGTGAATTGTATACTCGTAAGGAAAGGTCAAAGTTTGAACCGTGAATAGTAAAAACATGTTGTATATACGGATCGGTTCCCAGAATTGCCGATTTTTTATCAAATAACTCGGTGATTATCAAATGGGTCAACACATTTCTACATTCTAAATTCCAATTGTTATTCCATAAAGTATCCGAATATTGCAGCGGAATACAAAAGTTGTAGCTGCGACACATGGAAATAAAAAATACACATAGTACAGTAGTAAATCTTATGTCCATAATCGTTCGGAAAATTCGAAATGATCAAGCTTTTGTCGTGAAATAATCAAAAACGTTTTCGGACGGAAATGGCCCAAGGATACGTGGACAATAGTAAGATTTACAAATTATTATATAAAACACCGTCACTGCAAACTGAATGGAGTAGTTATATAAAATAGACAATAAGAATTAATTACTGTAGATACAGATGAGATTAGGATACAAATAAGTAAAAAAAATGTATCAAATAAATAAATCAATAAAATGAAAAAAAAAAAATCAATGGATGAACAAACATTGAGTAATAAAGTGATAAGTGAATAAATGAAAATAATTTTATTAATCAATTGATAAAAGGATGGGTAAATGAAAATAAACGAAGTTTTGCAATAAAAATATAAGGAAAATTGAAAAAAAAGATTTTTTTTTTTAAGATTACACAAATTTGAATTCCAAATACTTAAATGATAAAATTTGAATGTTAAGATATTGTATACTCGCTTATATGATGAATAATCGCTTTGGATTTAGTTCATGTAATATTAAATACCCATACAGAAATTTTGTAAAAATCAGTAAAGAATACCGGAAATGTATAAACGAACACTGTACATATCTATTGATATCTTATTTCATGAAACTAGCTTCCCAGATATAAAGGTATCTCAACAAGGAAAACCTCTATATCGCGTATTCACGTATAATAAGATATTTCAGTCCCATTACATTCAAATGAGTTTTCAGTCAACTCTTTGTAAGTATGAATTATTAATTTTGATGCCAAATTGACCAACCTTGATGGTTGTATGTTAGACTGTTAGAATGAAGTACAGCAAGTGCGAATGTGTTGCTTTTATCATTCACACTTCTTTTCGTTGCAGTTTTGTCTTTGGTAAATATTAGGCTTTTGATGTTATCATATATACGAGTGATACTGATTAAATGTTTATTTCGTTTGTAATTCATATCGCATATCATTTCATCGTATAGTCAGATCTACACAGAATTAAAAATTGCTTCAAATTTAAGTGTAAATACACAAAAAGATAAAATGTAAGTTGGATGGGTGTCTCTTATTTTTATTGAAAAGTATGAAAAGTATGAATATTTTGTATTTTAGATCAAGGATACGGTAGATGTACTGAAACCAAAACACCCCTTTATCCAATATTCATTTATTTATCAAATGTAATATGCGATTCATATTTATCAGGTATATACTTAAATTTTAGAGCGACGATTCACGTAATTTAAACCGATATAATTCTTGTGTTAAAATGTTCCTTACTCAAGAAGTATCAACATCATGTGCATATAGTTATAGTATACATGTATCAATGAGTGGGAATTTAAAAGCAGCGAAATTTCTTATATATAATGATAATTCTCTAAAAACATGGACACAGATCACTATAGTACACATTGTATCTTATCTCAAGTCCTTGTTATAAATTAATGTTTAAGTTGGAGATAATCATTTCACAAATATTGCATATTGCACTTTAAAGTTATTTTAGAACTAAACAGCAAGACTGGTATGTCCGCAAATTAGATGAAATGTTATTCCTTATATCATTTAATAATATTTCATCGAATACAATTTAAAAATTATTATTAAAGAACACATACACCGAACCATAGCATACTGTCTGAAGTTTTAGTTTTTATCAAACGCTTACTTTTCTTCATTTTCAGACTTCCGTTATATAGATTTTATTCTGGGATGAAAAATAATACCCCCCCCCCCCCCCAAAAAAAAAAAAAAAAAAAAAAAGAATAGGCAACACCATTCTATATAAAATTGCACACTTTTCAATACTATTCAAAAAGTGTTAATTCGATGATCACGTATATATTAAAAATGACTAACACAGGTGAATTAACTCCTCCGTGATATCTGGTCTACCAATGGTCAAGGAATGCTTATTTTTCATTCAGTGTACACGAATTTTACAACAACATTGTATCAAAAACTTTCGCTCGTTAACAAAGAAAGAGAGACAACTTGCAGTTCGCAACGAGAGCCCGACGTTGTGTACAACAGCGCTGATATGCCGTCCTGATAAGAGAGTTGTCTGTTCTGCACAGAAAAGTTTTGACATATATCTTATGCAAAATTACAAATCAAAAATGCTAATTACAGTTCAAATTTGATTAGAAAATAAAAAAATAAAGTTTTTGTCGAGTTATGAATTTTTTATGACAACGATTCCAAAATATATGACTCGATTTATCTTGGGAATTTCCAATGGGGATTCCCCTTCGTACATGATCACGCATTAATTTTTCATCGGAACAGTAAGTTTGATACTATTTCAAATGATTTATTTATTATTCTTACTTTCAGGTCTTGAATAGCTTTTAATATAAATACCTTGTCTTTCTTAACAGCTTTATTGAATAATTTTAGTTGGAATTATGCATGAGATGATGAAATCATCGAACTTTGTGGATGATGAAATGTTGACACATTTAACTTTATATAGGACCGTAAAGTGAGTGGAGTGCTTTTGCCACACACACACACACACACCCTCACACACACACACACACACACACACACACACACACACACACACACACACACACACACACACACACACACACACGTAAATAAAATTGAAGAGCAACTATTTGACGTTTAAGGGGGCGGGGGACGAGGGGGGCTAGCATCAAATATTTGATCTTGGATTTTTTTGTCGTAATTTCCGTCCTAACTTTATGTTTTACTCTATCCCGTCCTGGATGTGTTACCGTAATTACCTATGACTATAAAACTGTTTTGAAGAATGTGCATAGCCTAATTAGAAGGTTTTAAATACCAGTATATAATATATATATTCTTTCTAATGCAGTGGCGAATCTAGATTTTTTTTTCAGAAAAGTTTGGGGTGGGGTTGAGGCTGAAAACATAAAATGAAACATATGTAAGTGTATTTAAAAGTGCTATACAATACATAACTCACTTCACATATTTCTATATGATATGAAACTACACTTGAATTCTTTGTTTTACACATCATGTAGGATATTTATAGCTTCAAGACACAAAATTATTACCGCTTTATCCTTCAAAATATTTCCCTTGATAGACTGATTAACAGCAAAGACGAAAAAACAAAATTCCGCAAACATAATATATGCTAGTTGGTCTGGGCTACTCTTGGTTATGCTACTCCGGAATTATTTTTAATCGAATAATTCTACAAGTCCAAAGGTTTCCAAATGGTCTATTGAAATACATAAATTGATTAAATCAGAAGTGAGATTTAGTGGAAGGGAATTTGATTTTGAATGTTGTTTTACGTCACACACAACAATTTGTCAGTTATATGGCGGCTGTAAGTTTTTAATGGTGGAAGAGAGAACCTGGTTACTCGGGAAGAGACCACTGGCCTTTCACAAGTACACTGACAAACTTTCTAACAAACATCAGCTTAGGTTCCATTGGAACTAGAACCTACGCTGACCAGAGGTGAGAGGCTTCATGGTTCAAAGTAAGGCCTCGGGGTTGAGTGAATCTTACATTACCTGGATACATTTTGGAATTATTCTATTTTACTTAATATAAACACAGACGGGAAATTAGCAACGAAGCTATATGATAAAAGCGACGATTTCGGCTTTCCCATCGTAAATTTTCCACATTTAAGTAGTAATATACCTCAGTCACCCGCATATGGAGTTTATATTTCACAAATGATCCGATATGCCAGGGCGTGCACAACATATGAAGATTTCATATACAGAGGTAAACTACTCACTGACAAATTATTGACACAGGGATATCGAAAACCGCGTTTAATGTCAACGTTCCGCAAGTTTTACGGTCGGTATAATAGTCTTGTTTGCGACTACTCTGTTTCACTAAGTGAAATGTTGAGTTGCCTTTTCGTTGGCGGTTGTTGAGACGTCTGTACCAATTGTGGCGAGGATACACTCCTCACGTGTTTCACTGGACTTGACTGTGGACTCACGGCGGGTGTGACCGGTCGACAGGGGATGCTTACTCCTCCATGGCACCTGATCCCACCTCTTGGTTTCCAGAGGTCCGTGTTTGTCCATTTTTTATCGGATTTGTATCTATGTACTGGACATTCTATTGATTTACACTTTGGGATCTGATGTTTTTATATCTATTGGGAAGCTTGGCGAGGTATTTTCCACATACCAGACACAAAATCACAGGTTTTTCATGGTGTTTCATCTTTATCAATATCTTTATGTGAAAAATACCAAATTCAAGGGTAGTTGTAAATCCTAAGCCTCCCCGGATCCACCAATGTAATGTATAATGATATCGAATATGCCAGAATAGTTCAGTACCCTTATAATACTCATAACATTTAACAGTGGAATGGAAAAAAATATGACACCACGGAATCTAATAACAAATTAGCGAACCAAATTTAAGATATCAAAACCCTCTTCCACACTACATAAAATGTAATCTGAACAGCCTCTTTAAAACATGAAGTTGATGTTTTACATTATATTATATTAAGAATGAACATAACTCTATAGCACTAAAGTAGTTTGAAGTGGCGCTAAATACAATTAAGATACAGAAGTAATAATGACTTTCAATGCTTTAATGTGTGATTTTGTTTTTCTACCATTTGAATTATTGTTTATACTTTTGATATTTTGGCTTTTTTATTTTTCTTTTTCATTATGAAGAGAAGGTCAAGATCGACAAATCGTGTCTCATGTTGGTTGTGACAAAACCTTTATATTTAATATGTAATTTGATTCTTTTATTTTTGTATATTTGTAGCATGTAACGGTTTATTTATTCTAATGAGCTTCTTTATGTGTTTCCTGAAACTGTTCCTGACTTTTTCAACAGTAGTATCCTGCCTTTTTATTTTGACCAATTGGTAATCCTGGATTTTTTTCAACGTGATCTCTGGTACTGCCTTTTTATTTCAAATTTGATCCTAGCCCAAATTTGATAATGAAATTAATTGCAAACAAAATTAAGCTGTGTTGCTTTTTAAATTTATATATATATATATATATATATATATATATATATATATATATATATATATATATATATATATATATATATATATAATATAATATAATATAATATAATATAATATAATATAGAGTTATTAATCTGTGATTCCCATATTGGCCTAGTTATTCCGCAGACGTCTACCATATTGGCATGAGGCAAAGCCGAGAGTGGATTAATACGACAGACCGAGGCGCAATGACTAGGCTAATATGGAAATCACTGATTAATGAGAATATTAGTAATTAAACCGGCCAATAAGAAATCAAACTATGGCAGTGCTGCGTGTTAAAGATGCGCATACGGTTCAATTTTAAAAAGAAATGGCGGCCGCTCTCACTTGAATTTCCGTTTGGTCACGCGACTTCAATATTGGCTTAGTTTTTTTCCCTATGTTGGCTTAGATTTGTGATATTAGCTGAGTTGTGAATATAATCAACATCATAATCATCCATTCATTCATTCATGTTTACTATGATTCATATTCCTTTCACCATCACTATGATTACTCTGAACATGAGACAGGTTTCTCTCTATGTATTTATTTTCTTCTACACAGGAAGTCATGGAGGAGTCAAAGGACAAATGTTACAGCACGTCCATTCAAGAAAACTTGATTTATATAATTCCTACAGTTTTGATATTCACAGCGGTATCATATTTATTTAGAAATTATTCTGTACTTGGACAAAAGAATGAACAGTGTATACGTGACGAAGTGACTTCAAGTAAATCCAAACATCACAAACCAAAGCGAAGTAGATTTGCGCGAAGGCGACCAAAAATAACAAACCCGGTAGAGAATGAGAAAAAATTGGAATTATGCATCAACCGTCCGCCAAGCGTCGATCATCTACTAGGCCAAGGTATCTTTTTAAGTCCATCAATCTTTAAGGAGAATGCACGGGTCACTATTCCTTAAAATGAATTGAACAGGGACCAAGGCCATTCATTTTAAGGAACGGACAGTTTTTAACCTTTCACATACAAGCAACATTCTTATATTGTCAACAAGTAAACAAATTGTTTCAAATATAATTGTATATGTGTATTGCTGTATTGCATAATCAAAGGGTATATGAAAACAAATTTAAAATCGGAAAATATTTTCATAAAATGTTTTTGCCCCCACTTTTGTTTTGTTCCTACGCCACTGATGCGTACTCAGTTATACATGTGTACCACTAAAACACCCGGTTAAAGATAAGAATTAGAATGTAGAGTGTAATGAATATAATGTCATATAACATTCAAGGTTGGAACACTAAACATTATAAGAACTGTTTAGGTGTTATATTACACTACAAAGACTGTGTATAAGTGTTACATTTCTCAAATAAAATGTTAAGAGGGAATTATTGCACCTAATTAATCAGGTTACATACAAAATGAAGATAAGCTGACAATAATACATAAAGTTTGAAAAAAACTATCACAAATCGACCGGTCAACAGAAGATGCTTACTCTTTCTTGGCACCTACCTCTAGATTTCCGGAGGTCCGTATTTTTCCTCTTTTCACAAGATTTGTATACTAGGGTATCCTGGACATCCTGAAGATTGATTCTAATTGGTATCTGTCATTTTTATATCTGAAATGTAAAATACTTTATTATTGTACACATGTTTTGTAAAGGTATGCCAATGAAATGAATGTACCGGTTTGCTTCAAATAACTGGGTAAAACGTCATTTTAGAATTAGAATATAAATATATTTTTATTTTAAATAATATTTAAATATTATAGTTTATGTACTTAAAAAGAAAACCATACACCAAACCTACTTAATTGTTTTGTTATAATCTTATAGATATCTCAGCAGATCACAGATTGTCATCCAGTGAGGAGGAAAACCACTTTATCAGACAGGAGTCGTATGACCTTGAAACAGAATGTAAAGAACCATACGCCAAAGCTGTCATTGAAGTTAACTCTTTGAAAGATTTTGAGAAAGCTCTAAAATATATTCATCTAAAGGGTGAGTATTGACATTAAACATCTATTGGTTTTGCAAATAAATGTTCATATATATATATTACATGATAAACGGTGCAAAATATTCATTTTGCAGTGGATATTATTTGACGTATTTGGCAGCACATTTAGTCTTATTGTTTGACCTTGTCTGGCACCAAGTTTTCGGAAATATACATTTATATTAGATTCGAGCTAAAATGATTAAATCTTATTGACATAAAGATCGTCTTGGGCATTTGTTTGGATTTCTTTAGTAAAACTATAACTTTGGTATTGTCAATAATATTTAATGCTACGACTGGAGTAGGATAGATGACAACGAGTATGGCAAGCAGAATGCTATATTTTCATTTTGTTACTTTCAGTTCATTTAAAGGTAGACCAAATGCATTGTTTTTCTATACAGAGTGCAGAAAGCCCTGAGAGATCTGTGCCTACAAATTCCCTCATAAACTGAAACTGAAACACTTGATGGCATAAAGGAGCCGTCGTAGTAGTAAAAGAAACGGTTCCAATAAAAAAATTACAGACACCAAAATATTAAATGTCATGAGGTTAGAAGTAAATATATAATTAAATTTATTGATCACTGGACAAACACATCCTAGGACAATCCAGGGGTGGAGCAGAGGCCACGGAGGAGCATTCTCTGTTGTCTGGTGACCTTACTCTTCGTCCAAGCTTTTCAAGCCAGCCTTTGTTAATTTCTTTTTAATATTCCATCCACCTACAATCATTCTATTATTATACTATCTAGTAAATAATTAAGGTCAGTTTGTTGGCTACCTTTTGACAAATTTAAATCTATTTGTCTGATACCTAATTTGTCAATCAACATTTATAACGGAGTGCGGAAAGTATCAGTTTTATGTATGCAGTATATAACTGTCTACATTTATTATTACATGACCTATCTATGACGTAAATTTTACCGTAATTTTACACATTTCAGGTAGTTTTTGTAGGAATTCGGACAAAATAATGTATGCAATCGAACATATCCATAAACTAGAACAAAGAGCAACAAATCTAAATATACCCTGTGGACAAAATGGTTTCCCAAAAGAATATACCCAGAAAGAAATTAATAATGTGTGTGAATTCGAGAAAATACGTAATGAAGACATGCAGTGGATTGTAGACCGTCTCAAAACAATACATGGTAAATGTTTTAATATGTTATGTTTTAATTGCTTTAATGGACTTTGATATTCGCATCGTTATACTGTATACTTGCGTTGCATTCATGTTTGGAAGCCACAGAAATATAATTATATTTTTTCCGATAAATTTGTCAACAATATAAATATTGCTATATAAATATGCTAGATTTTGCTATATTCGATATTTCCAGGATTCCCACCAACGCCTTCAGAGGTCGTGGAACTGTACCAAGAGACTATAGAAAGAGGTAAGAGATAAGGACAATCATGCATTAAAATGTCATCAAAAACACCAAATGGACAAAAATCACACACATTTCTAATATAATTTGTTAATATCAATACGTTGTCGTAGGTAATTTAAATTCAATTCTAACAGAGATGATGTGATACGTATCAATTTATCGTTTTAATTTTATCAGCAAATCAAGACAAGATGATAAAGATGATGGTTATTATTATTATTAGGGCTTTCCACTTTCCAGTGGAAAGTACTATTCTGATGTCATTGGGTCAAAGGTCAAGGTCACAGAGGTCAAAACGTGAAATTTTATGTAACGCGATAACTGGTGACAGACTTAACACAGGAACATGAAACTTGTGTCAGTAAGTCAACATGACATTCTCCAGAACTGTATACTTTTCTGACGTCATTGGGTCAAAGGTCAAGGTCACAGAGGTCAAAACGTGAAATTTTATGTAACGCGATAACTGGTGACAGACTTAACACAGGAACATGAAACTTGTGTCAGTAAGTCAACATGAAATTCTCCAGAACTGTATACTTTTCTGACGTCATTGGGTCAAAGGTCAAGGTCACAGAGGTGAAAACGTGAAATTTTATGTAACGCGATAACTGGTGACAGACTTAACACAGGAACATGACACTTCTGTCATTAACTCTCCAGTACTTTGTCTGGAACTGTATACTTTTTCAAGGTCATAGGGTCAAAGGTCAAGGTCACCGAAAGAAAAACGTGAAATTTCATGTACCACGATCACTGAAGAAAGAATTAATACAGGGACATGAAACTTCTGTCAGTAAGTCTCCTGGACTTTCTCCAAAACTGTATACTTTTTGAAGGTCATTGTGTCAAAGGTCAAGGTCACAGAGACTAAAATGTGAAATTATATGTTGCACGATAACTGATGACTGTCTTAATACAGAAACATGAAACTTTTGTCAGTTAGTCTCTTTGTCTTTCTCTAGACCTGTATACTTTTTCAAGGCCATTGGGTAAAAGGTCAAGGTCTCATTTGTCAAAACGTGAAATCATATGTAATGGGATAACTGGTCACAGATTCAACACATAGTTAGTCTCCCTGACTTACGTAAAAACATACATCAAGGACAAAAGACTAATTACATATACTTATCTTCGATATGACTGTCTTTACATGGACAGTGGAAAGCCCGTGTCTTTGTCTTGACAAAGTCTAGTTATTATTATTATTATTATTATAGAAACAGTTTATTCTTATAACAGAGTAATTGCTTATTATTAATTGTTTTGGTGGAATGCACCAGATTTGTTGTGTTTGTTTTAAAATCCTGGTTAATAAGCCAATATCTACAATTCTCCTCCGCCTCCTCCTCCTCCTCCTCCTCCTCATCATCATCATCATCATCTAGGAATCATACATTTTATAACTGACATATTGTTTAAGACTTTTTCAGTTGTCAGCTTGATATTTAACCACTCACACATTGTTTATATCTTTGATACAATATTTTGCATTCCTGGCTCTTTTTAGACTCTTTTAAGAAAAAAATGGACCATCTTGAAGATGTGATTAAACAACTCGGAGATCGTATCAAGGATGACAAAAATGCAATAGAAAGATTGAAGATGGAAAAGGTCAAACTAGAACTTGAGTGTGATCGACACAAATGCAAATGTTGCCGGGAACGAGATGTTTCCGTGGTTTATGAGCCCTGCCAACATGCGGTGTACTGTAGCCAGTGTAGCGATAGACTTAGTCTGAAATCTAAGAAAAAACTCTGCCCTATATGTCAGTGGGTAATAAAGAAAGAGAACCATTTCTATCTTTCGTGATAAAAAATAAAACATAAGACCATGGTTTACGTCTGCACCACTGTGAACCCGATATCAGAATCTGACCAGTGGATATATATTTGTTTGATTATAAATTATTGTTGAATTTATTTAAAATAGAACGTCAAAACGTTGAATACGATAATCGTGTGAAATATAAACATAATACCAAAGTTTAGTTTTGAGAAAATGGCCAAAACAAATACTCAAAACGATCGTTTTTGTCAATTAGACTTCGTCAGTTGAGCTCCAATTTAATATATATGTATCTTAACTTAAATTAAAGATTTTTGTTTACTAAATCCAGTGTTGTATTTTATAAAAAAAATTAAACGTTTTTACCCCATCAAATTAAAGATTTATCTGAAGATAAACTAAAAAGCGAACAGTAGAAAAGTATTAATCACACTTTACAGTATTTTGCTGGAATAAACGTCGATGACATCAAATTAGAATGTAAGGTAACAAAAACATTCACCACAATAATATATGGTATTCTTTGTATACAATGGAAGTACAAAATAATTTCATTTTCATGCAATCAGATTCAAATGAAATTGACTCAGGCATTAACTACCTCGATATGTACTTAGATTGATAAACAATAGGGAAAAAGAGATATACACAGACATAACAATTCTTAAATCCAGGTTTGACACATGTTCATTGCAATTGATTAACCTTACTATTTACTTTAAGAGATATTATTTGGCCTTGTATAATACCACTTTCTCTTTAGAAAATACACATAACGTTTAAATTGAAGCTCAACTGATGAAGTCTAATTGACAGAAACGATATCGTCTTGAGCATTATAACTTTGGTAGTATGTTTATAATATTAATAACCACTTGGTCGTTGCCTATGCTGGTAGACCGTTTGAGTCCCCGAGGGTATACATAAACCTAGTACCTGGTATTTCGGTACCAGCTGTTCATCTTATACTAAAGCAATATTTGGCACTGTTAACATAATTTAAATTCAAAAATGTTTTCTAAAACTAAGATAGTCATTTTTACAGTGGTTACTCTTAGACGGATTTCGGTTATACTTTAAGAGATATTATTTGGCCTTTATAATACCACTTTCTCTTTAGAAAATACACATAACTTTTAATTGGACTCAACTGATGAAGTCTAATTGACAGAAACGATATCGTCTTGAGCATTATAACTTTGGTAGTATGTTTATAATATAATTCTATATGAACACCACACTGAACCTGACCTTATCATCACAAAATATATAGGAATATATATGCCTGCGTATAGCGACTATTTTGTTTTGTACACCAAGTACAAGTAGTAAAAGTAAAAAAAAAATAATGGTTTTGGTAAACACAGCTGATGCACCTTTAAAACGTGCAAGGCTAAAAAGGGCAGGGTAAATTTTGATACTTCAAAGGGAAATTTATATTTTTGATTTATATGTACTGATATTGTTTAACTTGTCTTTTATTTTGGTGACTTTTGCCACATATGAAAATATCCATGTCTCCTCAAACTCTCCACATTTATTTACACTTGTTCATCGTTATAGCCAATAGACATGCCAGTATTATCCATACTCCCAAGCAAGGTTGAGATGTAGGAGATATGTAAAATAGTTGGCCATTTTTGTTGAAATAAAAAGAGAATTTTCGTTAAATAATACTATATGATTTTTTAGTTTTTAGTCTCTTTAGTTCTTTTTACAAAAATATTACAATTTGAATGATATATATATATATATATATATTATATATATATATATATATATATATATATATATATATATATATATATATATATATATATATATATATATATATATATATATATATATATTTGGTGTTCACTATTTTCCCTAGTCATGCACTCAGATGCAATCAAATGCATGTCAAAATACTTGAATAAGTCATAGTGTACAAAACAGAGGATTCAATCATTCTTATTGAACTTCCTTTTAGTCTTCTTGTCAATGTGTTGGAAATAAATTGTGTCATTAAAATTTTTTCATGTTTGTATTTTATATAGGTATAATGATTCATACCTTGGTATCTGAGACTTTTCATATTTTTTATACATACATGCCAACAAATGATGCACATTCCAGTAATGAATAATAGCATTGTGTCGACATCATATTTAACATAAAAAGTAAATATGAAGACATATTGTACTTTGTGAAGATTTAAATTGATCCCTTATTGAAACCAGAAACAACAAACATGATAACAAACTCAAAAGATTTAGTACTGAAAATGAACTGAAACCAATTTATGTCCAGAACATATTTCCATATTGTGAAAAAACACCTCTCAAAATATTAGTCTTGCTAATAATGTTGGCATTCTTCAAAACCCAACATATTCTTCAAAGATTCTGTTAAGACCTAAACAGATGTTCCAGTAAAAGCAATCACGAATCTGAATCTAGATATAAATAGTCAGATGAAAAAATACAGTTGCATATAGACAGGTATGGAAAGGAATTGATAAAGAACCGTATCAAACGGAACAGAATAAATATCTTCCATATCTTACAAAAACTAAAACACCAAGAGACAACACGCTATTATACTTAATGGCAATTCTATATAAAGCTACAAAAAGCATCATCATCAAGAGTTATCAAATTAAATGGATCTAAAAGAAAATCTCCTGAGGTTAAAAGATTGATCGGTATTAGTAAAAACAAAAATAGAATCTGGAATCATGCAGGGCGACCTAAAAGATAATAATCCAAATCTAGAAAAAATATGCCAATTATATCTTGGTTTTGTTTTTTTAATTTACAGGATTATATCAATGTAAAACATATGATATAATCCTGTAAATTCAGAAACAAAACAAAAACAAAATTGAAATATTTTTTCTAGATTTCGAGATCAGTAGATCATTTTGGAAAAAGCCAATAAACCAAGTTGTAACAAATTAAATCCATGTACCGTAGTACATAAATTGTTGACATCTAAAATACATACATACATATATATATATATATATATATATATATATATATATATATATATATATATATATATATATATATATACACCCTTTGACCTTTCCTAGACGGTATATTGTTGTATTTCATCATTTACTTATGACAATCTCCTATATTCGTTGGTTATAGATAACGAGAAGACAGGGAGATATATACACTTGGAAGGATACACATAAAGAGACGCACGGATTGGGCTGTCGCGAGGGGGCATGACCCCGAAGCGACACGTATAGCAGAATGAGGATCGATACAATGGATGATGTCAAAATAGCACATGAAGAGCCACGAGTCAGACATTTGGTCAACATTTGCAATATTCATGGGACTTATCAATGTTTAGAAATGCATTCCTCCTTAGTAGCAAATAACAATTCCACATAAAAAATTAAGAGAGAGACTTTTTAGCATCATAGACAAGTGTTTTTTCACTAAAAGTGGTATCCGGAAATTCAAATACCTAGCCATTGGTTATCATGATACTTATTTTGTCAACCACCACTCTGATTCTACACATAAATACACTGAAGAATTTCTAATAGACAATATATTTATTATGTTCGGAGACGTGGTCTTTCAACAAACTGTCGGTATTCCTATGGGAACCAATTGTGCTCCTTTATTGGCTGACTTGTTCCTTTATTCATACGAAGCGGACTTCATTCAGAAACTGCTGAATCAAAAGAAGAAAAATTTAGCGGTGTCCTTTAATTTGACATTTAGATATATCTATGGCGTTTTGTCAATTTATAATGACAATTTTCATACAAATGTCGATGCGATATATCACAACGAACTAGAAATTAAAGATACAACAGAATCAAGCACACACGCTTCATGCTTAGACATTTTACTTAATATACAAACAAATGGGAAATTAACAACTAAGCTATTCGACAAACGCAACGATTTCGACTTTCCCATCGTTAATTTCCACATTTAAGTAGTAATGTCCCACAATCACCCGCATATGGAGTTTATATTTCACAAATGATCAGATATGCCAGGTCGTGTTCAACATATGAACACTTCATATGCAGAGGTAAACTACTCACTGACAAATTATTGAAAACCACGTTTGATGTCAACGTTCCGCAAATTGTACGGTCGGTATAATAGTCTTGTTTGCGAAATGTGTGAAATGTTGAGTTACCTGTTCGATGGTTGTTGTTGAGACGTCTGTAGCAATAATGACGAGGATTCATTCCCCACGTATTTCATTTTAATTTGACTGTGGACTCACGGCGAGTGTGACCGGTCGACAGGGGATGCTTACTTCTCCATGGCACCTGATCCCACCTCTTCATTTCAAGAGGTCCATGTTTGTGAATTTTTTACCCGATCTGTACCTATATCCTGGACATCCTTATGATTTCTACCTTGGTATCTGAGACTTTATATTTAGCCTGTTAAATTTTAGCCATTTATCATGTCTTTGTCTTGTCGTGTCGAACGTTCCCCTAGAGGGAGATTGGTTTATAGATCATTCCATCAGCATTTTAAATATGGTTACAGAAAATATTTATATGTTGAACTTTCCATTTTTCACAATGATTCCAACTGGAAAAGGCTATAAATAATCTTGACTTCTCTCTTTACTGCTGTGATTTGAGAATGTAATTACCAAGATATAAAGTCAGAATTGAAAAATATCCAGGCTTTCTGACCGTCGAACGTGTGCATAATTTGGACGGTTTAATTTTTGTCATTTGAATAGGGTGGCCATATTGACCAAAATAAAACAATGACCAATATATCCCAATTTACGGTATACAGGCATAAAAAAATTTCTATTCCTATATATTTTGTGAAAAAGGTAAGGTCCAGTGTGGTATTCATATACCAATAGTAAGGTTGAGTTGCAATTGAAAAAGCGTCAAACCAGGTTTACCCAAGAATTTTTCACAACGTAAATATATATGAATTTAAGAATTTTCGTTATGCCTGTGTATATCTCTTTTTTTTGTTATTGTATATCAATCTAGGTAGTAAAAAACAAAAATAAAATGAAAACCCACAGCTAATGCCCCTTTAAATGAGAGATGATCTCCAAAACAGGACAATGCGAACTTGTGGCAAGATATTTTGGAAATTTTTCTCAACAAAGAAAGAAAACGATCAACCAAACTTAAGAAGGATGCGTATGGTTTTGCTAACTGAAGAAGGATGCGTATAGTATTGCTAACTGAAGAAGGATGCGTATGGTATTGCTAACTGAAGAAGGATGCGTATGGTATTATTAACTGAAGAAGGATGCGTATGGTATTGCTAACTGAAGAAGGATGCGTATGGTATTGCTGACTGACGATTAAGACACCCTTGCGGCAGTTTGATTGAAATACTCCTAATAACTTTCATCCATATTCTAAAAGAAAAAAAAGTACCATCATATTTTAAACTGGTACAGTATTACAAATTCTTAAAAAAGGAAACCTTTCCATCATGACATCACACATATATACCTAGGCAATGTCTATGCTGGAAGATCAACATGCGCATATGACGTAATCCTTCTCTTCCGAGCAGAAATGAAATGTAAGAAATACTGGATATTTTATAGTTACTTAAGGGGAAGAAGGGTACCCTGGGGTAAACAAAAACTTATCATAATTGTTTTCTTAATTTTTGCCTACTTATTCATTATGAATGTATGAATTAATAGAATGAATAATCTGGCACATTTGTGGGTATATAAGGGATATTTACATATTCAAGTAAGTTTCACAAAAGTATCATATACAATAGGAAATAATGATATTTTTGTCAAAATGTGACTGTACCCAGGGAAACCGTGAGACAGAGGGACAAAAGATGCCAGACAATGTGAAGCTGTGTTTCATAGGTGGCATAAAAACATGACTGTTAAATTATTTTATCCACAAAAAACAACTTTATTTACTTCTTGGTGTGAATTTACCATTCAATTCATGTCTTCTGTGGACAAATTTGCATCGTCTGTCATCTCACTTTAGGCCTACAATGTCAACATCAGTTCCAGTTTAGATTACTGAATTGACGTTCTGATCACGTGAGCAGATGCCCTTTTTCCCCTTAAAGGTAATTGTTTTAACATTCATCCTCAAAAGAGCAGCTTAATTATAAAATCGGGAAATAACCGAAAAATGCAAATGGTGATGACGAGGTATTTCAATCTAAATTATCTTATAAAATATACCAAGTTTACGTTATACCAAGAATGTTGTACGATCTTGAAATATTACATGTAACCCCCAAAGAGATAGCGTTTCACTCAGCTTACACCTTGATTCTCCAAGAACAATATAATTACTAGAAAAAAAGATCAGCTTCACTACTACTTCAAGGAGATCTTCAACTCCAAGCTGAACTGCACAAAAGACAACTCGGCCTCTTGTTCGGAATCTCATACAGCAAAATTGATATAATAGGAACTCGGGTATTGCGTCAGTAGGCCTATAATTATGTCTGGTAAATCAACAAGTGTCTTGGGACATGACAGATGAAATCCTAAAATTGTATAAACTGCTATTCTTCATTGAACTCGATGAAAAAAAATTATCTACAATTAAGTGTACTAATAACAATCCAGTACTCGCGAGGAAATATCCAAACTTATGATATTAACTGTCAGAGCTGTGCTAGTTTGAAGGTTATTTCAAACATCCCTGAAACAATCGAAAAGATAGAAAGCGTGTCCAGAATGTTCTGCCACGAAATCCATAAATAGAAAATGCCTCTAACTATAGTATAATTATCTGTTCCAAAGCTCTCTGTCCATCTACACTGAGCTGTATTACTAGACAGTGGACGATAGGGTGTAGTTTCAACTGCATACTAAACATCAATCACTGCTTTAAATACTTGTCTGTCAAATTTTGAAACAGAGAATATTATATCACTTATATAGTTATTGGATTTTTCGATATGTTCAACATTTTACTTTTTCAAGAGAAACCGACACCTTGCTACTGATTTTATTAAAAAACGCAATTAGAACTGATAAAGAAAATATGTTCGTATGTAAATTACTATCCTACAGCCGTTTACAATATAAAAAGGAAAAAAGGTATGAAAAACGAAGAAATTGCAACACTTAAAGATGAAATAAAAAATTCTGGGTGATAAAAAGCGTCATTTACGTTTACAAATAGCTAGATGACGTTGAACAAAACTGGAGAACAGTCGTTAGTATATCAGGAATCCTAGGATCTCCCAACGGAAATACTCGGACAATTCTGGGAGCCACTTCTAAAGCCGGTATTGAGCTCGCCGCAGATGGCATCGAAACTTCCCATCGTGTTGGAAAAACGGAAAATATCAGAAGATGGTCGCGAGAAAATAAAGTAAGAATCAGCTCTATAGAGAATAAATCTGCGACAGGACTGTCAAGAAACCTTTTACTGATTTTTTTTACTTTTCCTTGACAGTACTGGCATTTTGTCCATCGCAGTCAACGGAATTTAACCAAAGTCCATAGCTGTTTATCGTATTTTCTCGCCAGTTACAACGTTTTTAGTCAATAAGAAAAACATGGACAACTAATGACGAAATATTAATCTGTGAAAAATTATTCAATTCGTGAGGAGGAGGACCTTTCTTCCCCGTTTGGAGACGTTAAATCAATTACATAAAAATAGTGTACATTTTCTGTCAAATGGTCATACTGAGTGACCATCACACTATAGGTCTTCTCGTTATATTTTGAAAATATGTCGAATTCTCTGAAAATCCAATGTCAAATATAATTTATACCTTTTATAATCATTACCATCATAAATTGTTAAAATTCAAAACGGTATTGGAAGTTTGGGGAAGATGACTTGATTTTTTACAGTGATCGAATTGAAGATTTAATTGTGATAAAAATTTGGTAATTTGGGGGTCACAGCTTTCATTATTCCGTCTTCTTTGTCAACCAACTCTAATAAAAGCACGAAAACACATAGATACCATGAATTTAGATCACATTTTACCAAGTTAGCTTGAAAAATATAAGTATTGAAAATAAATGACTTTATTAATAACGAATACGACATTTGATGACAAAAAAAAAATCAAAATTCAAGAAAAGGGGCATAACTCTTGCATATATAAATGTCTATTATGTACCCACAAATCCATACACCCATAATGATTAAGTATGCAAATTTAAGAAAAATTTGATTATCATTTGTTATACCTTCTTCCCATTAAAAATTGAGACTTGAGCATATTTTGCAGACCTTCCGTAATCCCGATTAAATTATCATGTTAATATCAGCATGTACATAATCTAAACAGATTCAGCGTGTTATATTTCTATACAATCGCAGTTATAATGTAAAGTATTTCACAAGCATTGACATACAAAGAGAACATTTTATACCGTGCCAAAAGTTAGTCAACAAAAATCATTTTCTAATAGCTTTCTGTGCTAAATCATCTTTTTAAAAAAAAAATGAACAGCCAAGGAAGGCTACAGCAAAGCCCATATAATCTGGCGGGATGGAGTTTTGCGAACCCTTTATTGACCTGCACGAGTATTAATTGTATTTAATAAAATAAAATTACAATGACTAGAATAATCGTTCCTACTTGTCACCGTACATGAGAGAGCATCCAGGGAGGAATAAAACGTTTTTCCCGTGCAGCAAGTCGTAACCGAAAAGTGATTAGAATTATCCGTGTAATATTCAAAAGGTTCCTCCGCCCCGCCATCTTATGCGAATCGGACAATATTTATGTTATCATTATAAACTATTTAAGATAAAAGATAAAATTGACCTAGAGTAGAATTTTGTGGCACACCGACATCAGTGTTGTTTTTTCTTATTATTTTTATTTATTTATTGATTGATTGATTGATTGATTGATTGATTTATCAATTAATTAATTTATTTATTTATTTATTTATTAAAATCAAATCGTTCTCATATTCAGATAAAAAAAATCGTGTAGAGAACTGACAAACCCGTAAAAGTTTTTGTTTCTTTAATAAACTGAAATACAACACTTAAATATCAGGAGCCTTAGCTTAGAGATATAGCAAAACGCAAGAAAGGTTCACCGGTATATTTGTTTTTCTTCTATTCATACAAATAT
This sequence comes from Atrina japonica, assembly GCA_030159075.1. Taxonomy (NCBI): domain Eukaryota; kingdom Metazoa; phylum Mollusca; class Bivalvia; order Pterioida; family Pinnidae; genus Atrina; species Atrina japonica. Next base: position 220,370 of record BROG01000086.1, on the reverse strand, counting down.
AACAATAAAATTCTATTAGCTAATATGTTCGAAAGATATCCATACTGAAATATGTAAAATAAATTTTTTCTATCATATAATTGTGAATATACTTTAAAATTCACCTTTCGAATACTTAAAGTATTAAGGAGAAAATGGGTTAGAAGGAAATTGGTAGTTAAATGAAACGGATCTGGGGTTCGTTTTACGAAAGGTCCTCAGTCGGCCCGGCTCTGTCGGTAGCGCGCTCGACTCTTGATCGTGAGGTCGTGAGTTCGAGTCCAGCCGACGGCAGGTTGCTTTCCTGTCTCGGGCGAGACAGTAAAAACCGAGGTCCCTCTCACAGTAGCTGTCGGCACGTTAAAGAACCCTCACTGCTCAATGGCCGTAAGTGCCGAGCATAGGCCAAAATTTGAAGCCATTCACCGGCATTTGGTGACGTCTCCATAGGAGTGAAATATTCTTTAGTGGGACATTAAAACAACAATAAACAAACGAACAGCGAAGGTTCCTATAACCTAAATCCTAACTTTTAGTCCTTACTACCATGGCAACGCATCGCTGATTGGTCAGTCCAATGACAATTATGTTTAAGTCTTAGGATTTAGGACTTAAAGACTTTTTTTGTAAAACGAGCCCCAGTTTCATATTATTTTGACGGTAAAACTAGATTATTTAAGGGAAAAGTACTTTTCCCGACACTGTTCTCTTTGTATGTCAATGATTGGTCGATATAAAATGCATGCATTAATTAAAAAATGATTATTTTTAAAAAATCAATTATTAGATAAAATGTTAAGTGTAATTCAGAACAAGAGATTGATTAAAACAAAGAAAACGCATAAGGAAAGTGCCGTCTGTAATAAGTTGTTATGTTGTAAATTTTGTATTTACACCCACCCAGTAAATTCAAAATTTACAACATGACATAACCAGCGTAACTTACATTGTATATTATAAATCTATAAAATTTAAGTAAAATATAAAATATAAGTTTTTTGTGTATGAGAAGTACAAATATGTAAATTGTGTGTATAGATTTCATTGTTTCTAAATATAACATTATAACGCCCACTAAAACTCCCAAAAATCATTCAAGTTCTTCATAGAGTATCACCCACTGAAATGTCCATATTATCTATAAATACGTTAGATACTTATCTATATACTTATATATAATGGATATAAATAAATAAACAAACCGATAACTTGAATATCCTTGTGGGGAATATTGACGGGGTATTTTAGTTTGGTCGGACTTAATTTCCAAAGAAATATTGTGTAGACCTACACATTCTTATAATTAATACATTTACCGTCTTTCTCCACTGCTTTGCAGCATTTTATCCGTATGTTTCGTCTGTTTTTATCTAGAGTAAATCTATGCATTATAACTTTCTTATTATCAATAAAGTTATTTGCACTGTTTGAAGAAACACAACAGTATATCTCGTTTGTTGGCATTGTAGCGCTGGAATACACGCTTTTCTAAGATAAACATTGGCCGGCACTTGCCAGAGGCAAATGTTGTCGATACTGCAGAGTTTACGACAAGCTCAGATAAATAATGTTTACGTATGCATCTATACGCCGCCAGCACGTTTCAACTTTTTTAAAGATTTCATCATAATATAATATAAATAGATAATGGTCAACTAAGAAACAAAATTAATAATAGTTAAAACTTAGAATTAGATTGACTGCCCGTTTCCGCTGAAAATTATAATGCCGGAAATTCAATAAGAAATGTCCTCACGATTGTTTTTTTTAAATGTGGTTTTGTATTAAATATATAGTAAAATATAGTGTTTGAATACTTATGGTATGTATTTGTATATCTTAATAAACAATTTTACAATCAAACAGGGGATAGCAAAGAAACAGCAAATCGATGGGTACGAGTCGACTAAAAGCAAGCAGGTACGAGTAATCCAATTCACCTTGGTAAGATTTGTGATGGGTACAAGCTGACAACACAGTCAGTCAGAGTTGATTTTACGTGCGGCGTGACTACTTAAAGCCCTTGCCACACGCCGGAGCTACGCCTGTAGCTCCGGAGATGCTCCTTGTGTTCAACGTGCAACCATGATGGAAGTTGTTACACGTGCTCGCCCCTACGAAGTAGGCTTGAGCACTGGATCTGGTAGTGGCGTTGGCCGGTTTGGGGTCCTCTTCTCCCTGGGTTGGTCGGCCCTCGGCTCCCGGATGGGAGGGGCCTTTTTGCAGATCACCGGCTGGCTCTTCTGTATCTCGTGGCTCTGGTCCGGTGTAAGTAGGGTCCCTGGGTCCGAGGTGGGGAGGGAGGCACAGCAGCAAAGTCACAACGGCTTAAAGAATTTTGAATTTAGAAGATTCAAGGCCACGCATTTTTGATGGACAGTCAAAATATGATATTTATTTATAGAGAATTGCCAAATAGATAGAAGAAATGCATTAGCCAAATGATATAGCCAAAGTGTTTAACGTGGAGTCGTCTGATTACCTATATGAGGTAAGCAGATGATTTGCATTAATCCAACATTAAGGTCGGTTAAATGCTATAACACATACGTTTATTTAGATGTTAATGTATTTTGTATTATTTTGAGATGTATTTGGGAGCTTAAAGCTTACTTTAGGGAGCGGTACTAACCCGCTTGATGATGTAGGGCTATACTACGAGTATTGTGTGTGGTGCAGATTAAATGTGGTTCTGGTGTTATGTACATTGACCAAGGGGATAAACTTTAATTACAGCAGACCAAGGGGATGTGGGGACTGGTGTTGAGTAGGAATTAGTTTTCCTTCTCTTGATTTTTTTTTTTTTTAAATATAAGATAAAAGACCATACCCAATACATATGATATCCTATTCTGGCCTATATATCGGGGTTTCCCGTGTGCCCAGACATCTCCATAAGGGAGGTGCCTGGACAGAAAAGTCCATGGTGGGATCCCCTTTATCTATGATTTCTATCTTATTCTAATGCCTGCCTTTGACCTAAATAGAAAACGAGTCCATAACCATATTATGTACAACTGACCCTATTGCTAACCCTATTCTGTCCTATATATCAACTGGAAAGAGGAGAATCCCGGGTGTCAGGTCATCTCCATAAGGGGGATGCTTGAGCAAAAAGTCCATGTGGGATTTCCTCCGCCGCTGATTCCTAAACTACTTATTCTAGAAATATAACCTATAGCGATTTTAGTAATATACAACGTAATAGTAACCTATCTAGACTGCTAGATATCCGTCGTCCAGTGGTTGGGACAATCCCTACTCACCAGACTTTGAATTCTGAGCAGTGCCTAATTGAATTATAAGATTATTTATATATATATATTTACAGAGAAAAGGTGTGAAATGCGATGAGGTGCGATGAATGCGATGTTTAGTATATGCATTTATTGTGTAGATGTTTCTAATTTGGGTCCTGCCTGCGCCACCCACCACTTTTTGGTCAAGCCAGCTGCTAACCGTTAGGTCGTACCGCTTTTTAAATGGTTATAGGCAGGGTTTGAGTACCACCAACACTTTGAATGATAGTGTAATATTAAAAATGTTTTACTAAATAGATAGCCGTCATGAATAATTAAATGATATAATATAGTATCTGCTATGGCATGTGCCAGGGCTAGTTAAAGCGGTTCTGACCTGTCTAGTCGAATTGACGGTTTAGAAGATAATTCTAAAAAAAAAACAAAAAAAAAACTCAACAGTGTAGTGTAAATAATATTATTAATATATAATGAAATAATTTAATAAGTATAAAATTTGCTGCTCTTGAATAGATACCCAGAGCAGAGGTTATAAAACCAATACAGAGATTAATAATAAGTCCTATCTAGGTGTGTATTTTGCCTATTGATGTTGCGAACTTAGTGTCCAATCAGTGGCCTCGTACAACACCTAAATACTACGAAACGCTGTCAATTTTGTAGGTTCGAAATGAGACATTATCAATCAAAACAAAATTGACACCATGAGAGTAAACGGGCGGTCATATATTCGACTCATTGTTGAAACAGGGAGATAACCTCTCAAAAAGAGAGAGAGAGAGAGAGAGAGAGAGAGAGAGAGAGAGAGAGAGAGAGAGAGAGAGAGAGAGAGAGAGAGAGAGAGAGAGAGAATTAACTGCAAAATACGCTATTTTATACCATGGCGGCCTGGGTGTATACATTAAATATTATGGATCCCTTTTATCTTACGTTGAGGAATAAGGGAACTATAGCGTCTTACAGGATTAATTGATAACAAAATGATAAAGCACAGGTATGCTATAGGTGCAAATCTTCATATATCGATTATATCAACTGATACAGATTTTAGGATGTTTTACCTGCTGTTTTATTACGTAAAACTGTTGACTCGCGTATTTAAATCAAAGCCATTGAGATATTTACGATGAAATGTGAGATAAAGCACTTAATGCTGTAGTCGAATTTTAAACATCTAAGTTTGACCACAACATGTGTAGGTCATCAAGCTGAAGGTCAAGATACAAACTTAACGTTCAAGCCAAACAAACAACTACCACTTGGAAGAAGATTAAGGACGAGTATACTCACACTTAGAAGTAAGAGAAGATTTAGGGTAAGTATACAAAATGACTTTTCTCCACAATTTATACATCTGAGTTAACGTTAATTTACGGACTGTTTTTTATGTTATGCATTGATTTCGAAGATTTCTCGGCTGAATATCCTTAGTGTAGTGTCAAGTTTATACGTCCGATTTCGGTACTCAGTACAAACAGTGCTGGCATAGGTCACTGTGCTATGAGTAAGATAAGGATGACCATTTGATTCTGAGGTGGAGGGACTGACAATTTTTGTCGAGTCAGATGATTTATTTACACACCGTCGCAGGACAGAATATTTATTTTCAAGCAGACCAAAGACAGATTATATATTTTCTTCATTTTCTTCACTATTATCATATAGTCAGAAATGTAATTTATTGCATTGGTGGATCTAGATTTTGTTCATAGGGGGAGTTGAGGGGATAACAAAAGTATATACTATTCAAAAGTGTTATAAAATACAAACGTCACTGCACATTGGATTATTGTGAGGCTAGACTGATAAAGAACCCTTAGGAAGATAACGCGCTATCCCTTTTCAATAATTAGGAAATTGAGAGCCCTCTGCATTGCGCTTTGAACCATGGAGTCATTCACTTCTGGTCACCGCAGGTTCGAGCCCCACTGGAACCGAAACTGATGTTTGTGAGAAAGTTTGCCAGTTGACTTGAGGAAGGCCGGTAGTCTCTTCCCGGGTACATTGTAACAGGGTTCTCTTCCCGGGTACATTGTAACAGGGTTCTCTTCCCGGGTACATTGTAACAGGGTTCTCTTCCCGGGTACATTGTAACAGGTTGGGTTCATTGTAACTTCCATCCCGGGTACATTGTAACAGGGTTCTCTTCCCGGGTACATTGTAACAGGGTTCTCTTCCCGGGTACATTGTAACAGGGTTCTCATCCCGGGTACATTGTAACAGGGTTCTCTTCCCGGGTACATTGTAACAGGGTTCTCTTCCCGGGTACATTGTAACAGGGTTCTCTTCCCGGGTACATTGTAACAGGGTTCTCTTCCCGGGTACATTGTAACAGGGATCTCTTCCCGGGTACATTGTAACAGGGTTCTCTTCCTGGGTACATTGTAACAGGGTTCTCTTCCCGGGTACATTGTAACCAGTTTCTCTCCTCCACCAATAAAAACTGACCACCACCATACAACTGAAATAATCGTTGTGTGTGGCGTTAAACACAATTCAAAATTCAAAAACCCCGGTGTTTGGTCAGTGTTCAGACACACAACAAATGGATGGAGACAGTCATTGTATTGTCCGATTCACATAAGATGGCGGGCGGAGTTACTTTTTGATTATCATACGGATGATTCTTCTCGCTTTTCGGTTACGAAGCTGTACGTGAAAAAGTATAAAAATTCTTTGATTCCTACATATTTTTTGAAAATTGCTCCAGAAACCCAGTTTGGCAATTATTCAATTACAATTGATTAACTCAACCATATAAACTGACCTTATTTTCACATGTGTATAGCTCTTATATTTCATTGATCAAGCAGTAAAAGAAGAAAAAGCCGAAATATAGTTTTGGTAAACACCCCTAATGCCCCTTTACACAATTTGAACAAACGAAAGCATATATTATAGGACTATTCTTACTTCATTTTCCCTCTGGAAAATCGTAATGCCCTTTTGCTTGGTTTGCCATCGGATACTCGGATGGTTACCTTTGATGTTGAAGAAGTAGGTGCATGTAGGTCATTGATGACCGTTTATTTAATTATAATTGGTTCTTTCGATACTTTCTTTAGTTTGTGACCGATTCTTTAGTCAACCAAATGCAATACAGCATATAGGTACAATGATTCAGTGCTCAATATAGAGTTAACAACAGAGGGTACAGCAAAATACATGTATATTGAAATGAAATTACAATATCATTTAAACAAAGTATCTTGTATACTTTCACTGAGGTTAATATATATATATAAACTTGACATAATAAATTAGGGTTGTAATATTGTTACAATAAATCAATCAATTTCTTGTCATTAACAATTGTCATTTAACTGTAGAAAAGTGTAAATATTTTGCTAGATTGATTAATGTTTTAGTATTTCTGAAGCCAAGCAGATGAACAAGTAAAAACAGATGTATGACTTGATGTAGCGCCGTCTGAGATCTTTATATACTGGACATAACAAACTGAAATGCATTTCATCCTCCAGATCGTACCTATTACATAATGTACATATTCTAATATCTCTGGGGATATTATTATACCTATCCGCCTCAATGTTCAAAGAGTTTGAATTTAAACGGTATTTACATAAAATTAATTTATATTTTTGAAACATTGGCCTATCAAGATATACCTAAAATTGAAATCTGTCAACAATATGTTTGTAAAATGATACATTTAGACGATCCTTTAAATGAACTTAACAAACCTTGCATAAAATTATCATATAAACACTGTGAATACATGTGTAAAAAATATTTCTCATTCATCACATACTGGTTATCCCAAATATAATTAAATCCATGTGAATATAAATCATTTTTAATATGTACAACCCAGTTATCCTTACACTTAGGTTTGCGATGAGAAAGTTGGACAAGCTCGTCGTAACATGCTTTTAGCATGCAGTTATCTGTACTAATCAGCTTAAGCCAATATTTTTCTGCGTTTTTGCATGGAATAACGTCCAAGTTCATAGTAAACCATTACATTATTTGTAGTTATTCTAACCCCAAGAAGATTTTTGAGAAATTTGAATATGTACTTTTTCAATATCAGGATCATTATGAAACGCCCAGACTTCCCCACCGTAATTATATGAAACGCCCAGACTTCCCCATCTGGATCGCCCATCACCGTAATTATATGAAACGCCCAGACTTCCCCACCGTAATTATATGAAACGCCCAGACTTCCCCACCGTAATTATATGAAATGCCCAAACTTCCCCACCGTAATTATATGAAATGCCCAAACTTCCCCAGCGTAATTATATGAAACGCCCAGACTTCCCCACCGTGTACCTTATGAATAATGAAAGTTGTGTCCTTTGATTAAACATATACTGTTTCGTTGATTTTAATAATGCATATATAGCTCTCCGCCCTCGCGTGGCGAATGTTTGTTGTGCCAATGTAAATTTACACAATTCATCGAAAACCATCTCCCATATCAGATATGAATCGAATAAGTTCTCAATTCAAGATATAACGAAATAGATTAAAGGCCCATGATCGCCCAAACTCGCTAACAAGAAATACGGTAAAAGGTGTTCTGATTCACAAAATATTCAACTTAATGATCAAAACTAGTTAGTAAATGTTAAAAACAACATAATACAGGCACCCCGAATTAGCGATGTCCAGTGTACCGTTCACAGATGTTACATCACAGCAATTGGAAATTCAACTAGTACTGTAAGTTAAAATCGAGAGTCAAACACCCGATCGTCGGAAAAGGTGTTCGACGATCGAGTGTTTGACTCTATATTTTGACTTGCAGTTAAATTCCCATTCCTGTGGTTACATCATATCGATACCAACATTAGGTAAAACATGGATGCAAGTCATTTGTGGGAGGTATTTTAGCGAAACAGCATTGATTCATTGTTGGAAATAAAAGTGTTCTATTTCTTATTTCTATGCATATACTTTAATCGCTTTATGGTTAAACAGATAAAAACAAAAGCAAGTATTATCATTCTCCGACCAGTTTGACTCAACGGCAGAACAGAAGCTATAGCCTTCAGATTGAGGTATCTTGATGGGGGTATTCAAAGTAGGATGGTTAGTTATTATCATCATTTCCATCCTCATTTCTATGCTCTATTTCTAATCCTATATACACAGTATGATTTCTTTATTGATTCTACAATTCCTCTTTTCCATCTGTTTGTGTTTGGTATATTAGGCACAGGGCGGCCCGTTTTCTTTTTGAAATGCTGATCATCTCGTACCTATCAACTCATATCCATATCAACTTGTATCCACTTTGGCCGAGTCATGCCTACGCTTGATTGACTCTTACCTAAAATAATTGGCTGAGTCGTACCGCTCGTTTTACGTACTCATATCCGTGGAATGTTTGATTATAACATTATCTTTACTAGTAGTAACACTGTTTAAATTTATATCTACTTTTGTCAGCGAAATAATTCGTAAGCAAGTTCCTTTCCATTAACAATTGAGACAACACGGCATCGTGGTAACTACCTAGTTGTGTATCTTGAGTCAGTCGGCTAAAAATATGGGTACGTGTCAGTCAATGCACTTAAGTACGAGCTAACAATAAAGCATATTATGAACTTATTCAGAATAGGTAACCTTTGATATTACACAATGTCGTCATATTTATTGCTTGTCCGAATGATATTTTTTCATATTCAAACTACAATTTCTTGCAAACAGAACATTATTTAGAAGTATAATTTAAAATTGAAGCTCAACTGATGAAGTCTAATTAACAGAAGCGATCGTATTGAGCATTATAATATTAAAAACTTTATGTTATTAAGCATGACGCAAAACACGTTATCAGTTAAAAGAAAATTGACACCCTTACCAGCGGAAACTAACGGTCGTGGCCCTTTAATGTACAAACTCTTAGGATTAATTTGAGCTATTTAAAGTTTACTTGTTTCGAACTGTACTTCCTTAAGTGGGTCATTTATATCTCAAGTGACACTCATGGTCAGAGTTGGTGAGTAAAACTTGTAGGCTTGTAAAAGCCATGTCGAACCGGAAAAGGCTATTCTGTAGAACGCACAGATTACCTTATTTATTATAAAGTCAAGGTTTTCTAATATCCACTTCCTCACACACCTTGACAGATTTGACATGTATATTGTGACTTCGCGACGTCGATTTCCATTAGTCGCAGCTACCGTTGGCTGCAGCTAATCAGAACGCGTCTAACGATCGATCACGCATCGACCACATGAAGTGAGAACGTAACACAAAGATGGCGACGTGCAGGCTACGATTCTTTTCATTGGCTAAAAGTAAGGGATCCACGTCATATCGGTGATGGTATTAGGCATACTGTCATTTGTATTGAAAAAATTTAAAAATGAGTAGGCTACAGTAGCCAGATTGCACAAAACTTTACGGAAACCAAAGAGAAACCTTAGATCATTTGTTTACTTTTAAAATTTCCATTTTAAAGATAGTAAATTACTATTTCATTGCATTTCATTTTATTGCAGGAAAACGTTGATTTGATATGGAGAAGAAAAAGATCCTCGTATCTATTTTGTTTGTATTTATACATCTTCATGTGGAGATATATGCAGGTAATCTCTATATATTATGTGCTATCTAAAAGTTAATGAAACTGAATCCCATTACCGCAATTAAACTTTTAACAACATTCCTCCTCTAAAGTTTAGTTTTCTTTTTTTTTTGTTTGGTAGCTGAATGCAGTGGTTCGACTTGCGGTGAATGTTTGAAGTCGGCTTCCTCTTGCGGTTGGTGTGCAGACGAGGTAGGCCATATATCGAATATTCCAACGTTATCCTCCTGTGGCGGGTGCGCAGACAATGTGTTCAAAAGTACCGCAAGACAATAACTATGTATGATGACTAGATCCTAATTGAATTTAAAAATTATTTGATGAAAAACTCAAAATGTTCCACGCGCCATATATGGACATGTACCTCAACCAAGGAATTATAGGGCTCTTAGGAATTTCCTACCGATTTCCTTTATTTATAGTTTTTTATTTTTATTTTATTTTGCAGAAGTTTGATGATTCAGAATATCCTCGGTGTCAAGACTTTAACAGTAATGTAACTCTTGGCGGATGTTCCATGAAATCAATTATTCAACCTTCCTCCTCTGTATTAAAAGAACAGGTAAGTTGTAAAAAAGTTAGACTACTTTCTCTTGTTTTAAAGTTTTATGGACACACATAACTCTCTATTCCTCTCTTGTTGTAGAATATTACAATCACATTACTCCCTGCTCCCCTCTTGTTGTTGAGTATTATGGACACATTACTCCCCGCTTCTCTATTGTTGTAGAATATTATGGGCATATTGATTCCTGCTCCTCTCTTGTTGTAAAATATTACGGACACATTACTTCCCGCTCCCCTCTTGTAGATTATCAGGACACATTACTCCCCGCTCCTCCCTTGTTGTAGAAGTTTACGGACACATTACTCCCCGCTCCTTTCTTCTTGTAGAATATTACGGACACACTACTCCCCGCTCCTACCTTTTAGAATATTACGGACACATTACTCCCTTCTCCTCTCTTGTTGTAGAAGTTTACGGACACATTATTATCCCACATTACTCCCTTTCTTTTTTGTTAGAATATTACGGACACATTACTCCCCGCTCCTTTCTTCTTGTAGTATTACGGATTATCCTATCTTGTTGTAGGACACATTACTCCCTTCTCCTTTTTTGTTGTAGAATATTACCTACGGATACATTACTCCCCGCTCCTTCTTGTTGTAGAATATTACGGATACATTACTCCCCGCTCCTATCTTGTTGTAGTACGGAATTATTACGGACACATTACTCCCTTCTCCTCTTTTGTTGTAGAATATTACCAACACGTTACTCCCCGCTCCTTTCTTCTTGTAGAATATTACGGATACATTACTCCCCGCTCCTATCTTGTTGTAGAATATTACGGACACATTACTCCCTTCTCCTCTTTTGTTGTAGAATATTACCTACACATTACTCCCCGCTCCTTTCTTCTTGTAGAATATTACGGATACATTACTCCCCGCTCCTATCTTGTTGTAGAATATTACGGACACATTATTCCCTTCTCCTCTCTTGTTGTAGAATATTGTCATGTTTTAATTTTTCAATTTACTAGATGGGTGGTAAGTAAAAAAAAATTAAATAAATAAAAAGATAAAAAGATTAATAATAATAATAATAATACATAAATAAAAGTAATGAATAAAACATGACAATATTATGACACATGTTAATCCCTGTTACTCTTGTAGAATTTTACGGACACATAAAACTGCCGGCTTCTCTCTTTTTTGGATATAATAGAAAATAATAATGTAGTAGAAAATAATCTCCATGGATGTGAATTGTAAAGAAAAACTGAATAATAAATTGATATCATCTCATTGTTGATTTTTTCCTGCCAAGTGAGTGCAGTTTTGTGAATGTGGAGGCCGTTTGGCCCGCTTGTTTAAAACTTAAATTCGTGTTCTGTACTGTATCATTTTAAGAGTTACTCCTCTTTACTCATGTTTGAAGCCATGCACAGAGTCGGAGTCTTTTTCATGAGTCAAATTTTGATTGCCATATTTAGATCTTGTATTTCTAGCTTAGAAGAAAAATCTTGTTCAAAAAAAAAAAATGACAATCATATTTACAGTGCACAGCGATAAAACGTGTTGTCATGATTACCTTATAGCTCAAATGGATACAATCAATAACTTATAATTTTGTAATCAAAATATATTTGATGTACAATGTATAAAAAGCCTGTGTTTGGTTTGACCTCCACAACAAGGATTTTTCCTCGGTAATATATTTCTTTCATTAAAATCATCAGAAATTTGCAAAGATTATAAACGTCAGATAAATTAATTCGGTAATCCAAACTTCCAACTGCTCACAAATTCTCACCACAGAACCATTGCTGGAGACTTCCTTTTTATATATATTGAGGAATCGAAAGTATTTTGAAATGCTTTTGCTTTGATCTTTTCAATGAATACGGCTACATCCTTTAAAATAAAAACACAAACACAATTCTCCTGTGTGTACTATTCATGATGTTGTGAAAGTTGTAGTGTTATAACGGGTAATGTAAGAAAGTTATAATGTTTGCACACTTGGATACAACGGGAAATGGTACCAACAATTTAGACATAATATTGCCACTATTGGTGTAATCCGTGGTAAAACCAAAGATATGAAAACCAGCATCATGCATGTCTCACTGTATCAGCAGGATAGAATATATTTTTGTGAACATTGCGATCTTCTTTCAATGGTTATAAGAGACATTACTTTTTAATTGACATGTCATCAAAGAGAAAACATATGGCAGATGGTTTAGTGTTGTGAAATGATTTATAGAATACGGGAACTCTGTGCGTGTTAGTGTACAAATGATGGAGAAATATCAGGCTGAAATATTACACTTACAATCATCTTTTAATTGCTCAGTATTCCTCGTGAGTGAAAGATCGAATAACTGTCAAAATTTGAGGCCAGTTTAGATTAATGAAATACAAGTTGAAATATTATTGAATTCGACTAGGCGAATCACCAAACGGTACCCAATTTCATGATCACTGAAGAACCAAATGTACCGCGGAATTTGTATATTTTGATACTAGTAATTCAATTTGCTTGGTGGCAGCAGGAAATACAAACTTAAAACTTGACAGTAGTTTTCATGTTTTGATTTTTGTATTTACACGGCAACCAAAATATCAATATTTGAAAAAAAAAACTATGACATAAAAATAATTCATACACATTGTTGTTGGAGACATATGGAGAGAACTTGACCGGTTATCAAATGTGTAAAGAAACATACAGCCGTGAGAGATAAATATCCAATGTTCGTCCCAGTAATAATCAAAAGGATTAATTGATTGTAGGACACAAGACACCTATACAAGATATAATCAGGGTAATGGGGTTTCCGCTCTGGAAGTGTCGTTACTTTGTCCTTTTTATAGACGATAGCAAAATTTTCAAGTTTTCTTCCGAAGATCCTACATGAAACAAAGTGACTTAGATAAATGACGCATTTTAAAATCTCTTAAGTATAATAATTATGGTGTCTGCTATACTTAATGGCAAGGCTATGCCGTACCTATCTTGATTTTTTATGTTTCACTAGTTGTCTAGAAATAAAGATATGTTATCTGGCATTGGAATTGTTCAAAAATTTTGCATCTTTACTATAATGAGATGTATAGAGCTTAGTTATGTAATTTCTTCAGTGAAAATTACGTTGTAAAGCCTGATTGTCTTTTTCCCGACGCTTTAGAGGTTCAATTACATGTATGTATCGTGTAGTATGTAAACCATAAATGAAATCCATTATCAAATTTCGCAGACAATTTAAGATGGAATGATTGATTCGATACATACAATTACTATTACTGATTAAATTGTCAAGAACATGTAGATCTACAATTGATAAGGCAATGGTTCGATTGTAAATTAGCGTGTTCTTACTCAATTGACAATTATGTACTAGATTAAAGGAAACAAATGGCGCTGTTAACTGGATAGAATTGTCTGACATCATCGTATGAAATAATTTAGCTAGAAAACCAGTTAATGACTTTTAAAGATAAAATGGTGACTGGAATCGTCTTCTCTAAGCGTTGTCCTTACATTATCTGTAGCAAAACTAAGTTAACCGACTAAATGACTTCAGTTTGTCATAGACAAAGAATTATCTTTAATTAACCACCTTTACCGTTTACAAACTTTTTATCTCAGCATTGATCAAAAGAAGAATTGTAGAAGTATTGTAAGTCTTCAAACGTTTGATCAAAGCTGAGATAAAGACTTTGTTTATCGTAAAACTATTAAGTCTCTCACCTCAGGTCATCGTGGGTTTTACCTCTGCTGGTACATAAGCTGCTTTTGTAAGTCCGTCAGTTTACTCGTCCCTTCCGGGATACATTGTATTCGGAATCTCTCCTCCGCCATTAAAACAGTTTAAGTTTGTCAGTTTATCTGCGGAAGGCTGGTAGTCTCATCTAGTGTACATTGTAGCCGGATTCTTTCCTCCGCCATTAAAAGAGTTTATTTTTATTAGTTTACTTGCGGAAGGCTGGTGGTATTTCGTCGGTTACATTATAACTGGACCAACAGTACGACCTAAAACATGATAGTTATATTAGGTTCCATTACAAAACATATATCTGATCTGTCGTGATTGAGAATTCTTTGCTTCCACAGTTATTTCTTGTAAGTCTTGTAATATTACATCTAAGCCTATGAATAATTAAATAACTCAAAATAAAAAAATCTAATAACTTCCGTTTGACCTTTTGTTTGAATTATTTTCATTTCTTCAATCTTATAAAAACGTTTTAGTTGGTGACTTTAAAATGTTTGTGTCACTATATTTAATGATCTACTGTTACAAGATTCAAAGTCATGTTGTTGTTTGTACATTGTGAATCTTTCATTGTATGTTGCTACACTGTTTTTCTTTCTTTTCCATATTTCATTAGACCCAAGGTCTGACGGACAGTGCTTTTGTGAAACAGAAGAAAGTTATTTTGGCACTAAGGCCAGGTATTTTATTTTGTTACCTCAAAACGACTGTGAAAATCAGATAGAAAAAGAACTTATTAGCTTTAGTCTATCACGAAAAACGACTAATTGTAAAGAACTCCAAATTACATTGACTTTACAGCATCTCAGTGCTGTAGAACTAATCTTTTAAAGATCAAAGGTACATAGATTTATAGTGTTACGGTGTAATTTATCGTGACAGTTTTTGTCATCTCCTTTTAAACATTAGTTTTAGACAACATCCATAATAGCTACGGCTAATACCAGCATTCAAAACATTTAGATACATTATAATGGTCGTATACAATTATCTTATGTATGACAAGACACTTAGATATTTTAATACTTATATAATGGTTATATACAATTATCTTCTGTATTACAATTGCCTTAATATAATGTGTAAGACGATCACCAACACTCTTTAGTGGTAAGACTTGACTGATTGTCATCTTACAACTATTTACCAAACTTGTAATTATATTAATATACACCCAACTCTTATCGAATATGTACAGATGTTTATCTACAATTGTAAGACTGTAATATTTAAAAAAAAAACCGTTGGGATGCGAAAAGCCTATGACTGTCATAATGATGTTGATTAACGATGCAAATCTTGAGTTCATTGTGTAAAAGTGTCAATTATTATCAATACTATAGAACACAAGTCTGTCATTTTACAACAAGTGAACTTTTTACCATATTTAGAAGTTTGGGTATGCATGGTGTAGATGCATATTTTTGTACATATTTCATCGTAGTCATCGTCATCATCGTCATCATCATCATCATCATCATCATCATCATCATCATCATCATCACCATTAGCAGCAGCAGCAACAGCAGCATCACTACTGATTAGAATGTTTAAAGTTTAATTATTTGTAATTGATACCTACTATTGACAATATTATTGATAGTGGGCAATACTGAAGATTGACGCAATATATTGAGGATATAAAAGATTTAGATATTTATTAAAGACTTACCAACATTGTTTTGTCGTCTGTGACTGGTAGTGGAAATATTGCTGAATATCCTCAGTCTATAGTCTTGCGCCGAACCAACAACATCGCCAACATGTCGTGTAGCAAAGTTGTACAACAAGTAACAAATACACTGAACTCTGAACGCTGATTTATACTGGGATATACCGATTTGTACACGGAACCCTGTCTGTGGAAAATCTATGAATCTGCAAGTTATGAACCTGGCATTCTAAATGTTGCTCTGAAAATACAGAAAATATTATGAGGACGCGACCGAAGAAGACGTCAAGAAGAAATTCAATGCTAGAGCTATTGATCACTAAAGCGTCATCAATGGTGTCATAAACGGTCATGACGTTTAACGTGTAAATGAAAATGTGTAAATTTGTGCCATGTCATTGTGCCGTTTGTGATGGAGCCATACTTCCTCAATGATATTTTTTCAATGTTATTTAGTAAAATCTATGGGCCGTTTTATTTTACTTTTATAAGACAAATTAATATATACTATGAAACTGTTATTTAATTGTCAATATTTTTTAAATTCCCTAGAAGTTAAGGAACTGATTTTAAATGAAATAATTGAGCATGTTTACTTCTCTTTATTTGAAAATTAGATAATGGATTTTGAATTTCAAAACTAGCAATCTGTTTTGTATACTCGATACGTGTTTATAATTATCTGACGATTGTTTTTGTAACATTTATAGAAATTAGGTTATATTGGTAGATTTGTGGTATGTCCTTGAATACAGTCGAAGAGCATCACGATTCATTAAGTACAGTGAAGGAGCATTAAAATTCCTTTAGTGCGATCAGGAAGCATTACAATTCTCTTTGTACAATCAAGGAACATTAAGATTCCTTAGGTACAATGGGGGAGCATTATTGAACTCAATGCTTGTTACATCCTCAATTTACGATCTACCCAAGCCTTTTTTATTGTTTATGATATGATACATTTCCGTTTATAGGTACAACGAAGAGCATTAACGTTGTAATCAAAGTTCCACAGACCATTCAAGGAAAGAAAGTAAGAAGAAAGAATATTTATTGTTGCTAAGTAAATAACATACGATACAAATGATTGTTACTACCTACCAACGTGTGTATTGTAAGAAGATACAGCAGTTAATATTAAAACTACTAACCAATGCAGAGAATCACAACCAAAAGTTATGAACTACTTTTGATCAGTATTTATTACGCAGTTAATCATTAATAAATACATTTTAATACACTGTGACTAATCATTTGTATTACTGTATCTATGGATACACAACTTACATCATAATTAAAAATATTCACGGAATATGGAAGATAGATGCTTTAAATGAATATAAATGTTTTAATAGTGTACTAATCGTTAATGAGCGATTTCTCAAGTACAATACTACAGCATTAATGTTGGAATAATTCAATGTAAGGAATATGTAATATGTAGGGCCCAGCACCATAATACTTGATAATTAACCCAAGTCTAAGAATATTATCAACTTGACCTGCTCAACCAATCGGATTTCAGGATTAGCAAACGTTTAGCAAAACTTGAGTGATTCTGAAGTTTTATGGTACCAGGTCTAGCTAGTGAATGGTACATTTCTTACACAATATTTTGACAGTGGTTACAGGACTTGCATGGGATTGATAAATGCGTCGGTATAAACTTCTACTTTGCTAAAGTATTTCATCTCAAAATAAGACATTGCGAAATATTAGGAACGTAACTATTGCAAATACAGTCATTTTATTCAGTTTATTGGGCTGCAAATACAGTCATTTTATTCAGTATATTCGGCTGCAAATACAGTCATTTTATTCAGTTTATTGGGCTGCAAATACAGTCATTTTATTCAGTATATTGGGTTGCAAATACAGTAATTTTATTCAGTATATTGGACTGAATTTTATTTAATGTATTTGACTTTAAATACAGCCATTTTATTCAATATATTCTGCTGTAAATAGTCACTTATCCAACATTTTGGGCTGCAAATACAGTCATTTTATTCAATATATTTGGCTGCGAATATATTCATTTTATTCAATATATTGGACTGCAAATACATTCCTGCAAGGTTTTTTCTGTTTCAAGGAAATATTAAAAGCTGTTGCGATTTTACCAAAGAAAGGTGGCGTTGAAGCAACCATTGACTCAGACTGTGCTCTTAAGTAAGTTTTATAATTATAAAGGATAGTTCCGGTCAGATAATGGTCAAAATCTATGATTAGATACTGATTTTGAAGTCATTCTTGTAAATGTTTGATTATTACCAATTCAAGTTGTTATAGCATTATGCATAATTACCATATGTTGAGAAAAGAAATACATTTATATATAAAACTGAAATTTTAAACTTTCAGAAAACTCTATCAGTCAAGCAGTCTATCTATCTATCTATCTATCTATCTATCTATCTATCTATCTATCTATCTTTTTGTTTTGAATGTATTTATGTCATACGAACGTAAGGTTTGTAATTGATTCTAAAGAAATCAGCTAGTTCTAGTGAAAACCTTTTTCTTTATCAATATAGAAAGAAATTCAAGAAAGCTCCACACAAAGTATTTTGCAAGAAATTAAAGAAAGGGACAATGGTAATACATTTAAATTATTTTACCAGTCGGTTTTGATAGTCAGTTTAGTATTCACACAAATACAATATTTCCAGGACTACTAAACGACATTAAAACCAAAGAAACTTTAATGAATTGTTTTCTTTCCTTGTTCCTCTGTTTGAATAATAATTAAAATGTAATTAACGTAAACAGCTGCTTACAAGTTGTTGTTGGAATATTTTTTTAAATAGTATTTTACGCCACACTTAACAATTTTCAGTGATATGATGAAGGCCAATTTGTATTGGTGGAGGAGAGAACCTGGTTACAATATGCCCGGGAAGAGATCAGTTAACTTGTGTTGAAATATAGATCAACATGTATGCATAAGAGCGGTTATTCAAATGTCATTGTTGCTTTGATGGCACTGGAAGCCACAACTCAACTAAACCTATTTTTACTAAACTGTGGCGATCAGTTTAATGGTGGTAGAGAACAACCGGCCAAAATTTACGGGGAAGTCCACTGGCCTTTCTCAAGTAAACTAGCATATATCTTAATTACCTTAGGTTTCAACTGTCTAGAGATGCTGAATAGATGAGAAGAGACTCGTAATTACACGTGAGATGCTCAGTCACGAAGGCTAATGTTTTAAATTAAAGAAGGTACATTTGCAAAAGTAAAGTGACAGATGCTGGAAATAGTAATATTTTATCATTGACTTAGTTCTGTTTAGTTAGGGCAAACGTCCTATTTTTTATGAATGCTATCAATCCGGAATTGTTTTATGACTATTTAAATTAACACTACTCAAACGACATAGAAATACGGTAGTACAGTAAAAGGATTTGCCAATGCAAAATAAATATTCAAAATCAATCATTTTTATATTTTGTTGTCGATGCTTCTCTATGTTTGTGCTTTTCCTTCAGATCAATCTAGACATTAAAGTGCATCTTCCAGTTTGTCTAGAAGGAAAGAAGAAGAGGTAATTATGTTTAAGATCTTTACTGATAATAACCATCAAACACAGTAACCGAATTTCTATTTTCTCAGGAAATAAAGATGACCAAATATTACGTGTTTAGAGTGAAGAGTTATTTAAGAAACGGCAAATGATAAGATCACACTAAAAACTTCATACACGCATGTACTTTTATATGGGACATTTTTCTTCTATCATGATTGTCCTGTTGATATAAGTGTACTGCTATTTGGTTAATTTGTCTTACTGATAAGTGGTTTTATTCTCAAATCTAACTAGATTTAATCTAATTACGCTCATCATACAGATTAGATCATTTGTAATGTATTTGAATGCAGAATATACAATATATATATATATATATATATATATATATATATATATATATATATATATATATATATATATATATATATATATATATATATATATGTATCATGCTTCTCGTTCTCGTTCATTAAAGTCACATTCAAGGATGACATGTTGGCTTATAAATTGTTATGCATACACTGAATGTTTTTGCATAACAATGTCTTTATAAATCTGACAAATGATATGCAATGTTGAACAGGACATATATGTATTACCATGAAATTAATTACAGGTTTATATTAATTGCAATCTGTCTGGGTAAACCGCGATTTACTATCCATTTTGTTGATGACATGTGAAAGCATCAATCACGTGTACACAATTACCAGTGTTAAAAAATATCGATGGTTGCCAATTTCTCGTCTGATTTTCATTTCCGCTCAGACCTCAAAGCTGTCAATCGGCTGTGTTCCTTCCCAAGGATCATCATTTTAATATGTTCCTCCGCATACTGCTGTTTGCTGTGTTTTCTTTCAATATTTTTCTCCAAAAAGCTTGGATATGTCTGTTTTGGTCGCCACATTGTATATCGATAGCGGTTCACCAGTAGAACGTGCTCTACGTCACACAAACATATCTACTTACCTTTAATATTCCGTTAATAATTATTAATCCCTATCTGTCTGTTGGGAATATATTTCTTAATTAATATCAAGTATTACAAAACGCCCAATGGAATGTGACCTATACTCATCTGTAATGAGAATCAGAATAATATGTACATTGTACATGTATTGTTTAGAAAATAAACTTGATATATCTACTTTAATTTGTAGGAGAGTAAAAGTGCGTGTCGTTATTGGAAAAAAGAAACAAGTGGCAAACATCATGATAAATGATCTTTGCTCCTGTAAATGTGTTAAACGAGTACGTAATATGTATTTCTTTAATCTAAGTACTTTAGTTATGATATATAGTTCATTTTCTCTTTACATACTAGCCTAATTAACTCTATGTTATTAGTTTTAAATAGAATACTTTCAGGTTATATAGTTACCTTTATGAAATTAATCATATAATATACTTCCAGATTATACAGTAAACTGCTGTATGTAATTAGTCATATATAGTACACTTTCAGATTATGATATATAGTTCATTTTCTCTTTATATACAAGTAATTAACTCTATGTTATTAGTTTTAAATAGAATACTTTCAGATTATACAGTAAACTGCTGTATGTAATTAGTCATATATAGTACACTTTCAAATTATATAGTTAACTGTATGTGATTAATCAGTAAACTACTATATAGTACACTTTCAGAATATATAGTTAACTGTATGTGAATAATCATACTGTATACTTCCAGATTATACAGTAAACTGCTGTATGTAATTAGTCATATATAGTACACTTTCAGATTATATAGTTAACTGTATGTGATTAATCATACTATATACTTTCAGATTATACAGTAAACTGCTGTATGTAATTAGTCATATATAGTACACTTTCAGATTATATAGTTAACTGTATGTGATTAATCATACTATATACTTTCAGATTATACAGTAAACTGCTGTATGTAATTAGTCATATATAGTGCACTTTCAGATTATATAGTTAACTGTATGTGATTAATCATACTATATACTTTCAGATTATATTTGTGATTAGTCATAAATAGTATACCTTCAGATTATAATTAACTGTATGATATCGTAATTCAAATTTTTAATTCAAAGAAACATGAATTACGGTTCTTTTTACAACGTAACAATTATTCCCAAGATTATTTCTGTTAAAGGACATATATTAAAGACTTTCAGTATTTCTTCCGAAAGGGATCGGAATTCACACCATTAAATGATAGAATAGCCCGTAAAACAAAAATTTGAAGTATGAAACTTTAAGAATAATTTAGCATATCGATTGATATATTTAAAGTGAATGCATAAAGTTTATAAAACTTATAAAACATTTATTTTGGTTCTATTTTTAACTTTTGCTGCTTATGTTTGTAAAATAGGAAAAAGCAAAAAAATGCAAATTCAACGGGAAAGCCGCAATTGGTAAATGTACCTGTGACACCATATCTAGTTCCAAAGTGGTATTCCAGGCAGGAGGCGGAAATGCTACTAGGTCGAACTATCCACAGCCTACTCAAAAATCAGATTGTCCGGTAAGTATGATAGGTGTAGACGAAACCACTGAGGCATCTGATTGGTTTATGGGACCGGACATTGGGATTTGTTGTCATGACTGCCAACAGAAAACTTCTGGTTGGTCTGTTTGATCTGATTCAGATAGGTAGGTAAAGGTAGTGAAACATTGTGAACACAAATTCATAGGTTTCGTTACCATGACAACCAGTCATGATGTTCGCACATTGAGTGATATGTTCTTTCTCTGGTGTTTCTCTTATAATGAGCCATTAATATTTGGCCATGTTTTTATTATATTAATTATCGTTATCACTATTACTATGTTTCAAAAGAAGCAATAAAAGTTGTCAGTATTCTGAAAGATAATTCATATTTTCCATTTGAAATGTTGTAATGACCATCTGTCCTCTGCCATTCATAGTTTTTGTGGGAAACTGATATTATAAGAAACATAATGTAGTAATACTTTAAGTGTTTTTACTTTTAATTGATATTTGTACTATTTTCAGTTATGTACCCAGAACTGTGATCAGCACGGACAATGCATTGAATGCATGGCATTTATAAATTCACCCATGCCACGTACGATGTGCAGAAAGTTTTGCAATGGTCAGCCTCCGACAATGCGAATGATCGACCGTTTTGAAAGTAAACATATTCATAACACACTTAAAGTTCACCTGGCCTTATGAGCTATTGATATGGTTCAATGTCTGTCATTCATCGTTCTTCTCCGCCTGTTGTCTGTCTTGTGTTGTACCTATTTACCTATTCCAACAATTTTAAAGCAATTTCTTCGCAAGAAAAGTACAACTAGATCTATTTTAATCAAATTTGGCATGGACATTGGTCCAAGGAAGCGGCATTAGTTTTCAAAACAAAAAGGACTAGCACCCACAGGGGCTCCAAAAGAAATGAAACAAAAAAAAATGAAATCTGATCATAAACGAGCCTTTAGTGGGCGCTTTACAGGACAAATGGTATAGTTTTATGTAAATTAATTTGACCTATTGTATACAAGAAAGTTGTTGTTAAAGATTATCTATAGATCATTGTGAAAAGGTTTCATTGTCATTGGGTCAAAGGTAACAAGCACCTAATTAAACCAAAAATATGAGTTGCATAATTGACCAATTTCGTCAAGAGTTGATAATATGACATGGTAATTATATCAGTACATCATTTCTTTATTATGAATAATTATGTTCTCTCCATTTTAGATGATTCAAACGTATGCAAAGTAAAAGGCCATGATGACTGTTTGATGAAATTTAGACAGATCGAAAAGGGGGTATTTGAAGTGGCTTCCAATAAAGGTATCATTACATGTTACTATGTATTTTAAATCAAAGTTTATGAATTGCATTAGTACTCTTATACTGAATGTAAATATGCATACTATAGAATTGAAGTACATTGAAATTCATCAACTGTGCACCAATAATACAAGATATTGATCTCCTGTACCGGGAGATAAGAAAAAATGTTTCTTGTTCTTTATTTGGGTTCTGTAGACATTTAATGTAATTCTCTATGGACAGATTGAGTCTTGGTATATATATATAAATATATGTATATATATATATATGAATGACAAAACACCGATATGTAAAGTACACATATAATGACTTCCTTCTTTGTATAATGTATTTAAAAAATAAAGAGATAAGGGGCTAGTTTCATGAAACATCTTCACTGTTTGTGTAACTTTTTACGCAAAAAGTTAGTAAACCTTAATCTGCGTTTAATGAAGCACCATAAACCTTGCTTACGTAAAAGTTGTACTAAATACAGTACCGTAGGTACAGCATCTCTTTAAAAAACATAAAGAAAAAGAAATATATTACACCAGTTAACCCTTTAATAATTTCCTTTTGTTTGAGTTTCCAATTTTAAGTTTTCACTTTTAAAACTTGTATAGAGCTAGACTTATTTCGATTTATTCCATGGATACGATTTTAGTTTTGATATCAAAACTTGTTTACAGTGTTAGTTTCGATAGGTCTAGTATTAAACTTCTTAGACTTCTAGATTCTATAGATGTATTTTTTGTCAGAAAATATTTTAATCAGTTGGTTCCCGATCGTCACGAGCACATTCGCACTTCACTCAAATCTTGTTTGATAAACATCTGTGTTTTGCTATTTAAAAAGTAATCTTTTAACTACTATAATTAATGTAGCTTTTTATAACTTATACATTTAGGCTAATATTGACAAAAGCATTAACTTTGGTATTATGTTTATAATATTGTTAAACTTTGGCGTCATTTTACTTCTAATGACGTATGCTATCGAAAATGTGCATAGCATTGTCCCCGAGGGTATACATAAACATAGTACCTGGTATTTCGGTACCAGCTGTTAATCTTATACTAAAGTAATATTTGGCACTGTTAACATCATTTAAATTCAAAAAATTTTCTAAAGCTAAGATAGTCATTTTTTTTTTACAGTGGTTACTCTTAGACGGAATTCGGCTATACTTTTAGAGATATTATATGGCCTTGTATAATACCACTTTCTCTTTAGAAAATACACATAATTTTCAAATTGGAGTCCAACTGATGAAGTCTAATTGGCAGAAACGATATCGCCTTGAGCATTATAACTTTGGTAGTATGTTTATAATATATCAAATTCATTTCATGATAAACCAATGTGTATTTCCCGAAATTTCGGCCACGTAGCCCTACCGATGATATTACTTTTTTATATGCATTCTTTAAACATTGAAAACAGCCGTATCAATCGTTTCCCTCTCTGCCTAAACACGCACTTAAACTTACGCAAAAATTAGTCGATGGGTAGAACTACCCCAGAATTTCTTCTGAACTTACGCAAAAACTTAGAAGGTGAAAAGTTATGACGTTTGATGAAACAAAGTTACGCAAATATTTACGCTTAGTAGAAATGTTAGGCAAAAGCCTAGTTACGTACGGACCTACAATGTTTATGAAACGGGCCCAAGGTCTTTATGGATGCACTACTTATGAATAGTATGTTTGTAAATAAATATTCCACCTTAATAAGTAATACATTTTGTTTCATAGTCTGCCCAAAGCCTGCCAATTGTGGTACTGGTGTTGAGACATGCATGTCATTTTCGGGAGTAAGTACACTACTTTATAACAAAGGATATGATAGAAATAAGATTCATCTCCAATTATCACCTCTTGAATATTTGCAAAATAAGAAAACGATAAAGTTCTCCCAATTATTACTCACAGTTAATGTGTTGAAAATTGTAACCTATACAAGATATCCCTGGCTGATTACTGTTCATTGATATGTCGACATCATCATTTGTTGAAAATTGTAACCTATATAGGATATCCCTGGCTGATTACTGTTCATTGATATGTCGACATCATCATTTGTTGAAAATTGTAACCTATATAGGATATCCCTGGCTGATTACTGTTCATTGATATGTCGACATCATCATTTGTTGAAAATTGTAACCTATATAGGATATCCCTGGCTGATTACTGTTCATTGATATGTAGACATCATCATTTGTTGAAAATTGTAACCTATATAGGATATCCCTGGCTGATTACTGTTCATTGATATGTCGACATCATCATTTGTTGAAAATTGTAACCTATACAAGATATCCCTGGCTGATTACTGTTCATTGATATGTCGACATCATCAGCTAGTTTTGGTCTCTTTCACAAAACAATGATTTTGGTATTTTGTTTATAATATTTTAATCATTGGGTCTTTGTCACTATGGGCTTGAGTCATCGATGGTGTACATTAACCACATGCCTGATATTTTTGTAGCAGCTGAGTATTAGTATTTCATACTAAAGTCATAATTCGATAGCATAGTATCATTTAAATTCTAACCCCTCAAAGTCCAAGGTAGTAATCTTTTTACTCTTAGGCAGATTTGAGAATACATTTAAATTATATTTGACCTGTTATGATACCTCTTTTCTTTTGGGGACTCTGTATCTATTTCAAATTCGAACTCAACTGTTGAAGTCTTATTGACAAAAACGATCGTCTTCAGCATCTGTTTTGGTCTTTTTGTATTTAGTGTTATGATTATAACTCTAGACGAAATGTCCAAATGTTGACATGTATTTTGAATAATGCGATTACATTAATTTCTTAATTGTGTCCTACATATCTTGACACGAGGCCATTTTTTGTTTATTTTACCGGAAATTATTAGCTCTTTCTTCACTGGTTAGTTGGTGAAGCACTCTACTTTGGGGATCGTGTATTTTATTAATAACCAGATATTGAGCCTGTGATCTTCTTTCAACGGAAACACTTCAAAAGTTGAACCACCACAAGTTGTCCTTAAATAATATGTACAAATAATATTACTCTGTAAACTTGATAATATATGTATGACACGCTAAATCTCCAGTTAAATCTAGTTTTTCTCATTTAATCCTAGTATTTCAGCAGTTAATGCGAGTTTCAGGAAAAACAAGGTTGATTTTATTAATTTGGTTTTGGTGTCACAATTTGAATTAACTGGAATAACTAGGTTTAACTCATTAATGTGATTTTGGCGCTCCATTCCTATGGCCAGTGGCTAAAAACGCTGGTCATTTGCCATTAAGATTTGAGAATGATTTTTCTTTATATGCTAATGATTTAAACATTTCTCTTTTTCCACAAAACAAGTAAATACATCTTTGAATATTTAGCAATATGGTAATATTTAAAGGAACATTTTCAGTAGGTATCAGATTGTTTTTCTTGATCTAATTCGTAATTTGTATCATGATTCTTCAACAAGAGCGATCATCATACAACTATATGCACATTTTAAATTTTATATCTTCTTACAGAAAGTTTGCAATGGAAAAGGAAAC
This sequence comes from Atrina japonica, assembly GCA_030159075.1. NCBI lineage: Eukaryota > Metazoa > Mollusca > Bivalvia > Pterioida > Pinnidae > Atrina > Atrina japonica. The sequence goes on along the minus strand of BROG01000086.1, from coordinate 193,730 downwards.
TGTGTGTGTGGGAAATGTGAATGTAATCAAGGATCCGGCTACACGGGACCTACCTGCGAAGAGTGCAGTGTAAACAAACATCTGCTTTTTATCTTATCAAACAAAATTCGCGACATTTTACAATTTATTTAGGTTATTGTGAATTTCTCATCTTGAAAATTTGTATGTAAAATATAGGTGTAGTAACATATTTTTCTTAATATGCAAGATAGATAACGGTGTAATTCAGACGAATAATTTTATAGTGTTTAAAGGAAATGCAAGAAGTCATTCTATATACATTAGCTTTATTATAATTCATTTCATTATACCCATCAAGGAAAAGAATTGTTGATTTAAAAGCCGAAAAATATAAAGTCATTTAAATATATATATATATATATATATATATATATATATATATATATATATATATATATATATATATATATATATATATATATATATATATATATATATATATATATATATATATATATATATACCGCATAGTTTGGTTTTCAATTTCAATCTCGATAATTCACCATTAGTATTGCTAAATGCATTTGGGATCATGTAAAATTGTTATTAGATATCATTAAATGTATTTTGCTCCATATCTGGATTTTACGATGACTAGAATAAATCTATTTGATTTACGACGTCAGAATAGAGCGAGTCTGGAAGGTAAAACTGGTAATGGTTGCTAATTTACTTACAGAATACTGATGTTTTTGTCTGAATCATTATAACAATCTGTCATTAAAATGGTCACCTGCATAACTGAAAATTTATGAAGTACGCCATAAAATTCAGACAAACAAAACAAGAAATGTCACAATGGTTCAAGTTTTCTGCTTTATTTTTGGTTGTATTTAACACAACAATATACACTTACTTGTTGCAGAGCTGCAAAGGAATGTGTGGTATTTTAAAACCATGTGTGGAATGTTTTGCATTCGAAGATTATTCTTCAGAAATTACGTCAGAGGAGGAATGTAGAACAAAGTGTGGACAGTACCGAACAAATATGAAGAAAGTAAAAAACATCGAACGTAAGTAAATGATACCATGTTAAAGTAGATAGTTAAGGATCTCTGTTTAGTTTGGGTGTTGTTGTATTTCGTAAGACTATCAAATATTTTGTCATGAAAGACATCACATGTTAGACACCTAAAGCCCTTATTTCCTTAGGGAATTTTGAAAATTATGTTTTCTTTAAAGCTGATCGAAATGCCACAAATATAGCCATATTAGAATCTGCTGTGTGGTTGTTAGGAGTTTTACTTGGCATAAAATCCTTAGAAAATAAAATAATTCGCTGAATATTGGTAAACCTCAATAAGTTACTCATGTGTGGTCTCTTAATGCAATACAGGTCATGGCTGTAATACAGATATGCTACATTAAACGAACATTGTGTAACCACATTTTTTAGCCGACCGCTCTGAAAATTGAGTAAATTAAAATCGCTAACAACCCACGTTTTACCCAAGGGGTAACTTGCAATGTATGCCAAAATGTCATGTAGGTTTTGAAGTCTCAACGCCGTCCACGTTCTCATGGGGACCATGTGTCCTTTATTGGCAAACTTGGTCCTTTTCATTTGAACGTATTTCATTCAGAAGCTTCTGTATCAAAATAAGAAAACCTGGCTGTGGCTTTTAATTTGACATTTAAATATAAGGCAGATATATCGACGTGTTGTCAATCAATAGTTACTTGTCATACGTATGTGAAAGTGATCATTCGTAACGAAGTAGAAATTGCAAACAACAAATACTTCCTTCTTAGATATTTTAGTTACTAAAGACATAGATGTGAAATTGATAACCATGCTTTGAGTATCATTAAATGAAAAATTATTGAGGTTTTCAAATTTTCAGTGGTTTTGGATATAGATTTAGTTTTTATCTCTCAAATCCAAAATGCCTGAATGTCCTGAATGCGGACATTGCTAATTTTGTTGGATTGTTCTTACTCTCTCATCAGAATATAAGATTTCATAGAGGGACAAGGCTAATTTGTAAATTTGCTAAATAGGTTTTGTAGTAAATAATTGTATGATATACTTAAAAATATGTTTGCAGTAATTTCACCAACTCGAAATACCTCATCGAACTCAAAATGTATGTAAGAGAGTGTACTTTGATATATTATTACTTGCAGTATCATTTTATTATTTATGTTTACTCTAGAAGAGAAAACATAACATAACTAAAATATTGTGTAAAAGTCTCCATGTTAATTTGATGATTGTTTCAATGTACCGGGGAAAATTATGTAAATTCATGATTTTATGAAATCCACATCGTCCAATTTTCAAACGATGTGTCAATAAACGAGCCACTAAGGGATGGTTCAATGCCATAGGGTGCAGTTTTATACAAAAGGCATAATAACTAAAAAATGATTGACTTTTTGCAATAATATGTGAGTTTTTAATTAGGAATTGTCAATGAATCATTGTTACAAAATTCTAAAGACATGGGGTCAATGGTCATGGTCAAAGGTCATGGTCAGAGACACCTCAGTAAACAGACATTTTAATTTTTTCAACAGATTTAAGACATTTACAACTTCTAAAGAACTAGATGATCAATTTTCATTAACTTTGGCAGAAAGTATACCCATGTGACGCCGCATAAAGTTTCTGAATAAAAAGGATAAAACGTGGTACATCTTTAAAAATCGCCATCTTGTACACCAATGATTAGACGATTATCACATTTTACATACATGATCATGAAGTCAATCTACAAAGTTTGCGAATAAAAATCTTCAATTGTTATTTTTATAGTTGATGTTTAAAGATGAATTATAATTGTTCAACTATTCAAAGTAATCACCAAGAATATAAATTTACGTGGTCATTATGACCTTACGTACAATAACCCGTGAGTCTCATTGTATAACGAAACGCATCACCTTTACGGCTGATTCTCAGTTAAAGTATTGTTGTTTTGCACTTATTCGAAGACCAGGAGCTCACTCTATTGTATTCTTACATATAATCTGTACAGACAGAGGTTAATGTCATGACAGTTTATATAACTTATATTCCGGTAATTTTTCCATTTCAGGTTCAATAGAATACAAATACACCTAACAATAGTCAGATAGTAATCATTATTGCTATTATTATTAAATTGTTTCCTTTGTTTACAGTGAAGACATCGACCAAGGAATGTTCATTTACAGACTCAAATCGATGTATCTTCAATTTCTACTATCAACGAGAGGATAAACCCGAGGTTTTAGTGCTGGATCAGAAAGGTATGGAAGTCATTGAAAATGTCATGTCAATAACACATACTAATATACAGTGATTTCTCGTTCAGATTTATCTTTTCTCTTGGGGCCACGGTCATAGACATACATAGAAAGAAAATAATTGAACGACATTTACTAATAGAGTGTGCGATAACTTACAAATCACAGGTAATTAAATCTTAAATGGTTCTTCTTTTAGTGAAGAATGTAAAAATATAAAAACTGACTACACTACCAGGGCTCTACAACACTAAAAAAATTCACTCTTCATTTGGCCAGCGAACCAGAAATTTTACTAGCCAGCCAGGAACTTTTACTCGCCAATATATATATATATATATGTGTGTGTTCTTAAAAAAAATCCACTGGATGAAAATATAGAAATGAAATAAAATATTAATTTTCTAAGTTTATGTAACATTTTATTGTTTCAATCCATATAAAACAAGGTTATTAACTGCATGTTGACCTTTTTGTGCATTTTTTATCAATCCAGGAGTGTTTATATGCCTATATTTATCATATTTGTTGCTCTAATATCGAGGCAACCTTAAACTTTGTTTTTAAATTTTTAGCTGAATTTACAAAAAGGAGACAAGAATTGTAAATTTTGTCCGCAAGTTAAAATCTAGAGTCCAACACCCGTGACCTGATCGTCAGACAAACACCTATACAGTTCTTTAATTTATAGGTGTTTGTCCGACAATCGGGTGTTTGACTCTCGACTTTAATTTACAGATAAAATTTCCAGTTCCGACTGTGGTTAATCCCTTTAGGGATTCTGTCGCGGTCGTTTTATTGAAAATCGGCCCACGATAATCCCCAAAGGAATTAGGTTTGTGGTCTGCTTGTCCTCCTCGTCGAACACTAGTTTCTGCCCCGATTTTACCACTTAAAAATCGCTGAAATTAAAATCGAAATCGGGGCAGAAAGTTCGGCCTAGTCGAAGTATTCCTTTAACCAAGATCGTTTAAACTAGTAGTGTCTAATGATGCTTCTGTCGAAAAAAATTTCAAGTCGAAACAACGTGGTTTTATACACTAGATGCAGTTTATGTCAAAATGGTTGCTGTATGCACTCGCCAAAATCTAAAAAAAGGTCGCATTTGCGAGTGATTTGGTCGCATTGTAGAGCGCTGACTACAGATGTCTGTTATGCTTTTACGTATGGATTAAAATGAGTTTTAAAAATTAATATGTTTGACCATTCACTGAACTGAGCCAACGAAATTAATAATAATCGTGTAATATCGTAATTCATTGTATTCATGCAACAATCTAGAAGGCGAAAAGTTAAAATGTATTATGAAACAGGACATAAACATTTATAGGCTTAGAAAAAAATGTTTTGTAAAACATAATTATGTACGAAAGTACGAAGTTTCATGAAATCAGTTTTAATATAAATGTTTCTAGATCATTAATTGTAATATTAATTTTTCCATGGACTTTCATTGAACACTGAAGGAGGCAGATCAAGTAGTCTCTTTTGGCTTTTGCTTTGCTTCATAAGCGAGTGAAGTGAGTTCCCTATGCTAAATATGTAGAAAATGAGCTATAAATAGTACAATCTAAAAACCACCGTCAAAATGGACGTGCAGTTTTGTATTGCTAAAAGGCTGGATACTAAAAAGTCAAGAAGCTGACTGAGTGTTGTCTTGTTCTAATAAACAGTGGCAACGAAGAAGGTATTTTACTTTTTTTTCTTTCCACTACCATAATTCCTTCTATGTTGCCGTCTAACTAGTGTCCGTGATAAACCCGTTGTATATATATATATATATATCGTTTATAAGCTACAGATGGGTTACCACCTAAATTTACTAAATTGTTAGATTGTCTTGGCATACCCACAAAGAACTGATTTATAGAGATATTATTAATGTTTCTAGTGTTTATTGGCTTTCATAGAAATGGAAGCACACATACATTTTCTCTCATTGTATAAGCCAACAGGCTTTGTAATTTTTCCAAGTGCTCAACATCATTTTGTCAATTCAGGCCTTTGATTTATTTGTCGCATTCTCGTAAATATATATTGTATGGCGCCGTCCATTAACAGTACATTGTCGTATGACTATGACCCATAAATAAAATGTAATTGTGACAAATATTTGTACATGGCATTTATTCTGTTTCAGAAAGCTTTTTGTATAACTATATATTATTTTAATATTTCAGTGTGCTCTGATGGAGGATGGTTTTCACGAAAACGAAGGTCTCCAAGAAACAAATATTGATCCTCATTTAGTCTGCAGCCTCCATTGTAAATAGAATTTTTCAAAAGATATATCATTAGAACTAATGCTTTAGATAATGTTTAGCGACAGGCATCGTGTCTATAATCATTTACTGAACAAATAATGTAGAGCACATGTAAACAAATACTCATGCATTACTGCATTAATACTAATCGGATTATATATATATATATATATATATATATATATAACTTTCGAGCATTTATCATAAATGTTATTATTGTGGAATAGCAGTAACAAATAAAGGAATTAAATAATATTATTTGTTGATGTATATACACTTCTACAGGCACAACATCAGAAAAAATGATGTCAAATGCTTTGTATGACAATTATATATACATGCAATTTTTCATCGCCCAAGCACCTGCTTTCAGTATTCTTAAACACGAAATTCATTGAATATACATATCATTGCGTACTGTATCTGGTTATTTTTGTACCTTTTTTGCATCTGGTTTTTGTTTGTCTTAAACACTTGAACAAAATCACCCATTGTTAAAATGACTAAATTTGTTTCTTTTTTTTTCATCAGTTTAATAATGTGCTTTTATTTTAAACTCTGCATTATATTTAAGGTTGGAAAATAAAACACATAGCGAGGCTAGAATGTGCAGGGTTGCAGTACCGTGGAAATCTTCTATCATCAAAATAAAACGTCATTATTATATTTAAAAAGCAGTATTGTATGATTTAGACTCTCTACAACTGATACAATTACATATGAAAAAGACTTCATTTGGAGCTAATCTAAATCATATATACCGTATACTGCCTTAACTATGTGTGAAAATGAAATGTCAGAAACCTATTCATTTTTGCATTCTTGTCGTTTCTACACCCCTCCCAAAATCCTTTTTAAATACAGTTCTTGGCTTGACTTTATTTTTATATAATAATCACAATAGAATTTATTATGATTACATTCAATTTAACATCCAGAGTTACTCCACATGAGACAACGACTTCTTCTTAAAACCTCAGTCTTTCTAAACCTTTCATCAGAAACTGTCCTTAACACATACGGGATGTAAATATCTTGATCCAGTATTCACGGAAAACTAATACTTTGATAGTCTTCAAAAGACAACGATTTTCAAAACTGCTACCCGTAGAACAACGACCTCAAGAAAAATGATGACCCAAAACTAATGAGTCCCGATAAAACATATGAATCCGAGGTCAGGAACATACAATATCTGGTGATGTTTTGCTTAACGTAAAAGCTGATTTTGTGGGAGTGCTCGCCAGTTTGCTTTCTGAAGTCTGCTGGCCAACTAAAGGCCAATAGATAACTTTCGAGTTAGCCCAGATTAACGTTATAATTCTACTTTGATTATCGCCAATTGCGTGATTCTGGAAATATGTTCCTCAATGTTATTTCCGGTTTCGATGTTCGGAAGGTTCTGGGTTCGATTCCCGGTCTCCGCACATTTCAGTACTTTGGCGTTCGAATAAATAATCCACTGTGATATGTTTTAAGAGTCTATTGGGTTTCTTTATACAAAGTAAATTTAATGCGCTAAAAAATAAAAATATTTCCATTTACTTTACATACGTTGCGAAGGTAAATATGAAAACTGGAAGACCATATGCGGAACAAAATCGAGAAGGCGCGAATAAGTGCAGGATCATAACGGTAATTTGGGTTAACTCAAAAGTTTCCTACTATGTTTATATTTATACATATTTTCAGTATTTATTTAGCGCTTACACAATGGATAGTTACACCTTATGCTGTACAAGCATAACTAAAGTGAAATAATTTAAACAGCGTTCTGCGGTCCGCGATCTCTGGAATCAGATTGAAAAAAAAATACAAAGTTTACCATTTATCTCAAAGTTTAAATATCAATTAAACTATGTTAAATCCGGATATACATGTCTTATAAGATATGTTTTATACATATTTGAAACATATCCAAGGATTGTTTGGTGCAAATCTGAGAAGGTTGTCTAATCAAACGTGGCAAGGATCTGTGTTGTTCACCGTATCCAACAGTTCGTAGCCAAGGTGACTCCAGGAACATATTTTGTTAACGCACCAATCTGTATAGTTGGTATCTTTGGGAGATATCCAGGGGTAGGTTAATGGAGTACATTTAAGTATAAATTGACAGTGATATCCATTGGATCGATAAAAGATCATGTTATGTGTTCTGCTTTTAACAGAGGATGAAAAATGCTCCAGACGATCGTTTCTCCCAATAAGACTTCATCAGTAGAGCAAGAACTTAATATAAACTGTATATTTCCGAAAAAATATTGTTATCATACAAGGTCAAATGATAAATCAATATGTATTGTCAAATCTGTCTGAGAGTACCCATTGTAAAGGTGAATATCTTAGCTTTACAAAATTTAGAATTTAAATGGGGCTATCTGAGTGAAATATTACTTTAGTATAAAATAATCGGCTAGTACAAGTCTCTCAGTCACTGTAACGTTAAAGGCTGTTTTCTGTCAGTAAAACTTAATATTACAGTTCCAACAAGCAACCTCACTGATGTACAGACGAATACACCATATATTGCTCATTTAAAACAAGTACAAGCTACCACGAGATACTGCACCTAATTGTGTTGTCAGACTTAGTATAATGTCAAAATATATAAAAAATATAGCTGACACGACAACATATCCTTCAATCAATTATTTTTAGCAAAACAAATTAATTCGGTTTAACTGTGATACAACTTTAGCGTGTAATAAAACATATTCTCCAGTCATGAGTTGACTTGAAAACCAAATACGTTTGCGTTGGGTCAGCAGTATTGTGGGATAACACATGTCAATGTGCTTGCAAGTTTCGTCAAAGGGCCTCAGAGAATATAATTTCGATCTCATGACGTAACATTGATGTATAACACAATAAATCTGATAACGCATTATACCCTTTATAAAATGATAACGCATTATACTCATTGTAAACTGATAACGCATTACACCCCTTATAAACTGATAACACATTATACCCATAATAAACTGATAACGCATTATACCCTTTATAAAATAATAACGCATTATACCCATTATAAAATGATAACGCATTATACCCATTATAAACTGATAACGCATTACACTCCTTATAAACTGATAACACATTATACCCATGATAAACTGATAACACATTATACCCCTTATAAACTAATAAGGCATTATACCATTTATAAACTAATAACGCATTATACCCTTTATAACCCGATAACGCATTATGCACTTTATAAACTGTTAACACATTATACCCATTAAAAACTGATAACACATTATACCCTTTATAAACTGATAACGTATTATAATCTTTATATACTGATAACACATTATACCCCTTATGAACTGATAACGCATTATACCCCTTATAAACTAATTACGCATTATACTCTTTATAAACTGATAACGCATTATACACTTTATAAACTGATAATGCATTATACACTTTATAAACTGTTAACAAATTATACCCATTATAAACTGATAACGCATTACACCCCTTATAAAATAATAACACATGGTACCCATAATAAACTGATAACAAATTATCCCCTTATAAACTGATAACACATTATACCATTTATAAAAACTGATAACGCATTATACCCTTTATAAATTTCCGATAATACGCCCATTTTCGCTGCACTTTAAGATAACTCTTAACACATTTTGATAACCCATTATAAACTGATAACGCATTATACCCTTTATATACTGATAACGCATTATACTCTTTATATACTGATAACACATTATACCTCTTATAAACTGATAACGCATTATACCCCTTATAAACTAATAACGCATTATACCCTTTATAAACTTATAACGCATTATAATCTTTATATACTGATAACACATTATACCCCTTATGAACTGATAACGCATTATACCCCTTATAAACTAATTACGCATTATACCCTTTATACACTGATAACGCATTATACATTTTATAAACTGATAACGCATTATAAACTTTATAAACTGTTAACAAATTATACCCATTATAAACTGATAACGCATTACACCCCTTATAAAATAATAACACATGGTACCCATAATAAACTGATAACAAATTATCCCCTTATAAACTGATAACGCATTATACCATTTATAAACTGATAACGCATTATACCCTTTATAAACCGATAACGCATTATGCACTTTATAAACTCTTAACACATTATACCCATTATAAACTGATAACGCATTATACCCTTTATATACTGATAACGCATTATACTCTATATATACTGATAACACATTATACCCCTTATAAACTGATAACGCATTATACCCCTTATAAACTAATAACGCATTATACATTTTATAAACTTATAACGCATTATACACTTATAAACTAATAACGCATTATACACTTTATAGACGGTTAACACATTATACAAATTATAAACTGATAACTCAATATACCCTTTTTAAACTGATAACACATTATACCGCTTATAAACTGATAACGCATTATACCATTTATAAGCTGGATAACGCATTATACCCTTCATAAACTGATAACGTGTTATACCCTTTATAAAATGATAACGCATTATACTCATTATAAACTGATAACGCATTACACCCCTTATAAAATGATAATACATTATACCCATGATAAACTGATAACACATTATACCCCTTATAAACTGATAACGCATTATACACTTTATAAAGTGATAACGCATTATACACTTTATAGACTGTTAACAATTTATACAAATTATAAACTGATAACGCATTATACCGTTTATAAACTGATAACGCATTATACCCCTTATAAACTGATAACGCATTATACCCTTTATAAACTGAGAACTCATTATACCCTTTATAAAATGATATATACTCTTTATAAACTGATAACATATTATACCCATTATAAACTAATAACGCATAATACCCTTTATAAACTGATAACGCATTATACCCTTTATAAACTGAGAACTCATTATACCCTTTATAAAATGATATATACTCTTTAAAAACTGATAACATATTATACCCATTATAAACTGATAACATATTATACCCATTATAAACTGATAATGCATTATACCCTTTATACACTGAGATCTTATTAAACTTTTATAAACTGATAACGCATTTAACCCTTTATAAACTGATAACGCATTATACCCTTTATAAACTGATAACGCATTTAACCCTTTATAAACTGATAACGCATTATACCCTTTATAAACTGATAACGCATTATACCCTTTATAAACTGAGAACTCATTATACCCTTTATAAATTGATAACGCATTTAACCCTTTATAAACTGATAACGCATTTAACCCTTTATAGACTGATAACGCATTATATCATTTTTAAGCTGGTAGCTCGTTATACCCCTTGCAAACTGATAACGCATTATACCATTTATAAACTGATAACGCATTATACCCTTTATAAACCGATAACGCATTATGCACTTTATAAACTCTTAACACATTATACCCATTATAAACTGATAACGCATTATACCCTTTATATACTGATAACGCATTATACTCTTTATATACTGATAACACATTATACCCCTTATAAACTAATAACGCATTATACATTTTATAAACTTATAACGCATTATACACTTATAAACTGATAACGCATTATACACTTTATAGACGGTTAACACATTATACAAATTATAAACTGATAACGCATTATACCCTTTTTAAACTGATAACACATTATACCGCTTATAAACTGATAACGCATTATACCATTTATAAGCTGATAACGCATTATACCCTTCATAAACTGATAACGTGTTATACCCTTTATAAAATGATAACGCATTATACTCATTATAAACTGATAACGCATTACACCCCTTATAAAATGATAATACATTATACCCATGATAAACTGATAACACATTATACCCCTTATAAACTGATAACACATTATACACTTTATAAAGTGATAAAGCATTATACACTTTATAGACTGTTAACACTTTATACAAATTATAAACTGATAACGCATTATACCGTTTATAAACTGATAACGCATTATACCCTTTATAAACTGATAACGCATTATACCCTTTATAAACTGAGAACTCATTATACACTTTATAAAATGATATATACTCTTTATAAACTGATAACATATTATACCCATTATAAACTGATAACGCATTATACCCTTTATAAACTGATAACGCATTATACCCTTTATAAACTGAGAACTCATTATACCCTTTATAAAATGATATATACTCTTTATAAACTGATAACATATTATACCCATTATAAACTGATAACGCATTATACCCTTTATAAACTGAGAACTCATTATACCCTTTATAAACTGAGAACTCATTATACCCTTTATAAACTGATAACGCATTTAACCCTTTATAAACTGATAACGCATTATACCCTTTATAAACTGATAACGCATTATACCCTTTATAAACTGATAACGCATTATACCCTTTATAAACTGAGAACTCATTATACCCTTTATAAACTGATAACGCATTTAACCCTTTATAAACTGATAACGCATTATACCTCTTATAAACTGATAACGCAATAAACCCTTTATAAACTGATAACGCATTATACCCTTTATAAACTGATAACGCATTATACCCTTTATAAACTGAGAACTCATTATACCCTTTATAAATTGATAACGCATTTAACCCTTTATAAACTGATAACGCATTTAACCCTTTATAGACTGATAACGCATTATATCATTTTTAAGCTGGTAGCTCGTTATACCCCTTGCAAACTGATAACGCATTATACCCTTTATAAACTGATAACTCATTATACCTCTTTATAAACTGATAAAGCATTATACCCTTTATAAACTGATAGCTCATTATACCCTTTATAAATTGATAACGCAGTATACCCATACTAAACTGATAACGCATTATACCCTTTATAGACTGATAGCTCATCATAAACTTTATAAACTGATAACGCATTATACCCTTTATAGACAGACAACGCATTATACACTTAATAAACTGATAACGCACATACCCTTTCGTTCTTGTAAAATCCAAGGCAAATATTTCTTTGATTCCAAATTAATATTCATGTCGTTGTATCATCATTAAGAATTGTATTCTATGTCTACCAACCACATGCCTACTAACAACATGCCTACTAACAAAATGCCTAGCAACCAACACGCCTACCAACCAACACGCCTACCAACCAATATGTCTACAAACCAACATGTCTACAGTTGGCAAATTAAAGCCAGGTGAGCGATTAAATGATTCTAGAAGCCTCTAGCTGACATATTTTCATATCGCGTTTTGCTCTTATTTCCCATTTCTTTCTCCTGTGAGAAGTTTACGCACACGATTATGACACACATTTAGAAGTAGGCATGTTGGTTCATTTATGACATTATATCTGATATACATGCTGAGCACATTAATACACTAATGTGACTTGTTGCTTATACACACAGATAATGTTTCGTACAGAAATAATCGTGTCTTTATTCAGAACATTATGCTATGTGATTGCACCGCAATGTATTTAACATATTTTCTGATTCTCGTTCAAGGTTACTTACGACAGCTGTGAGCTCTATTTTTTGTTGGTCCGTTTTTTATTGTTCATAAACGACTTGCAACGAATATGTATGCTATTAAATTTAGTTGTACCAAACAACATCATGGAACTAACATCTTAGTTCTCTCTTTATCTTAGCTTTCAAATTGAATACTTTAATTAGAAAAGAGAACATAGCTATATTTATTCCATTCCAATCTCCCCAAGGATCTCAATGAAGATAATAGTTTTAACTTTCAATATCAATCTTAGTGCACGTATTTGACCGTTATTAAAATGTTATAGATATGGTATTGCAGAAATACATCTCAAAAGGTATTAATTTCGTTTCATATGCAATATATATGTAATGTAAAGCGTTTATTATTATTTTGTTGTACAGTTTAGTGTCAAAATTTGACTTTCATGTAAAATTAAGTTTATCGTAGAAACCTGATGAGTATAATAAATCTACAATATTTATATCCACTCAGATGTGGATGCAGTTAAAGAAACAAGGTCAAAAAGACAAATATTTGATGATAGAAAATGGAACAAATAATAAATAATGCGTTTACAATACTGTTGGTAGTCTGATAATAATGTATAGTTCTTATTTCTTTTTCAAACATTGGATTTACCCATTGAAATGACGAGCAATAGGATTCAAATGTAGAGTGCTATCCAACAATATCAGAGAAGTGTTTTATTAGTTTGATTTCTGTCGTGCATGGAAGTTTATTTTCATTGATAAATAAAAACACGTTTACTGTAATGCTTTATTACAATATTTGAACAATTAACATCATAAACATAGACAACACTGTTTTAAATTAGATTGTTATATTGAACATTTGATATTTAATGTCGACTACAAACAAAGCCTCAAAACCTCGGATATATTTGATTTATAGATACTCTTATTAAGGTAATATGAAGCTGCGATAAACACCAACATTGTAAATTATATTATCTTGGTGATCAACTTTCGATCTTGGGGACATAAATTCAGTAGACACAGAATATATTATTTGGTGATTGCGTTTATGCATTTTATTTAATCACAATCAATACCCACTGGTAAGCGTGGACAATCGAGCACGAAGGAATATGGACCATTACTATGAGTATATACAATCAATTCTTAAAAGGAAAAATGCCAGCTTTTGTTATTTAGAAATTATGTCGGTATATCGAATTTGGCGATGATTTGAATTCCCACAAAATAAAAGACTTACCGGTTTTAGGTAAAGTAGACATATCTATAATTAATAGAAAACAGGACAACAGTCCATACTAAATAATTATCTTTTTTATTCAATTCTTCAGTTATCTGGTCTTACTAATGCTACATGACCATACAACGGTAATCTCTAGCGACCAATTAGCTGCTTTATTGATCACGACTAACTATCGATGTATATCAAGATAACTGACACTTTGAAATGGACGTTTGTTCTTAAAACAGAGTGGCGGATGGCGGTATTAAATTTGGCGTTACAAAAAGAATTTTATATAGCAGAAAAAAACATTCCTGACAAAATGCGGCGTTATTGTGAGAATGGCAATGAATTGAGTGGCGATAGTTTGAGAATTTATCGTATATGTACTCATAGTATATGTAAATATACTATGAGTACATATAGGGTCAATATGTAAATATACTATGAGTACATATAGGGTCAATATGTAAATATACTATGAGTACATATAGGGTCAATATGTAAATTTACTATGAGTACATATAGGGTCAATATGTAAATATACTATGAGTACATATAGGGTCAATATGTAAATATACTATGAGTACATATAGGGTCAATATGTAAATATACTATGAGTACATATAGGGTCAATTCTTGAATTATCGCCACTCAATTCATTGTCATTCTCGCAATAACGCCGCATTTTGTCAGGAACGTTTTTCCTGCTATATAAAATATAATATATTAATATCCGGGGCTAGAGCTTCGCATTTGAACCATAAAGTCTCTCACTTCTGGCCAGAGAAATGTATATATAAATGCCATTCATGTTTTCAATTATGTACACAAATTCAAGGTTCACTCTTCTTTTAACGTTCATAACAATGTGTAATTCACCCGCTATGTGACAACGGAACTTTTATTTGTCATGAACGTCTTATTGGAAAGCGTGGGTGATATTTGAGACAACCGAATAAAACCAATGTTTCAAATTTGAATTTATTGAATTATTTACGTATTTCAGATTGTATCTGTATTTGATTTTTAATCATGGACTGTGATTTATAATCAATATTGACGCCAATAAAGCCTGTGATTGTTCAAATTTTAATATTGTCGGACTTTGCTGAAAAGTAGTAATTAGAGAGTTTTAGGTATAACGAATTCAATGGCAGATGTTATAAAAATGTCAGTTGCTATGGTAATATATAGGCCACTGTTTAATGATACGTAATCAGTGGTTGCCATGGTAACAAAATAAAGCCTGTGATTGGTCAAAACTTAAATTTTGTTAGATTTTATTTGTTTTATTGTTGTTTAACGCACCACTCAAGAATATTTCACTGATATGGAGACGTCACCAAATGGCGGTGAAGGGCTTCAAATTTTGGCTTATGCTCGGCACTTACGGCCATTGAGCAGTGAGGGTTCTTTAACGTGCCGACACCTACTGTGACACGTGACCTCCAGTTTTTACTGTCTCATCCGAAAGACAGGAAACGAATTTTGTTAGATCTTTATATAAGAAAAATAGTTGTTAGGGGCATTTTGCATTACGAATTCAATAAAAGATGTTGTCGTATTTGATTGTTATTGGGTCTGCAGGAGAAATATTTCGTCAAAATTTCAATGACCTGATATAATTTATTCAAACTTGAAATGTTGCGAAAATACCTTACCTGGGTGTCTGTTGTAGAGACCAAGCAAAAAATTCATGATAAACGGGTCTTCGAGTTAAAAGGTCTGTCACTAAATTCAATCCTGGTTTCTTTCATGAGCATCTCGGTAGTTGCCATGATACTTGTAGGCCTATATGTATATCGTTTTTCTCTTATTGTCAGGATATGTGCATGCTGACTACTACAAATACCACGTGTTCTGTCAAAAATATTTAAAGCAAATTAAAAGTGATTAATTACGCTTGAGTATTCATTTCTTAATACACCACTGTATTGGCAAGTAAAGTAAAGAAAAAAAAAAAAAAAAAAAAAAAAAAAAAAAAAACGTTTTAGATCACGGAAGTGACACTATCATTATACATTTTTAAAAGAACAGAAAGTCTAAAAACGAATCGTAGAAAGTAACATTAACCATGTAGATTTAAGAACGGAGAGCAAAATAAAGGAATTTTGGAAGATATTTATGTATTGTATGTACTAAAAATGACACAGAAAGTATATTTGTTCAGCACTAGTTATATAATCACAATGACTTAATGACGATGTACAATAATTTAACTTCGAGATAACTGGTCACTTTCTCATTGAATTTAAACACCGGGACCAATTGTTAGCATCGACATTAGCGGTTTTTCGACTTTTCTTATCTCGAGTTATCAGGTCTTTTATTAGTAAGATAAAGAAGAAAAATTGCCGGCACCGGTACTTGATCTCGAGATAACCGGGTAAATCGAAATTACCTATGTCGACATAACGAGTTTTGACTATATATACAGTAAAACTCTGATATAGCGACGTTCTGTGGACGTTCTATAAAACTTTGTTATAAGCGTAATTTGTATACATTTATATCGAATTCGTAACTTAAATATAACGAATTCATTATAAAATAGCTTAATCAGATTCCATACGAAAACTCAACTAAACCTGTATATTATATACCTACACTTGCGTTATCTTAAATAATAATGAAGGGTATGTCAGAGAAAAATGTTTTATTGAATACATTTTATATAGTTATTTATATTTATTGTTAAAAACGAATAGTATTAGATCTATCTAATAAAAATAGTGCCGCTGCGAGGAATTAAATCGAAATTGCATGGTCGAAGATGATTTGAATATTTGACTGATACTTACAAGACTGACGGGACCAAAACGGAAAATATGTTAAATTAATGTGTTGGGCTTCAGCAATATCATTGTTCTCTGAATTCTAAAATTCCGTATAACATTGAAATTGTTTGTTATTTTGTATAACCAAACTCTACGCAACCGCCCCCCCCCCCCAACTATCGACAATTTTGTATTTATTGTATCCTTGTAGCTTGTATGACAGGTGAGATCAACTGGATCTTTAAAACATTATGAAAAAAAAATTGTTACAAAAAATTGATATTGAATTTTATTTCAAGTAAAGGGGAACAGGAATTACTTCGTCGTAAGCGTAAATTCATTATAAGCGTGTTCGCTATAGAAGCGAGATTTTTGTATAACTTATTAAGGAATCCACCGGGGAAATTAATTTCACTTTGCTATAGCCGTAAATTCGCTAAATCCGTGTTCGCTATATTCGAATTTTACTACATATATAATATATAAAGTACTAAAATCAATAACACTATATATCTAAAGGTGTTCCTTCTTCAGGACTGGTATTATAAACACACACACACACATACACACACACACACACACACACACACACACACACACACACACACACACACACACACACACACACACACACACACACACCTGGTATACAAACGAATCGCTACATGTTAAATAGTAATCCAGATCGCAGTAAAAAAGATGTTTGTGTGAAAAATAAAGACCAGCGATATGACAAACTGTGAATAAAATCAACAAATGTTAATAGAATAAACAAAACTGTGAAATTAGCAATAAACTATACAGAAAAAAACTTTGAAATATGCTCACTCAAAGCACGTTAACATTCTATGGTATCGTGAAATTGCAGTTTATGTTTTTGTAATATAAGTCCTGAAGAAGGGACAGATCGTCCCGCAAATTTGACTCTCTTTTGTCCGTGTCGTTAGTCATTTTAGTTCTTTGTATATATATATATATATATATATATATATAAAACGTCTTTTTAAAGCTAAAATTTGCAAATATATTTACTGTCAAGAGATTCAGAAGACAATATACAAAGCTGTTGAACATTGTACAAACAGGTGCTTTGGAGGAATAAGCATCTCTGGTTAACCAGTACCGTCCGCCGCAAATCAAATTTAAATGAGGAATGAATCCTCGTCACAATAGGTAAATGCAATTCAACACTTCTACTGAACAATTAAAACATTATCAATTCTAGCTTACAAAAAGGTTTAGTCCTGTATTCAGCCATAATTTTTTTAAGGATTATATTCAATATAGCTGCAAATAGCAGCGGTTTTGCAGAAATTTCAGCAATGATATGTAACTGTTTATTCCAGAAGAAGCGCAAATCAGATGTATAGGTTTCTTTTTTTCAAATGTACTGTAGCAAAACATATGCTTTCTCTATCCTGTATACAACATTTCAGCAGCAGTACCTGGCGTTTCATAACCGATTATTTTATACTAAAGTCATACTTTGCTCATATACCACCATTTTAAAACTTCTAAACTTTTCAAAACCTAAAATACTGATATTTATTTTTGAAGTGAATATTCTTAAACGGATTTTGCACCACACTCTTCATACTTAGACATTTTACTTCCTATAGACACAGACGGGAAATTTGCAACTAAGCTATACGACAAGTGTGACGATTTCGGCTTTCCCACCGTAAGTTTCCCACATTTAACTAGTAATATCCCACAATCATTTGCATAATTATGGAGTTTATTTTTCACAAATGATCCGATATGACAGGCATGCTCAACATATGAACATTTCATATACAGATGTAAACTACCCACTGGCAAATTATTGACACAGGGATATCGAAAACAACGTTTGATGTCAATGTTCCGCAAATTTTACGGTCGATGTAAGTCTTGTTTGCGAATACTCTGTTTCACTAAGTGAAATGTTGAGTTACCTGTTCGATGACGGTTGTAAAGGCGTCTGTACCAACTGTGACGAAGATTTGTTTTTCACATATTTCATTTTGATTTGACTGTGGACACACGGCGGGTGTGACCTAATGTGTAATTAATTTGTATTTTCGTATCATGATACAGTTGCTACATCAGATATCAAATACGCTGAAATCTGACATTTAGTAATATTATACCGATCCACTGTATTGAAGCATATATTGTCAATTGAATTAGTTAAAACAAAAGATAAACTACGACAGTTTTTGTATACTTTATGCAAAAACCTACATAAGTTCATAACGTTTTTAACACTCTGCCTTCCATACTCAACACTATCGATATATTTACCGTTCTTTGTGTCGATTTTTAGTCTTAAACCTCCATCAAGGCGAGCATGTCTACTTGGCTGACTGCAACAAATATATTTGATAATTATGACGATATATCAATTCTGTCAAATCATTTACTTTCGGTTTTTGTTTCTCTCGGTTCCAGTCTGCATCGAGAAAATGTCTGTAACATAACTCATATAGAGGTTAAACCTAATTACAACATAGGGAAAAAACTAATCATACGCGCATCTATTTCTGCGCAGGTGATAATGCCATTGAATATCACCCTGGTGAATGTCACCTTGGAATGATAGAGATAGTTGAATATATCCAACGCTTATTTACCAATGAAATCGCATGAATTGATGAGGTAAATTGTCACTACCAGCCTCTCAGGAATATTATGTTTATATGATATTGCAAGTTGGTTTGAATATTTTCAAAATCCGTGTTCAGTTCACTTATCAATTGTTATTTTAATTTTTTGCAAGTACCCGTTATTTCGGTACCAACTGATTATTTCATACTATAGTAACATTTCAAATGAATAGCGCTATTCAAATTCTAATTTACTCTACTGGTACGGTACCTATTCTTGGACGCAATTCGAGGTTTCTCCCGAATATCTTCAGTTCAACTGATAGAATTACTTTGAAATTTTTATATTACAATAGGTTACCGTGTTGGAACGTACGATTGAAAAATGAGCAATTACGGAATTAAGTAATTGTGGAATTATTAATCGTAAATTTTGTAAAATGTTTCATCTAATGTTTAAAATTCAACGATATATTTAAACATATCTGTAAAAAGCTTATTCATTCACGTGCAAAGAGAAGTGTCGGACTATAGGCACTGTCCGAGAATAGGTACTGCACCAGTAAAGCTAATATAACAATATTTCCCGGTGGTTACTCTTGGACGGATTTTGGAAGTGTTTTGCTATATATTTATTTATTTGTTTATTTATTATTAATATTATTATTATTATTATTATTATTATTATTATTATTATTATTATTTTTATTTTTATTTTTATTATTATTTTTATTATTATTATTATTATTATTATTATTATTATTATTATTATTATTATTATTATTATTATTATTATTATTATTATTATTATTTTTGCTAAAAGCAAGATACCAGTTTCTGTTTCGGAACTCTGTGTCTCTTTTAAATTCGAGCGTAACTGATAAAGTCTTATTAACAGCTTATTGAATATTTTGAGTATTTGTTTTGACTCCATTGATTCCATTGAAATATTTGATGAATTTGTTTCATTAACGATATTAATTCAATTGTATCCTCCAAAACATTTAACTATATGACCCACACCATAGAGATAAATAACAGCTGTTAAAGTAGGATAAAAAGATGAAGGCAATATGTTTCCTAATACATTAAACTGCACAGATCTCTGTCAAAATGCAATACACGCAATAAATGCAATGGAAAATCGTGTCTAATTCTGCAGGATATCAAACAAAATCTATAACTGTGGAGACGTGGAAAATAAATATATGCTTAATTACAATACATATTATATCAATTATTACTACAACCCTATGTTTAAGAACATTTGTGATAATTGTTGTCAGGTCTGTCTTCAATTTAATAAAATAATAAGAATTAACAGGTTCCTCAGAGAGTTACTGATAAAGTAGTTATTAACGAAAAAACTTTCATTTCTTGCACATCTTTTATTCTAAAATTATAAAGATAAGTTACAGTAAATCATAAATAGAAATAAATAAATAAATTATGTGAAGGTAAAAATCTTGATCCATTAATATCTATAGTTCAGGTAATTTTAAAAGATACTTAAAAAAGCCAAAATTTTCTGCTTGAAATTAGTGATTTATGTTACCAAGACTTTGCTAACAGAATGGAGAACACACAATATTTCGATTTCATATTTTAGCTTTGTAACCTTACTTCCACATAAACATAAGAAATAGTAATATTGGTTGGTAAAATTAGTCTTTATTTGTAATGTTTTCCGTTTATATACTTTATTCACCGGAAGTTGTGTTCTCTTAAATGTAAATTACCATAAATGTGGACATACGCTATAGACAATCAAGCACTAAGGACCCCACAGAATGAAATCATACCAAATTATGCCAAATTGACCTATAAAACGGTACATGACAGCTCCATAATTTTTATTCCAAAATTGAGTGACTGTGGAAATTCCAGGCCTCAATTGTCCGGATACTTTGTCTTTGCATGTCGCTCCGTTTTTCGCTGAGCAAATGTTATCATTACATAAAATCATGAAAATATTCAGTGGAAACCTCATGGTGATAATTGGTAGTAGGAAATATTAAAAGAACGTACTAGCAGTTTTGGAAACTGAGTTCATGTGGTCTCGTGCAAAAGAGCAGTAATATTTCACCTAGGACAATTATTACTTACATTGCCATTTTATCTAAATGAACGATGGGCGCTACATATAAATTCATTAATGAAAATAGGTCGAAAGATCACGGCTTTCAAGGTTTCATCTGACATTGCTGATTGCTTTACCAAAATTTTAATGTTTATGACTTTGGCATAACAAAGAACAGATTACCTGTTGGATCGCGTGATATAGCTCCGAGTTTCCGATTGCGTGCAAAAGGAATGCTTTCTGGTAATTATTTGCTTTCAAAGTTTATCAAAACCACGTGAAAGTTAGGAAACATTTTGATGTGACAGGCTTTCCGTATGCATAAATGAAACATATCTTAAAAACCACGATGCCAAAAAATAGACATAATCATTACACAAAACATCATTGTCTATAAATATTTGCCATCAATCGCCATCCAATTAGTACCAACGCATAAACACTTGCATAATCATATGTTACATAATACATTACTTTACAAATTACAATCGGGCTTTCTTCCAAATAACTGTACAGTCTATCAGTTATTTAAATAGAGAGTCAAGGAAAAATACATGTTTAGTCTTCTGACGAATTTGATAAAGTGTGGCACACTGGTTTATTAACAAAATTAAAAAGCTACTGTATAATTGGTCCGTCTATGTAGCCTCAATGAAAATTATTTATCAAACAGACAACAATGCATTACAGTCATGTCTTCTACTTCCGAACTATTGCCTTCAACTTCTGGTGTACCACAAGGCTCTGTTCTAGAACTCCTTCTATTCTTGGCATTTATAGACGATATCTTATAAATATCGCGCGTTTATTTGCCAATGACACGTCCTTGTCCAATTCCTCTTGTAATAAACAAGAACTCGTTGATAATACGAATGTAATCTCCGAAATTCGAAAGAATGGTCCAACCGCTGGTTAGTTACGTTTAATACTTCCTCCAAGTGCTATACATAGGTTTCACTGGTTCCGATAATACTGAGTTAAAATTGGGTGACATGGTTCTACACAATATAAATGAACATAAACAGGTATCACCTTCATATCAAATAGTAAATGGACACGACATGTACATAATATATGAAACTCCGTATATAAGCAATATAATGTTCCAAGAAAACTGAAATATATATTGTCTAGAGAACGTTGATTAAAATCTACAATACATTTATTTTACCTTCCCTAGAATACGCATGTGAAGTATTGGGTGGGTTGGATGTAAGGGAAACGGAAAAGCAAGATAAAGTGCAGCTGGATGTTGGCAGAATAACTGGATTGTCATGGTTTGCCAATAAAAATTCTGTTTATTTTGAAACTGGGTGGGAACCACTTAAGGAAAGACGCGACGGACGTAAACTATGTTTATTTAAGGAAAAGAAAGGTATCCTGGGGTATATAAAAACTTATCATCATCTTTTCTTATTTTTTGCATACTTATTCATAATGAATGTATGAATTAATAGAATGAATAATCTGGCACATTTGTGGATATATAAGGGATATTTACATATGCAAAGGTCATGTCCCTTTCCAGAATTTGTATTCTTTGTATAAATTGTCCAATTCATTATTAAAAAACAGTCATTTATTTACAAAACTCATATTTTTCTAGCTTACATCTTCAAATTTGATCAAACGTCATGGTATCAATGTGTTTTACACTTTTATTAGAGTTGGTGGATAAAGAGGCCGGAAGATCGAAAACTGTGACCCCCAAAATACCAAATTTTCATTACACTTAAATTTTAAATTTGGTTACTGTAAAAGATTTAGTCATCAAATTTTTTATATTTTTTCTTTAAATGTCCAATTTAGAATGGGTAACAACTATTTAGAGTCAATAAAACAAGTTGTGGGTATATATCGAAGAAATAACACCTTGAAGTATGCCGAAATTGAGTATTTTTAAACAAAAATTCCCTAAGAAACCGTTTTATCTTGAATGTGATCTTAAACATGACCTTGGTCTTGACCTTGACTGGGCGATGCACCTCATTACAATGACCCTTTCCTGTAAGTTTCACTTATGTATCATATACAATAAGAAAGTGTAATGTATGTCAAAATGTGACTGCACCCATTGAAACAGAGGGACAAAAGATGCTTGACAATGTGAAGCTGTGTTTCATAGCTGACACAAACACACATGACTGTTGAATTAATTTTTTTCACAAAGAACAAATTAATTTACTTCTTGATGTTGATTTAGCATTCAATTTATGTCTTTTGTAGACACATTTGTGTTGTCTGTCATCTTTGTTTAGATTGCCAACACTAGTTCCAGATTATATTACTAAATTGACATTTTGGTCACGTGATCAGATGTCCTTCTTCCCCTCAATGAGATTCATGATAATTAGTGCAAAGTTTTCGGAAAGATATCATTACTGCTTTAGTAAGAATAATACCAGAAATTTGCTGAAGGAGGATGCTTATACATAAACTCGGTACAGACTAGAAAGCACTGAAATATCGTCATCTATGATCAAATTATATGTTGTTACTAGTGAGAAGACTTTATATAATGTTGGTTTAACATTTTGCCCAATCCCTTTACATGATTTATTGAAATAAAATATGTTTAAACCTAACTACTACAAACGACAGATAGTGATCTCATGATGCAAATGACAAATGTTTGAAGAAAATACAAAGTAAAACAAGAAGGGTATACCCCGGATCAATTCAGAATCATGCTTATTTTGTGATGAATTATTTGTTCAGAATATTTTCTCATTGTCAAAACCACTCTAAGTGGACTGCAGTTTTCAAGAATTTCATTATTTAAAGTTGTAAAACTGCACACCTTATCCAAAAACTTTCTGACTGTCTGAACAGTTTTCAAACGGGTACACGAAGAAAAGGGTAGACGTTGTACTTTACATTGGTTACTATGAACAAGCTCATATGTAATATATAAATTTCAGATACCAAAGTATAAATCAATAGAATGTCCAGGACATAGATACAAATCCGGTAAAAATGGACAAACACGGACCTCTGGAAACCAAGAGGTGGGATCAGGTGCCATGGCGGAGTAAGCATCCCCTGTCGACCGGTCACACCCGCCGTGAGTCCACAGTCAAGTCCAATGAAACAAATGAGGAGTGTATCCTCGTCACAATTGGTACAGACGTCTCAACAACCGCCAACGAAAAGGCAACTCAACATTTCACTTAGTGAAACAGAGTAGTCGCAAACAAGACTATTATACCGACCGTAAAATTTGCGGAACGTTGACATTAAACGCGGTTTTCGATATCCCTGTGTCAATAATTTGTCAGTGAATAATGTAAATAATCCCTGCTACGTAGCCGTTTATTCATCCGAATGCACGGTATTTCAAATATTCTGTATCTAATATCACTAATCAAGACAATACCGATTCATTCAGGGAAAATGTAGAAGTAAAATTCTCGTTTATTTGAAATAGAACATCTTTTGATTCCCTACAGATTACAAGAGAAACTAGTCAAATGAAGTTTAAAACTACAATCATTATACACATTTAGCATTTACTTTGTAATAATAGTAATATTTTATATGCATTATTATGTCTTTATTTGATACAGAGATAACATATTTCTTAATTTACCAGAAAATAATGAACGCTTGCCACTATAAATTCGGAATCATGTTTATAACATTTTAACAAGAAAAATTGATAGAAACGTGACTGTGAATAAACTACTAGATGCACATTTCAATTTTCATCAAGTTTCAAACCAAAATGATTAATCTTATATAATGCTTGTGATCGTTGTCTTTGATCGAAATTCTCACTTATATCAACAAAATAAAATTTCAATTTACTATATCATTATCCGATATCCGTCAAAACAAATTGTTCAATCATTCTGATTGGCCTCTCTAATTCATTTTATTTTGATCAGACACAGACATGTACATTTGCTTAGAAAATAAAACTACCAAAATATTTACTGAATTAACTTCAAACAAAATTTGTAAAGACTCTCCCAAAATATAGAAATTGATCCTGTCTAAAGACGGCAACATGTCTGTTATTGACAGCAATGTGGATATCATCAACGTCTAATACAGTTAAGTCCTATTGCTGTCTGTCGGCTGTCTGTATAACGCCATCGAGGAATTATCCAGTGTGCAGTAGTACATGACCAATTTGAAGACATCATGTTTTTCTTCGATCTTCAATCATTTTAATTAATTTGGGTTCATTGAACAGATAAGACGAGTTATTAATCCTTTTGAAGTTTATATTATCGTTGATGTACACGTTAACATTATATAGCGTCTTTTTACATTATCATTGATGTACCCGTTAACATTATATTGCGTCTTTTTACATTATCATTGATGTACTCGTTAACATTATATCGTCTTTTTACATTATCATTGATATACACGTTAACATTATATAGCGTCATTATCTATGTTATCATTGATGTACTCGTTAACATTACAAGCGTCTTTTTACATTATCATTGATGTACACGTTAACATTATATAGCGTCATTATCTATGTTATCATTGATGTACTCGTTAACATTACAAGCGTCTTTTTACATTATCATTGATGTACACGTTAACATTTTACAGCGTCTTTTTACATTATCATTGGTGTACACGTTAACATTTTACAGCGTCTTTTTACATTATCATTGGTGTACACGTTAACATTATATAGCGTCATTATTTCGATATAGCTTAGTCTATATCAGAATTAACTTATATTCTTTACTGTTAACACCGTTTTAAAATACTGCCAGTAATATAAAAAATATCAGATACCAAAGTATAAATCTATAGGATCTATAAATCTATAGGATAAATCTATAGTCCAGGACATAGATACAAATCCGGTAAAATGGACAAACACGGACCTCTGGAAACCACGAAGTGGGATCAGGTGCCATGGAGGAGTAAGCATCCCCTGTCGACCGGTCACACCCGCCGTGAGTCCACAGTCAAGTCCAATGAAACACGTGAGGAGTGAATCATCGTCACAATTGGTACAGAGTCTCAACAACAGCCAACGTGAAACATTCCACCCTGCGAAACAGAGTAATTGCAAACAAGAATATTGTACCGACCGAAAAATTTGCGGAACGTTGACAATAAACGCGTTTTTCGATATCCCTGTGCCAATAATTTGTCAGTGAGTAGTTTACTTCTGTATATGAAATCTTCATATGTTGTACATACCCTGACATATCGGATAATTTGTGAAATATAATCTCCATATGTCTGAGGAATATTATGAAAATGTGGAAAATTTACGTGGGAAAGCCGAAATCGTCGCGTTTGTCCTATATTTTAGTTGCTAATTTCCCGTCTGTGTCTTTATTAAGTAAAATGTCTAAATATGAAGCGTGTGTGCTTGATTCTGTTGCATCTTTAATTTCTAGTTTGCTGGGGTATATCGCATTGACATATGTATGAAAATTTTCATTATTAATTGACAAAACGTCGTCGATATATCTAAATGTCAAATTGAAGGACATCGCTAACTTTTCCTTCTTTTGATTCAGTAGTTTCTGAATGAAGTCTGCTTCGTACGAATAAATGAACATGTCGGCCAATAAAGGGGCACAATTGGTTCCCATAGGAATTTTGTTTGTTGAAAGACCACGTCTCTGAACATTACAAATATATTGTCCATTAGAAATTCCAGTATGTTTATTTATATCAAGTTCGGTGCATTTATGTGTAGAATCAGAGTGGTGTTGGACAAAATAAGTATCCTGATAGCCAATCACTAGATATTTAAATTTTCGGGTACCACCTTTAGTGTAAAAACAGTTGTCTATGATGCTAAAACGTATTTCTTTTAATTTCTTATGGGGAATAGTTGTGTAAAGAGTAGCGAAGTCATATGTTTTGATACTGTGAATTCGAGAAAAATTGTGTGCCTTCAAATTTTCTAAAAGCTGTTCAGAATTTTTCAGTATCCACATCTGATTTACACTGCTTCTGGAATAAGCATCTGTACAGTATTGTTGAAGTTTCTCCTTAACGGTTGTCAATATCTTGTTAAGGAGTAAAGATAAAGGTTTGGTGGAACATTTTCTGGATCCTGCTATGTGGACAGACACCACCAAATATTTTCCCATAGGCCTCAATGCTAATTTACAAAACTTCAGGTCACTGTCACTCCCATGTTTATTAAATCTGGGTCAAATAAGTACTCTGTGCTGAAAGATCAATATTTTTTATAACAAAATATGCAATCAAAAGTATAGGTTGCCGTTGCATTTCTACTTCAAATTTTCACTTGTTTACAACTCGTAGTATTCCGCACCAAAGGGAAATATCTATTCTCATATGACCCCTCCCTTTCAATTTTCATCCGTCAACCCTATAATTTCCAAAGTACTACCAATATTCATGTATCTTTTTATCACCTTAATTTCACTTATTAATGGCAAAACTAATTTTTTCATTTAATGACCAATCAGATCTCTGGGCTCAATTTACCCTCCGCACAACTTTGGGTGTCCAAAATGTCTGTGCCCATGTTGTAAACAAAGCAGGTGTTTTTCCATGTATCTTTGCTTATATGGGGTTTTATGTAGTTTAGGTATCCAATATAAATATGATAGCTCAAAATCGGTATCCGTTGTAGGTATATCAAATGAACGTAATACGGTGAATCTGAAGGCTTTCATCCTTTGAAAGTGAGATACGTGTGTATGTAGGTGTAGAAAAACTGTTTTTATCGATTTTAACTTGACTTATGACTTTTTTACAATTGATATATATTATCCATATTTGACTGTCATTCTAATTCTTCCTTAAATATCCAAGTATTTTAGAAAACACAACGCGAAGCATACAGTCAAACTCCACATGGTATCCATATAGAACATTTGAAACTTCCGGTCATTTATACTATTCTCATTGGTTGACCTATTTGCATCTAATACTCTCATTGATTTTCTATTATAAGGTCTTGTTTGTCCAATTTCGGGGGAGTTGTTCAGCAGAACATTCCACACAGTTACTGTAACAGCACCTTCTCCGATTTCCAGTTTATACGACGTTTCAACCTACTTTCGGTACAGCCGGACTTGTATAGAGTCCGTTTTAAAACAAGGTAATTGTATAATGATCTAAGAAACATAGATCTACATATAGAAATATATAGGAGTGCCAGTGATTTCATTGTTTTGTAATTGATATTAAGAATTTTCAGTTTGACTTAGAATAATTTATTTAAGATGATATATTGAAAATCTATTTACAAATCCATTTACTGAAATATTAGATATATATCATATCATATTTATTGGTAACATTTTATATAGTATTACCTAATTATATATTATTATTCAAAGTATATTTTGTAAATAAAATTTATTTCACCTTATTTTAACGTTTGTCTTTATCTGTCGAGCACATCCTTGTACGAACAAGGTCAAAGCGGGCCTCTACTGACATTGATTGTGATCCTCAAATCCCCCTTACCTTTATAGGATCACTATTGATATTGGGTGCGACCCTCAATAATACTACATAGGATTTCCAGAAGTTCTACTAATAAACAATTATAGTAATGTACCTTACAAATAAAAACTTTGAGGCTTTGTCTGCTGGTACTAGTACACATTGGTCATTTAATCTATCCAGTTCAGTTACTACTTCTGGATCACTAAATACAGAGGGATAACGTGTTTTCATATATAAATCCTATCTGCTACCGAATTAAGTACGTACTCAGGTACGAATTTAATTCTGATAATTTGAGAGAGAGAGAGAGAGAGAGAGAGAGAGAGAGAGAGAGAGAGAGAGAGAGAGAGAGAGAGAGAGAGAGAGAGAGAGAGAGAGAGAGAGAGAGAGAGACTTTTGAGTTATTTTGTTGGAGGTGGCACGATATTTTCTCGTCTTTTCATTCTGCATCACCATGCATTTAATTTTTATTTTATTTTGAAAGTGATATTAAGCAGAAAATTCCAATGCTTATTCACGTCATTTTAGATACATTAATGTCTTATTCTAAATTATCTTAGGAGGTATGTTAGAAACTACTCTTTAAATCCGCCAGTGAATTAAAATGATTGACTATATAACAAAACCCTAGAATAAAAAAATCACCTGTCCTCACCCTTACCCATGTCATGTTTTAAATTCTGTATTTACATTTACCCAGTGAGTAAATTTAATTTACAACAACCAATCATACAAAGTTTTTATCCGCCTCAGATATTGGATAAAAAAAAGTAATCGTTTAACGACATCATATTGCTCCCTGCTGTGAGCCCCCTTTTCTTCTACTGTCAAAGAATTTCTTGGACTGACAACTTTCACAAGCTAGACCTAATTCCCAATTATGTTGACTAAGAAAGTATGGATAAACCACAGGTATTTGTGGACAGGACCATCTAGGTGTGCCTTGCCTATAACCGCTTGATTTTTTAGTTTATTTTATTTTTTATTTTCATTACAACATGGTAATTTGGGGATATACAAGGAAATATGGTCAAACAAAAGACTTAAAGCCAAATATATTTACACCCTATACATATAACTATATATAAAAAAGACTTAAAGCCAAATGTATTTACACCCTATACATATAACTATATATAAAAAAAGACTTATAAATGTAGTTACACCCTATATATAACTAATATAAAAAAGACTTAAAGCCAAATGTAGTTACACCCTATACATATAACTATATATAAAAAAGACTTAAAGCCAAATGTATACACCCTATACATATAACTATATATAAAAAAGACTTAAAGCCAAATGTATTTACACCCTATACATATAACTATATATAAAAAAGACTTAAAGCCAAATGTATTTACACCCTATACATATAACTATATATAAAAAAGACTTAAAGCCAAATGTAGTTACACCCTATACATATAACTATATATAAAAAAGACTTAAAGCCAAATGTAGTTACACCCTATACATATAACTATATATAAAAAAGACTTAAAGCCAAATGTAGTTACACCCTATACATATAACTATATATACAAAAGACTTAAAGCCAAATGTAGTTACACCCTATACATATAACTATATATACAAAAGACTTAAAGCCAAATGTAGTTACACCCTATACATATAACTATATATAAAAAAGACTTAAAGCCAAATGTAGTTACACCCTATACATATAACTATATATAAAAAAGACTTAAAGCCAAATGTAGTTACACCCTATACATATAACTATATATAAAAAAGACTTAAAGCCAAATGTAGTTACACCCTATACATATAAATATATATACAAAAGAAAAAAAGTAAGACACTTCTCCATGCTTACAATGGCAATGCGAGGCGATTGCCAGGTTATAATCGCCTGTATTATAATTAAGACACACTTAGCGGTCTTATCTGTGTCTTCACTCTTCTCTAGAAAGTTTACCCTCAGTGGAAACATAAAGAACTTTTCACTTTAAATGATATAAAAGACATAAATCCCTCTTTTTGCGTTCGAATTTAAATTTATTTTTGACATTTAGAGACCGTCAAAACAACCGGAAGTAGAATCTCCTTAGCATCGACGTAATCCATGGACGTGTTGTTCATATGAAAAGTTGTTTGTTTATATTGAACGCAGCTTTAGACAAAATTTTCCTTTGTACACAAAATAGTGAATGAAGATATACAACAGAGTGTGGAAAATCTTTCTTGTCCAAGGCTGTGCTCATAATTCATTTTATCCCCAAAGACTAAAAAATGAAATGAAATAGATAAAATATTGAAAATATGCATATTTTAATGTCGATTTTAAGACACTTTCCTGACAAGGAAACTTTTGTTTTCTAATCTTAAACTGCATAATGTGTACAATCATGTACTGTACAAGAAATACTTAATTTTCATTTCATTGGTGGGTATATAGGCATCTCTATCATATATAGTCCTTTAATGGGCAAGATAACACTAATTTTCAATTACCTTGCCGTAGTATAATCTTTTTCTCACCAGTACTCATATTTCTACAAATATCGACTCGTGTATTTCTACAACTATTGACAAATATTAACTGTTTCTGGGTACAATTAGATATGTAAATCTTTCCTCACGTTGGTCAAAACATTTAAATGTATATGTATACATTTATGTCGATTCCAATTATCATAGTTTTGGCTGAATATTATATACAATAATATAGTTATGATTCTATCTAGAATTGGAATAAACATTGCAAACAGGTACTTTGATTTTGTTGTTGTTTATGGGCGATAGTGCGTTTGAGTATATAAAGCACAGAGAAAAAAAATTGCGGAAAATAAAAACCACATTACTAATAAATTACCTCAAAGTTTTTCTAAATATACTATATAACACATACGCAAGTTTCATTTTTTTTGTTCAGATATGTGAAAGTTGTCTATAAAACCCAACGTAATTCCGACACGTTTAGTTACTATATTGAACAACGGTGATGGATTGTGAACCGTATAGGAGCCGTCTCCGAAAGCAAATATAATTACAAAATTGTTTAGATAGTTCGAGCCTCGGTCTTTAGTAAAATACCATTGTAACATTGATTTATATATGTCTTTCTGGACCCATGGGCCCTGTTAGCGTTTCTCTTCGAAAAAATGAAACATTTCCGCTCAATTCAGTCGTGATCTTTGACACAAACCCTTCAAAATTTATTTTATGTCAAATCTCTTTAACCACATGATACGTGTTTACATTCTTTTAATTGGTCACGTGTGCTCACATGATAAAAAGGTGAGTAATGCAGGCTGTTCTGCTGATTGTTTTAAACCGTCGTTGTGAAATAAAAGAAATTTTCTAAGAGTACATGACTCAATCTTGTGGATGGATTTATATAGTAAATTCAGTGCTGTATTGTATAAGAGAATTTATTTAAAATAAGATAATGGTTTCATATATGAATGCCGATGAGAAAATCGCGAAAAGCCTTGTCCTATGTGTTCCCAAATGCAATTTGTACAATTTTGAAGAGGTAAAATGATTGTCAATTGACATTTTAAATAATTTCATTGCAGATTATATATAGAAGGTAAAAGCAATTAATTTAAAAAAGATATATTAACGGCAATTCAGATTCTCCGTTTTAGAAATTGATTGTTCAATTATCTAATTTGAAATTATTTATTGTCACTGGTTGGATAAAATGGTTCCCACATGCAGCAACGACTATAACGAAACCGACAATTATTTAAACCTACACAAACTACAGTAAGGAAGTCTGGGAATAATACATTTCGAAATATCAATTAAATATTCTATAACACTGTCTAAGAACATGCGCAGGAAGTATCAATTATTCTTGTAATTACCATATAACACTAGTATCTCTCTGCAACCAATATTGTAATCTTGTTTGTAAATTAAGCGAATTGAGGATTGAAGGGTCACGTTCTATAAAATGGTAGTATAAAAGATAAGTCATGTTTAAAGAGTCGACCACGAATACAAATTAACAAATTGTGCAATTTCAGTTTCGTGATAAAGAAATTAATGTGTAAATGTTCAACAGGAATTCTTATAATATCAAAGCGGACAATTAGGGTTAATTAAGTTAACTTAATGGTCTATGAAATTTAAATTTGCCATATCTTGGGTAAAACATGAGTATACTGCATTTGTGAATCTAGAAATCAGATTTGAAAATAAATATGGGTTTTACAGCTTTTTCACAACATGAATATTTAAATACATACAGGTTAATGTTTCTTTATGGACAGTTTGTATAACATTTAGTTTGTCCACGAAAATATTGTAATTATAAATTATGTCATAAGCAAAAGAAACAAGGCGAACATTATACGCTAAAATCTTTAGATTTTCTTTAATGTTTCATAGCCTTATCATGCGAAGCGCTCCTCGATGCCAAGACAATATGAGTATATAAGTAAACTGTATGATTTTGGAGTACCTGGCAATTTTGGGTTTACGAGCTGTAGTAAAATCAAAATCAATTGATGTTGCCTTTTAATATTTCATCATGGAAACAATGACGTCCACTTGTATTTGTTGTTTAAGTGTGTAAAAACGCTTCAAAAATTAAATATATTACAAAGCTACTTCAAAAGTTTCTGCTGACACTTTTATTTCATTCAAATTAAGTCTTAGAATTATTGGGATGCTTATATACTGAAATGATATCAATCGCTCTAGTGGATTCTAAAAGTGGCCACCTTCCTTGAATTTGTTCAGTATTACTTTAAGTGTTCTGCAAGAACATAAAACGTAAAATAAAGAGTGTTTTATATTGGAAAGCATAAATTTTCATTTTTGTGCACCAGTTCGTAAAGAGTTCAAGTTGGTACTCTCTATATGAAATATATCCAACGGTTATTATAGGCAATCTATTTAGAATCATGCATCATAATAACTCCCACGCAGATAATTTGCTGAAATTTGTATATTTATTAGAATTCACTTTTTCTATATCTTTTAAGACGTTGCGTGGTCGTAATCTTTATCAAGAACATAGATAAACACTATTTTCATGTGTTAGTTTTATATTTAGATATTAATGTCTTTCCTATGAATGGGGAATATATGAATTAATAAGCAATGTGATGACCTTCCACCGACCTTGACCTTTTCTTCGAACTCGAGGTTTCCAGGGATAATTTGCGACGGGTGTGACATGCTAAAAGGGGATGCTGACTCCCTCGGACATCTAGTCTCCTCCCGTTTGGGATTTGCAATCGTTCTACGTGTTGAGACAGTTGTTATATCTAATTTGTCGTATTCCAATGGACTTGGAGTCCCGAATATCCATTGGTTATTCTTCATTATACTTCTACAACAAGCAATTCATCCATATACGTGGTATTCAACGTGCCAATAGATCTGACGAAGCAGTGGACAGAGAAACCTAGACAAAATTTATTTCAACATTGAACATTTACCATGGACCCTCGGTAACCGACAGAATGCAATTTGTGGAAATATAGTAAACATAATACCACACTTACAGTCTTTCTTAAACAAATACTTCAGAAATGCTCAGGATGATTATGTATAAAATATAAAAAATCTCAGATACCAAAGTATAAATCAATAGAATGTCCAGGGATTAGATACAAATCCGGTAAAAATGAACAAACACGGACCTCTGGAAACCAAGAGAAGGGATCAGGTGCCATGGAGGAGTAAGCATCTCCTGTCGACCGGTCTCACCCGCCGTGAATCCACAGTCAAGTCCAATGAAATAAGTGGGGAGCGAATCCTCGTCACAATTGGTATAGACGTCTCAACAACCGCCAACGAAAAGGCAAGTCAACATTTCACTTAGTGAAACAGAGTAATCGCAAACAAGACTATTATACCGACCATAAAATTTGCGGAACGTTGACATTAAACGCGGTTTTCGATATCCCTGTGTCAATAATTTGTCAGTGAGTAGTTTACCTCTGTATATGAAATCTTCATATGTTGTTCACGCCCTGGCATATCGGATCATTTGTGAAATATAAACTCCATATGCGGGTGACTGAGGGATATTACTACTTAAATGTGGAAAATTTACGATGGAAAAGCCGAAATCGTCGCGTTTGTCGGATAGCTTAGTTGTCAAAATGTCCAAAACGACCACTAGAAATAAATTACACGTAAGATGGAAACACCGAAATAACAAAAATCCACAAACTATAAACATAATACCGTTTTTATCCAAAGATATTTTATTGAAAATTGGAAAGTCTGTTCACCGCGGATGGTCTCTTTAAGCCATTTTACCAATAAACACTTCAAACGTTCACGTTACAAAGTTTGTACAATATTTGCCTTTAAAAATCCCTGTATCTTTGTAAAGAATGTCAACAATTTACAATAAAAGCGTTAATTTCCATTTCATGATAGTTTTATTACTCTGTTCATAAATCGTCATCTTGTTGAACCACATGCACAACATGTAAAATTAGGCGTTACTGGTTTTTCTACCATTTCCTTCTATATTTTATGTAACATGTTAACATAAAAGAATCAAAGTTTACTTTCAGTTATACACAGAGGGATCATAGAACATAGAAATAGTTTTCAGAAGAATATTATGTAACATAATAGCTCTAGACAAAAGTATGTAATGTCAAGTGTCTGTGACGATATCCATACAAAATACATGTATGTTTTTTCTGTACCTTGTTGACTTTTATAGCAGTATGCTTTTTCGCCGATTTATTCCTTTACTCATAAAAACCGGGCTATATTCAGAAGCTTCCGGAACAGATCTCGAAAAGGTAGCCATGGACTTTAATCTGATATTAAGACGATGTTTTGTCAATTAATAATGACTTTCATACTTCTGTGAATATGACATATTCTAGAAAAAATGAAAAATTAAAAATGCAATAGAATCAAACACATGCGCCTCATACTTAATTGATACCATGATGTCATATAATATAATGGTATAACTATTCAGAAGCAAGAATTTAGCATATTTTGTTCGGAAACAAAAGTTGTCAAAAAGACATGTAAAATTGTATGGAACACTACACAATACACAATATAATTTCCGTGAACAATGATATCCCGCAATTTTCAAACACAGAAAAAAGCATTGTAATGCTAAGCCTTGGATAGGCAAAAACAGAAAAATCAATTTAATTTTCCGAACTTCAAATCCCAGTCAGCTTGTTGAATTGTAATTTATGGAATTCAAATACGATGTTTTCACTAGTTTTAATTGCATTCAAGTATTTTACAATGCTATCAATCTTATGAACACAAACATGAGAAATGTAATTAAGAGATATAGAGAAGAAACTATTGCTTGTTTTCAATTCATGAATACTATGTAAAAGCCCACGTAAGCTTTAAAAATATCGGGAAATTATTATTATCTATTAGGCTGATTCGGGACATCGTAATATCGCTTCGTTTAATAGAACGCGATATTAAGATACGAATTGTAGATACAACTATACAAAATGACGATAATACGATACGAAATGACTATACTACGATACGGAATGCCGATAATACGATATCACGATATTAAGATACGAAATGACGATATTACCATATCACGTATTACGATATTATGATATCATCACTACCATGTCTATGCATGCGTCGCTTCGAACCAAAGTTCATCCGGCATTTGAAAGGTTAGAATTAGAAGACACAACCTGGGGTACCGGACAGTACGGATATTTCGCCCTCGTGAAATATAACTTGTCTTTGGTAAACAAATCCTCATGTATCCCTACAACCAGGGCAATAAATGTATATTGTAATATCGTAAAGTTGCGTTGTATTAAACGAAGCAATATCACGATGCCCCGTATCAACCACCATAGAATTTTTTTTATCTGCTTTCTCTGACTATAAAAACGAAGGGGACTGTTTTATTATGTAAATCAATATTATACAAGTTGAAACGATCGGCCTTTCCGTTTTTATATTAAAATATTTACATACCGACTGCAATTCCCTTCATTGCAAGTATATAGAGCGATATATTGCATATTCCGGTAAAAACAGTCGCGTGCCCCGAGTATTAACCACTTTCCTTTTCAGCGTAAGAATACATGAACGAATCAATAAAGAATAGAATATCACATGTTTATTTCTTATATATTTAATCTTAAAAGCCATACATTAGGCCTACCACAAAACAAATAAAAATCACAGAAAGAAATCGGAAACACGAGACTACATCTGTAGCACATTGTACAGCCTACAGGCCTATCTCGCGATATATCTAGGTCATGTTATGACCAGAACCACATACCACCGTCTGGCTTCATAGTTACAACATAAAGAAAGAAAGTAAGGCCTAGTGCAACTTTGTCAAGCATCTCTTGATAAACAAGTCGATTTGTTTGCCTTCACTGGATATTCCTATCAGAAACAATTCGTCACCCGCATCGTGTGAAATTAGGTCGTGTGAAATGGGCCTACTTACGTAGGTTACGTACCAATCAGCCATCGTGGTTCCCAGCTGTTTAGTAAAAGATGTCAAATAAAATGGCTACTTTCAGTTGTCATAAATTAATATTAGCTGTCTCACTTCTTGTAAGTCACACTAAATCTTTCTATAGTATATCCCATTAATAATATATCAGAATTCAAACGCAAATTCGTTGTAAATACATGGGCGCAGCCATTTGCAATTTCAATTCTCTTCTGACACATTTAACCTTCCGGTTACCAAGCAGACGAATATTCTAAAATAACTTAAAAACAAATCGACAGGGGATGCTTACTCCTCCATGGCACCTGATCCCACCTCTTGGTTTCCAGAGGTCCGTGTTTGTCCATTTTTACCGGATTTGTACCTATGTCCTGGACATTCTATTGATTTATGCTTTGGTATCTGAGGTTTTCATATCTGACACTTATTCAAAATTTTCCATATCACTAGTTTCTTTCAAAATGATATGAAAATAAGAAAATAAACCTTAATTCCATTTAGTATTTCCGGGCAGAAAAGGGGAACTACTTCTCGTCTCACACTGCAGTTTAGCTGTTACATCATATGAAAAAACCCTCGACCGCAAAACCAATTACATCGAATGAATTTCATAACCAGCTGACAACGGATTAAAAGAAAAAGGTAATATACATATAAATATAAGGATTGTTTTTCATTTTTTGGACTGCATCGAGTATAAAGGCAATGCATTATGGAAATTTTTTTTTTTCCATAATGCAATGCCTTTATACTCGATGAAGTCCAAAAAATGAAAAACAATCCTTAAATAATATCTTGGTCAAATATAAATTAGATCAATGTTTGCAAATAAAATGTGTCTATTATGTAATTATTACTGTGCATCTAAAACAATTTAGGTCTAGACTGAACAGTATTACTGCGCAATTTGATTTTCGTCATCTTGCAAACTGTTAATATTGGAGTACGAGTAAATCATCTATAAAATCCACAAATTCAAATTTCGTTTAAAGCTCACATATGTTGAAAAAGGAAACATGGATGTAGGTACATGTACTTTGCTGAGGTAGAAAACAGAATATGAACTACATAGGATTCAGCAACATGTACACTGACAGATAGATCTTCCATTTTCTTTTCTACCCCGAGTTGAAAAGTCGCAGTTCAGCTAGTTACATGTGCATTTGTAACTTTATGAAAGATTACGTCGACCTTAGTCATGAAAATTCAAACAATAATTGCACTTGTGGTCATTAGGTTATCAAGGAACATGGAACATCATACGTGTATTTGTACACGTGTGTGTCTCAACCGATAGCGCACGTCTATGTGTATCATCATTGAAAAGTTCCAGTGTTAGATCTATTTCATTATGAATACAATGACAAAATAAAGTAAAATCTAGAAAGAAGTATACATAAGTTAACAACATCTTGGATATCTGCAGAAGTCTTATACACACACTTAACAACACCTGTTCGAAGATATTGAATTTTAGAAAATATGAAGGATTTCCGTCACATTGCCATAAAACACAATCAAATTGCAATATAACCTCATTCTGTCTCCAATGTAGATTTATATATTTTTACGATATCTATAATGATACAGTTTTAAAGATACCGATTTGTAACGTGAATGAGATACGTGTTCTGCAAATTACACATGGAGAAACCAAGATAACACATCACGAACCCACAAATACATTAATAAAACTTGGTGAAACGAAATAATCAAATAGCATCATTTCAAAACTTTTATAAAGGTAGGTTTCTGTCCGATATTGCGAAGAAGATTGAAGATTGGCATTAGATGATGTCATTTTCTATATCTTCCGAGGCCCATGTTTGCCCAATGTTGACTAGAATTGTATACTGTCTCTTCAACCACTTGAGGGTCGATACCTTGGTATCTATATTTTTTTAATTGAAATGATCGTTAAAACATCGATTTTCGATATTGATAGTGAACATTTGAATATTTGAGGATATTTACTGTTCGGGCGATTAACCCAAAAACATTTGTAACCGTCGTTGGCAAATAAGATTCGAAATAAGGAAAGTTAATTGATGTAGAGCAGTTGGATATCCTAATGCAGATTGGTATAAATAGTAACTATTACATTAGTTATATAATTAAGATGGAACTTCAAAAAATACATGTCAAGGTTCCGATTTTGTATTTTATTCAAAATTTTATTTATTTGTTTCATTGGTATATATAAGGTTTATATTTGAAATATTGTGTCTAGTCGATTAACACTTTCCAAAATGAAAATATCGTAATGATTAAATCTGATTATTTACATACGCAAAATTGAAATATCTGTACAAAGGAAAATTGCTTAACAGAATAATGCAATAAAAAGCTACACATTATATATTGTGGTATGTGTCATATACTGTATGCAAAAACCTAAATTATCTTCATATAATCAAAATAAACCGACTATTAACATGAATTTTCCCATTTTTGACAAATTAGATTGTCTTCTCTACTTTATAAATGTCTGCACAAATATTGTTATATATATTTATGTCGCAATTCATCTGTCGAGTATTTAATTCTAGCAAATCAATGCTAAGATTACTAAATGTGTATAATGCGTTTGGGTACATATAGGACAAAGTTTTTCGCGATACTTTCAAAGGCATTCTTAACTGAAACCATTATCTCACGTAAAATAAATTCGATTGCACAATAAATAAAGTTCTGCAAAGAATTTACTACATAAATTTATCCATAAGATTGATCCATGTACCTTGGGAAATTATCAAGTTGTCTGTCATTTCACGACGATGGTTGAAAGTAAAAATGAAGAAGTACCACTTAATAATAAAAACTTAAGTCAATTAGAACACGATGCGCAAATAGTCTCAACATGAAGAACAATTGCGAATTCCAAACGAGATGGGACAAAATGTCGGGAAGGAATCAGCATTGCTCCATTGAAACCTTTCTAGTTCGAAGAACGGGTCAAATTCGGTGACTACGTCAAGTTTGGTGAAAAACATGATTGGCGAAAGGGATTCACTGTCTGTGGTCGTAAGGAAGGAGTCAGCATTCTCTGCTGGCATGCCGCACCCGTCACAAATGTTCCATGGAAACATTTCTAGTACGATGAAAAGGTCAAGTTTGGTGAAGAGGTCATGTTCGGTGAAAAGCACGATTGGCGAAAGGGAGTCATTGTACGTGGCCGTGCTCCCGTATACTATCTAACAATACTAAGAGGGGACTTCATAATCTTTAACAAGATCCCCATATCGACCATAAAACTTCTTAAACGACGGTTTAAAGCGATCAACCTTCTGTAAGTAGTTTATTTGCGAGTCGTTTCGCTGTAAGTTGTGAAATGAAAACGCCATAGGCAGGAGAAGATGGAGTATTACTACTTAGAAATGCGAAGTTCATGATATGGTAATTGAAATCGCCGCGTTTGTCATAAACGGAGGTGTGAAGTTGACTGTCCTTCCAATCGACCGGAGTAAATCTAGGTAAGAAGCAGATGTGTTGCTCTCTGTCGTCTCATTGATCTCTAGCTCACCATATATATCTGGCCGAGTTAATTCTGAAATACTGAATTATTTATGGACAGGGTGTACCTGTAAGTAAAACTGAACCGATATGCTAACTGTTTCT
Source organism: Atrina japonica (assembly GCA_030159075.1). Lineage (NCBI taxonomy): Eukaryota > Metazoa > Mollusca > Bivalvia > Pterioida > Pinnidae > Atrina > Atrina japonica. The sequence continues at coordinate 152,532 of BROG01000086.1, read as the reverse complement.
TTCCTTTGGAGAGCAAAGACTATAAATTCCGCTTCAAATGAATACGAAAATATGTCAGCCAAGAGAGGTGCACAATTGGTACCCATTGGATGTGACAATTTCTTGGAAAATTTTTTCCGCAAAAACCACGAAGATGTTGTCTACCAGAAATCCAAGCATCTTGATAAATTCGTCTTCAGTGTACTTGTTCTTGGATTCAGAGTGTTCATTCACAAAATAAGGTTCATCGTGACCTAACACTAAATATTTATATCTGTGATTTTCATTTTTGTATACAAAGGAGTTTTGTATAGTAGATGTTAATCTGTATTTGAGTTTTGATGAGGAATTGTTGTGACTTGATGCTTGTAATATGTTTGAAATTTGGAGACTTTAAATGTTTCAACAATTCTTTTGAATTCTTTAGGATCCACATCTGAGTGACCCCGCTTCTTTACTAAGCATTTGTAAAGTACTTCGGAAGACCCTGTTTAATATATGTAAGAGTTTTGGTGAGTACAATAGATAAAGGCTTGGTGGAACACTTAGATGACCCTGCAATATATCAGTGTTTATATAGAATATTTTGTGCATCTTTGGAATCCAACATATGGCAATTCAAGCTCCGCGTCACTTGTGGGTATTCCAAACGCAGTGAGAACGGATTTATGATTATCTAATATTTCAGAGGTAGAGAAATCGGTGAGAGTGTATGTAGGGTTTCCAGGAAGTGTGTTGAGTCCAAGTTACTTCTTGTAGAATGCTGAAGTAGTATCGCCTGCAGGCAAATGTGAATTTGTTAGATGCTTTATTAGCAGGGATTTTCGTGGAGACGGGAAAGTTCTCTGACAGCATCAGGATCACGAAAAATTGAATTGTGTTTTGTATCGACAGAATATTTAAGTCGTCGAATTCTTCGTTTAGAAACATTATCAATCGACTTAATCCACTCTGAAAGAGTATCAAGTTCAACATCTTCTTTCTTAGCCCAACGTATGGCATATTCTTAACATGCGTCTATAATAATTTCGAAATTTTGGCGCCATGTAAACGAGACAGGTTCCCGATATTTTGGGTATTTGTATAAAAGATTGTATAAAAGGCAGAACAACCTGTAGTACCTACTTTTTGACATGTGAACACAAGTGGCCATTCAACTGAATGAAAACACGTTTACCGTAGGCAAATGTAATATATAGAACCGTTTTCACGTGACATGAATAAAATTTATAGGGGTTGTGTCAAAGTTTCTTTCTGAGAGGAATGCTAAGAGTCGTTTTAATAGTGTATTTAATAGTGTATTGTAGCATCTTGAGAATAAACAAACAGTTCAACAGAAGTTGAGTTTTAAACATCAATGCGATTTAGGTCTTTTGTTCTTTATGTTCTACAAAACCTTTATCTTTACTCCTTAATAAGATATTGACAGTCGTTAAGGAGAAACTTCAAGAATACTGTACAGTTGCTTATTACAGAAGCGGTGTAAATCAGATGTGGATACTAAAAAATTCTAAACAGATTTTAGAAAATTTAAAGGCACACAATTTTTCTCGAATTCACAGTATCAAAACATATGACTTCTCTACTCTTTACACAACTATTCCACATACAAAATTAAAGAAAGACTTTTGAGCATCGTAGACAACTGTTTTTTTCACTAAAAGTGGTACCCCAAAACTTACATATCTAGTGATTGGCTATCAGGATACATATTTTGTCCAACACCACTTTGATTCTATATATAAATACACTGAAGTTAATATAAAACATGCTGGAATTTCTAATAGACAATATATTTGTAAAGTTCGGAGACGTGGTCTTTCAAACTGTCGGCATTCCTATGGGGACCAATTGTGCCCCTTTATTGGCCGACCTGTTCCTTTATTAATACGAATCAGATTTCATTCAGAAACTACTGAATCAAAAGAAGAAAACGTTAGCGGTATCCTTTAATATAAAAATTTCAGATACTAAAGTATAAATCAATAGGATGTCCAGGACATAGATACAAATCCGGTAAAATTGGACAAACACGGACCTCTGGAAACCAAGAGGTGGGATCAGGTGCCATGGAGGAGAAAGCATCCCCTGTCGACCGGTCACACCCGCCGTGAGTCCACAGTCAAGTCCAATGAAACACGTGAGGAGTGTATCCTCGTCACAATTGGTACAGACGTCTCAACAACCGCCAACGAAAAGGCAACTCAACATTTCACTTAGTGAAACAGAGTAGCCGCAAACAAGACTATTATACCGACCATAAAATTTGCGGAACGTCGACATTAAACGCGGTTTTTGATATCCCTGTGTCAATAATTTATCAGTGAGTAGTTTACCTCTGTATATGAAATCTTCATATGTTGTACAAGCCCTGGCATATCGGATCATTTGTGAAATATAAACTCCATATGCAGGTGACTGAGGGATATTACTACTTAAATGTGGAAAATTTACGATGGTAAAGCCGAATTCGTCGCGTTAATCGTATAGCTTAGTTGCTAATTTCCCGTCTGTGTTTATATTAAGTAAAATGTCTAAGTATGAAGCGTGTGTACTTGATTCTGTTGTATCTTTAATTTCTAGTTCGCTGGGATATATCGCATTGACATATGTATTAAAATTGTCATTATTTATTGACAAAACGTCGTCGATATATCTAAATCTCAAATTAAAGGACACCGCTAACTTGTTCTTCTTTTGATTCAGCAGTTTCTGAATGAAGTCTTCTTCGTATGAATAAAGGAAGAGGTCGGCCAATAAAGGAGCACAATTGGTTCCCATAGGAATGCCGACAGTTTGTTGAAAGACCACGTCTCCGAACATTACAAATATATTGTCTATTAGAAATTTTAATTTTTTATGTGGAATAGTAGTGTAAAGAGTTGAGAAGTCATAAGTTTTGATACTGTGAATTCGAGAAAAATTGTGTGCCTTCAAATTTTCTAAAAGCTGTTTAGAATTTTTAAGTATCCACATCTGATTTACACCGCTTCTGGAATAAGCAACTGTACAGTAGTTTCTCCTTAACAGCTGTCAATATCTTGGTAAGGAGTAAAGATAAAGGTTTGGTAGAACATTTGCTGGATCCTACTATGTATCTTTGCTTATATGGGTTTTTTATGAAGTTTAGGTATCCAGTATAAATGTGATAGCTCGAAATCGGTCTCCGTTGTAGGTATTATCAAATGAGTGTAATACGGACACGTGATTTAGAAGGATCTCGTCCTTTGAAAGTGAGCTACCTGTGTATGTAGGATTTCCAGAATTCGTATTAAACCCAAGTTCTTCTAATAAACAATTATAGTAATGTGCCTTACAAATAAAAACTATATTATTTGAGGCGTTGTCTGCTGGTACCAGTACATATTGTCCATGTAACCTATCCAGTTCAGTTACTACTTCTGGATCATTAAATACAGAGGGATAACGTGTTTTCATAGTCCCTTTAAGTTTTCGAATACGAGATTTTATCAACCATCGTATGGCTTTCAGCCATTCAGACAAAGTGTCTGGTTCTACGTCTTCATGTTTGGCCCATCGTTAATTTGACATTTAGATATATCGACGACGTTTTGTCAATTAATAATGACAATTTTCATACATATGTCAATGCGATATATACCAGCGAACTAGAAATTAAAGATCCAACAGAATCAAGCACACACGCTTCATACTTAGACATTTTACTTAATATAAACACAGACGGGAAATTGGCAACTAAGCTATACGACAAACGTGACGATTTCGGATTTCGTAAATTTTCCACATTTAAGTATTAATATCCCTCAGCGTGTACAACATATGAAGATTTTGATATAGGATGTAAACAACTCACTGACAAATTATTGACACAGGGATATCGAAACCGCGTTTAATGTCAACGTTCCGCAAATTTTATGGTCGGTATAATAGTCTTGTTTGCGATTACTCTGTTTCACTAAGTGAAATGTTGACTTGCCTTTTCGTTGGCGGTTGTTGAGACGTCTGTACCATTTGTGACGAGGATTCACTCCTCACGTGTTACATTGGACTTGAGTGTGGACTCACGGCGGGTGTGACCGGTTGACAGGGGATGCTTACTCCTCCATGTCACCTGATCTCCATATAAATGGTGTTTATATATTTTCAAAAGTTTTGCTGGGCATCAGCCTTTAACTTGATTGATTGGTGACCAATGTTTTGGTTTCATTTGCAGACTGGTTAACGCTGTAACATCCTCGGTAGGCCTATGTTTGACTGGAAAACATATAACTCTATGTAACAATAAATTTATTTATTGATTTATTTAATTTATTAAATTTTATTCATTTATTTATCTATGTTCATAGACGGTGTTGCGAAAAAGTCACGTTATCGGCTTACTTAGAAATAGCGTCTACGAAAACAGTCGGTACCGAATCAAATTATGTAACGTCTTTTATGTATTTTCCGCATGCTATTAAAATGTACTATGTAATACTTAAGATCGCTGATCACATTTTACGTCAAATTCAACCTTTGCACAAAATATACCTTGTTCTTTTCTGGAGGGCATATAGATACCTCTGCTCCTCCTTTCTATGCCTACATTAAATCCTGCCAACAAGAAAGATCATGAAAGATGCGATCAAGCTGGGTATCTGCGGTTTTGTACATAAAACTACTTTTATGAATTTTGCTTTCTTTCACGACCCCAACGGTTCGCACTTAATCGACTCTGTTCATTTTAGTATCTAAACACGTCGGTATACAGGTAAATTACGACCAGTATTTGACATTAGGTTTTAGAAATAGTTTTCACGTATCTGGACGATAAATTTTGAAAATTGCGTATGGGTTTTGTAGTATATTTAGAAATACTTTGGTGTACGTTAATAGTACACATGGTTTTTTATTTTCCGCAAAAGTTCGATTTTTCTCTGTCCTATATGTACTCAAACACACTATATGTTGTAGTGGTAAGATTGATGAATGTTTTTAGTTGTATATGTCTCCCACATTTCAATATAGCAACTAGACATTGTGCCTGCTTTTATAAATAGGTGCCTTCGTTGAAATGCCATCGGTGGAATTGTTACCGACCGGAGGCTCCCGATGGTGATCAAAGGCTATCAGTATTGACCAATGGCTACTGCATTGTCCCGGCGGTTCCCCGAAGGTACCGACGATACTTGAACGGACATCGGTATAATCGACACCCTTGGCGCCTTCGGCGACTTTTGGCACCGTTGGTAAAACCGGATATAAGAAAATCATGGATGGCAGAGACATCAATTACTTCAATACATAGTAGAATTCACTGGAGTCTGGGGTTCCGTAATTTTCCACTCTAATCACGGGAGCCTGAAATTCTGTTCGTATGTTAATAAATAAGTCATTTGTATAGCAAATCTTCTGTAATGAGGACAGGCTATATAATGACTTGTTTATCAACATATGGACATAATATCAGGCTCCTGTGCTTCAATGTACAACAAGGCTTATTCTGCAGGGAAAAGTCTGCGGAGTTGATGATTGTTTTCCAATCGATATCATAGTACATGTATTGCATAGCAAAATATTGAGAAAAAGTTAATTTTTAAAAAGTGGTTACAAAACACATTTACTGTACTAGGTATCTGAAATTGAAACACCTGAATTTCAAACCAATTTCCTTAAAAAATTGTGGATTTGCGGTGGATGTGACAGGTCAACAGGGGATGCCTACTCCTCCATTGCACCTGATCCCACCTCTTTCTTTCCAGAGGTCCGTGTTTGTCCACTTTTTACAAGATTTGTACATATATCCTGGACATCCTGAAAATTAGTACTTTGGTATTTAAGATTTTTTTATATACAACATATTTTAACATTTAGCGATCATAATAACAATAAAATTATGTTATCTATAAATCTTTGTCTATATATTCTGAAGTGTAACATTTAAATTAATAAAAAACATGCAAACATAAGACGCTGTAGTAAAATATGGACTGATGGGCTATCTAGACGTGAGATAAGGTGTTCCTGGAGAAGTGAATAACCTCTGCTGACCGGTCACTCCTATCGTACTGCTACTATAGAAAAGCAATAACAACTCATTTTTGTTCATATTAGTTTGTATTTGTTCTTTCAGAATAATTTTCCAAGATAAATGCTCAACATAATTATTCATAATGATGGAATTTAAGCCAATTTCAACTCGGCCTCCATGTCTTTCTGCGATGGGTTTTCCTTAGTAGTCGATTGATCAATTACTGTTGAATGATCACTGTATATGTTTTGTACCAAACGTTTATCTATACTCCTTCCCATAATACTGATAGCCGTTAAGGAGAAGCTTTAGCAATACTGTACAACTGCTTACTATATAAGCTGTCTAAATCAGATGCGGGTAATAAAAAAATCCAAACAGCGTCTAGAAAATGTAAAGACAACCCACTTTTCTAAAATTCATAGTGTCAAAACATGCACGGCTTTTTGTTATCATAGACAAATTTCTTCACCAAAAGTGGTACCCGGAAATTTAAATACCACGTTATTGATTATATGTTATATTATATATATGTGGAAATCGGGTCTGTCAAAAAACATCGGAATTCCAATTGCACGCTTTATTAGCCGATCTGTTCCTTTATTCATTTGTAAGAGGTAAACTACTCACTGAAAAAATTATTGACACAGGGATATCGAAAATCGCGTTAATGTCAACGTTTCACAAATTTTACGGCCAGTATAATAGTCTTGTTTGCGACTACTCTGTTTCACTAAGTGAAATGTTGAGTTGCCTTTTCGTTGGCGGTTGTTGAGACGTCTGTACCAATTGTGACGAGGATACACTCCTCACGTGTTTCATTGGACTTGACTGTGGACTCATGGCGGGTGTGACCGGTCGACAGGGGATGCTTACTCCTCAATGGCACCTGATCCCACCTCTTGGTTTCCAGAGGTCCGTGTTTGTCCATTTGTTCCGGATTTGTATCTATGTCCTGGACATTCTATTGATTTATACTTTGGTATGTGGATTTTTTTATATTGTAACAAAATATACACTTCCTACTCGGACATTTTACTAACTATGGTACAGACAGGAAATTAACAACCAAACAATACGAGAGACATGATGGTTTTGGTTTTCCTATTGTCAGCATTCCTCATTCAACTAGTAATATCCTTTTTCGCCTGCATATGGTGAAATGGGAAGAAGTATGAAATTACATTTAGTAATTCCATACATTACTTGCACTTTTATCAAATTCTACATTCACTGTAAATAATAAAAAGTCGCTTCGATATGAACTGGCTATTTTGATGTTTTATCTTTATATGTATCGGAAATAACATTGATGGATTCTATATTCCTATCAGACACCGGATCGTATTTAAAGTCTTTGATTATAAAGATACTTTAATGGAAGAGCTAATAAGACAACCTTAGTTTGCATACCTTTTCATCAAATGGCATGGAGTAAAATTATGTTATGTTTTTCATGTTACATGTGTCATATCAAAGATGTTTAGAACATTGACTTATGGGGATACAGAAGCTAGAATCTTCTAGAATTGAAACACTGACACTGCAAATATGTGTGTGTGAGAGAGAGAGAGAGAGAGAGAGAGAGAGAGAGAGAGAGAGAGAGAGAGAGAGAGAGAGAGAGAGAGAGAGAGAGAGAGAGAGAGAGATTTACGTAGAATAATGACAAAAACAGGCCACTGATTAAGTGTACTTGATAACGTGGTCACAGGACAATTAATCTACAAGGTGCTACCGGTCAATAATAAATAATACAGTGACAGTATCATAAACAAGAGGCTTTGCAGAAACAATCAGCTAAAATGAATAAATAAAACCATTATCATATAAAGTCGAATGACAGTATGCTGAAAGAACATAAATGAATGTAGTATACAGATTTGATCAAGAACGATGGTAAAATGAGAAGATTACACAATTGCATAAGATGTATATATATATAGGGCGGTAAACACATTATTGTTTTTACGTTCCTGTAAATGATGATGTCTAGAATACATGTGATAGGGAACTTGATCGCAAATATTAACTGTTAAGTAATGCCATTAACAATATTGTACAACAGTAATCTAGGAATGTTCGAAGTGTCAATCTACCTTGCATGGATGTTTTACACTATGGTATATATACCTGATGCTAGATGATAATGGAATATAAATATTAAAATTGAAGAAGTTCCAATCGATACACAAAACTCAAGTCCATTACAACACGACGAATTAGATGTGTAAATGGTCTCAACATGAAGAACAATTGCGAATCCCAAACGGGATAACACCAGGTGTCCGGAAGGAGTCAACGTCTTCTGCTGGCATGTCACACCTGTCGCAAACGTTCCATGGAAACCTTTCTAGTAAAATTCAGAGAAAAGATCAAGTTTGGTGATAAGGTCAAGTTCCGTGAAAAGCAGTGCGTGACCGTGCTCCAGAATATTCTATTATTTCTGAGAGGGGAACTTCATAATGTTTAACAAGATCCCCGTATCGACTATAAAACTTCTTAAACGACGACTTTTTTGTTCTGTGTTTTCATATTTCCAGAGACGATCACGTGTCCTACCGTTTGAAATGAAATCGCATTGTAAACCGGATAATTTATCATATTGCACTGCTATGACGTCACAAAACTGTTTTATCTGGATTTAATTTAGCGCCAATTTGTCTTACTGCATGGGAAAGTGAGACATACATGATATAATTTGACAAATCTCTTTCAGTGGTCGATGGTTTGTTAAATTAAAATGTAATAAAACGATTATTTCACTACTTTGAGATCGATATGAGAATTTATGGAGTACAAAAAAGAAAAAGAAAACAAAATATCAACCTCTGCCGTCGGCTTCGGTCGATATTATTTTTGTACTCCATAAATTTTCATATCAAACCAAAAATAGTGCAATATTTGTATAAAATTCTATACCAGAATACTAGACTGCACATGAATCGCGCATGGTATTTTTACAGCACGATTGAATTTGAATAGGTTTTTACTCGACACTCAAGTTATATGGTGGAGGCTAGTTTTAATAATGGGGAGAGAACCACACGGCAATGGATGCCCCTTTTGATAGAAACAATAATGATGATGGTAATTGTGGAGAACAACATTAACAGATTGATTAATAATCTCTCAACCCTCGCTAACATGAACGTACAGAATATGAATTATCAAAACATTACCCCCAAAGCTTTAAGAGAAAATACCCTTAATAGAAACAAAAACCTAATAAATCTTCATTATGTGTTTAAATTCTAGTTACACAAATACGGAGATCACATATACCAAAGTATAAATCTTTGCAGGAAAACTAGGATATAACATTCAAATCTGGTGAATATTGGGCAATCTAGGACCTCCGGAAATTCAAAAGTGGGATCAGGTGCCATGGAAAAGTAAGTGTTCCCTGGTGACCGGTCACACCAGCGCGAGTCCACAATAAATTGAATAAACTGTACACAGTTAAGTAGGAAAATGCTTTAGCCTTAAGCTTTGCATATTCTTTATATGCAAACACGAGTCAAATACATTTGGGTTGTATCACCGACGAGACAAGATGAAATTTTGCTAATTTATTATTTCCAAAAATATATATGCCCGTCTACGTTGTTTCCAGATTTATAAGTCAAGAAAATAATAACATAATATGTAATATGTATGCATATCTTCAGTTCATTGTATCCAGAAATATTACTAACAAGTATAATAAGACAATATATCAACCCCTTTGACACATATACATATCCGAATATATTTCTTTTGGCATGTGGTGTGTTTCAAATAATCTCTACATTCATTTGGCTCATTCGATAACAAATCATTTCAAAGAAATTGACATGTTGCAAATTTAGATATGTTTTGTGAAACATTCTAGCCATCAGGGTATAATTCAAGCTTTCATTTGTGTCGTACAAATTAATCATGTTTGGAAAATCGTTCTCAGTCTATAGAGCTGTAATTACACGGGCGTTGTGTCGGTGAACTTTGAGCTCTTGAAGGAATGTCTAATTCTCTTAAACCCTGTTCCAATTACATCCTTTAGTACCTTCACAAATCTTTTATTGAAAGCACAGTAAAGAATGAAGTTCAACGATAGATTACACCATAACAAAAGGTTTGATATATTTCTCAAAACCCTGAACATACAGAAAGTCGGATTTTGATAAAACAATATGTCAGAAATTGCAGCCGGTAAAATAGAACATATTGATAAAAGAACGATACTGATTAAGGTAATTGTAAACCGTCTCTGATCCTTTTGCCATTGTAATTCACGATTGCTCCGTAAATCTAACTCCTCTCGGACAATCTTTGCCCGTTGCACTTCACATATAAGAAAAATGTTTATGATACCCAATATCAAGAGAGGTAGGAAGTGTAAAGTAACTATACAGAACAGATCAAGTCCATAATAGAATAAGCTTTTCTTGAACGTGGTTGATACTAAGTAAGCACCATAAACATCCTCTCTTATTTCGTAACAAAAAAATCTTGGAATGCTGAATACTATCGCAATCCCAGTTATGATCCATACTCGAATCTGTGCATTGAACCTGTTGCATTTCCATCTACCCCATAATGGGAATCTTACGAAAATGAATCTCTCAATAGTCATCACAACTGTCAACCAAACACTTGCTGCTGTAAAGCAGTTTACAAACGGCAGAAACACGTATATTTCGTACCATCGCCATGAATACACACTGGATCCAATACAAAATACCATGAATGGGAACGAAAATAATAATGCCGCCATGTCTACTAAAGCCAAAGCTTTTAAATACAAATAAGGTGATTCTTTCAGTTGTTGTTTTGACAACACTATCGAATTAATGATGTTTCCAATGACTCCGAAGACACAAAAAGAAGGACCTATGTACTTGTAACTGATCCTGTCAACAACATCATTTAGGCTATCACAGAAACTGTCATTCAAATTTGAAATAACGTCAGTTTCACCATATTGTAATACATATCCCGTTGTATTCATTTCTGATGTTAGGTACTCCTGGAAGTAAAAATAACAATAATTGTATAAAGCCATTACATGTCAGTAATCTTTTTAAACTGATAAAACTTTTCAAGAGCTAAAGGGTATTTAAGCGTTGATTAGAAAAATGAATGTGACGGCTACTGTACTATGACGTCATTTAAAATCCATAAAACATTTAACCGTTATATAACCTTCATCAAGAAAAACATCACATCCCTCATAAAAACATCATAAATGCTTGTGATAAACAAACAAAATCGCCATAGCCCTCATGTATGCACACATTCACTGGTGAAAGATGTGACATAGACTTTTACTTTCCATTTTTCATGTTTAACTTACCACAATTTATCGTGCAGAAAGGATTTTGGTTTTTATTTTTTGTTTTTTGTTTGTTTGTTTGGTTTTTTTGTTGTTGTTTTTGTTTTTGTTTTGTTTTTGGGTTTTGTTGTTGTTTTTTTGGGAGGGGTTGGCTTTAGGATAAGGATACAAAGTGGAGACGATATATAACAAACGTAGGCGTATGTCTGATAAAATATAAAAATGTATCGTGTAAATAAGTGAAAAGTAGCGGAAATAGGATCGCTTCTGATTTTGTACTTCCTGACAATTAACGTGATTACGTTATCCGATTCTTTCGTGACGTTTATGAATTTTTCTACTTGTTTGATTAAAAGTATGGAGTTATGCGCGTTCTTTCTATACAATAATTGTAGTTCTCCAGGCTTTTTAATTATTGATAACGTTAAACTAACAATATCGTCCGAAAGATTGTATTTAAATCATGTCAAGTCAGCTAGATAACAGACGTGCCGTTTCTTTGAGTATTGGATCCTTAATTGATTTAAATATCTGGTGCCATAAAACCTTTATGTATGCATACCGTTGTTTTATATTCTTTTAAAAATGCAAAATATTTATATATAGAGATAAGGCATCTGAAACATTATATGCTATAATTACATCAGGAAAGGGTATATTGCCGTTATCTTAGTTTTAAAGTGATGATGCATTAAATAATTTCAAATTTAATAAATTTTATCAGTATTACTGATACAAAAAGCTCTTTGCCCTATAATGTTAAAAATGGTCACAATGCTTTCACCGTTGTTATGGTTTTTGTCCAGAAGCTTAAAAGAGAAAGATACATTTCATGTATTTTTATGCTTAAGGAATAAAGCATTTCATGCTAGATAAACAATTGATCAAAATTCATATATTTTATGGTAAATAGAGAACATACTAACTTGCTATTATTGTTTACGGAAGCCCATAGATGACACTTATAAAATACATTTTATCTATTTATAACCACATAACTATCCAGTGGCTGCCATTTGATTTCTCTGGCGGCCGCTACGTAATTCATTAGTCAAAATTTCAGGTTTGACACGTACTGTAGTGCATTTTGGCACGGATATTACAGTCTATTTACTTGTTTCCCAAATCACTGCATGTCTACAGTGTTGGATCTAAAAAAAAATCATAAGAGGAGCTGGGGCTACTGACATAAAATTTGTTATCAATTTTCGAAGTATTGTTAAAAAAATTGAAGGTTTTACATATATATGTCTGTCAACTTTAGGGGCGCACTCTCATTGCGCTCTCATCTGAATCCTTCCTTGATCACTACTCATAAGTTCAGGTGTTGAAATATTTGTATGGAAATGTTGCGTCATATGTATCTTAATATGTATCTTAAGCAAATTTCCTTGAAAGCGAGAAGAAATTGATATGTTTAATTAGGAATTATTTCTCTGTCATGTATGTGTCGGTCTCCGGCTAAAAGGTGGAACAAAAATGCAGAGGCCACCTATATTTCTGTTTTTGAAGAAACTAATGCCTTAAACTATAGCCCTGTTTACATTGGCAACCATTCTTTATTTTCAAAATAATTCAAATCACGAAACTGTACACATGTTGATGGATCCAAAGATCTATCAAATAGTTATCGATTTTTTCGTACGTTTACGCGTATTGCATATTTTGATACTGTTACGTCAACCACCCATTTCACACATTATTATTGTAAGATAATATATTGAGGAGGTACTACGTAGAAAAAATAAAACAACGTTTGTCAAATCATAAAAAATTTACTTTTCTGGATAAGTAGTGCATAAATCATCTCATATACCAAAGTATAAATCTAAAGGATGTTCAGGATATATAAGTACAAATCTGGTAAAAAAAACCGGACAAACACGGACCTCTGGAAATCAATATATCAGCAACCTTGTGTCACTATAGACATGATACAAGACTGGAAGTTTTGATGCCAAAACAAATACCCAAGACGATAGTTTCTGTCAATATGACTTCATCAGTTGATCTAGATTTAGAATCTAGATGTAAATGTTTAGTTCCGAAACAGAAAGTGGTATCAAGGCACAAAAAATAAATAACTTATCTGTAGTCCTGAATCAGTATAAAACTAAACATTTACATCTAGATTCTAAATATAGATCAACTGATGAAGTCATATTGACAGAAAAATCACTTTATTACTTGCACATGGGTATATTCATGTGCATCGGATATACATTTGGGTCTGCTCTACAAGTAACCTCTTCATACATTGGGTCAAACTATGAAGTGATACATTGTCATTACAAGGATATCAAGATTTGTAATTGATGCCAACATTTTGCAAATGACTAGGTCAAGTTCAATATATAATGGTCTCTATAATGGTATACCGACTTTAGACAAAAAGGGGTATAACGACCTGAATGTGACTACGGTCACAGCGGGTATGCGGCAGTGGATGCTTTTCCCTCCATAACACCTGATCCCACCTCTGGATCGTCTAAAAGTAAATATTACGCCACAAAAGTCATTGCAGTGAACACATCGCAAAATGTACACAACACTGTTTTAATATTTCCATTTCCATCATACCTTAATTTACCATCCACCCCTTTAATACATATTATCGATATCGCTCCTACTGCAGGGGTCATTTACAATCTGACTTTTCGGAATTGTATCTTTACTTTATGCGAAATTACACATGGAAGTTAACCTGAAGGAAATGTGTGAAATAGATGGCAAATTCTTAATTGAAATTAAAAGCATTAAAATTAATTTTATGTTTGGTGTAATCAAATACAACGAGTTTTGACCGGTGCACCTTTTTGCATACGAAATATAATTCATAAGAACATTAATTTCAAAGAATTTGCAATCTAAATTTATTTTCTTGATTTTCTCATAGTTTCACCCTGAATTGTTTTGATTCTTTTAAAAAAAGTCGATAAGATTGAAAAGGAAACAACTTGACACTGAAAATCTCAAAATATCTTGACAGATATAACATTAAGGCACTTATGGGATTTTGAAAACAGTGGTGTGCTAGAATTTAATTTTCCTGTTTAAAAACAGCTACAACCACAGCAATTTAGAAAGCGTATTTCATTAAAGTTTTTAAATGACAAAATGGGAAAAACTAAAAAGTTGCCAAGCAGTACAGTGATAGCAAGCACATTCAAGACTTGCTTCTAAATTGAATATAAAATCGAAGATACACAAGTATTTATCGAAAGAAGTTTCATCATACAATATACAAATCAGGTAAAAATTGTACTTACACGGACCTTTGAAAATCCAGAGGTGGGATTAGGTACCATGCAGAACATCCCCTATTGACTGGTAAATTGCAGTTGATTTCAAATGAAATATTTGGGGAATTAATCCTCGCTATAATCGGTAAAGGTAATTAAAAAACCACGATCCCACATTCTTGATATCCTTACGACAACAGCCTATCAATATGTAGCTTAGCTCTGTATATGAAATGTTCCTATGTTGAATATGTGTAACACTAAGAGGTTCGGGAGGAAATTACTTTATTTAAATATTAACGTGTAAATAAATATAAACAGATAATAACATTGGTGTGCCCTGATATAAAATATAACATGCACTACCAACATTGTAAGTGAGAAATGCGGGCAGGGGAATAAATTGTATAATGAAATTTATGTTTCGTACAAATAAGTTACCAACACATTTTAATCAAATTTAATAATAAGGGTTTAAATGAATATAAATATATATATAAAACATGAGTTTTGGATACTATTTCCGCAACAAGGTTACATAGGTCATAATCTGTCATTGTCATCCTTGGTAAACAAATTTCGGCATTTTTGTTGTAATGTTAAATAATATAATGTACTAAAACTGCACTATTTAAGGTGGTGTCAAAAGGTTACAAAAGGTGAAACTTTGACAGATTTTGATGGGTACGGCACCCGTATTTCTCTGGTTCTTTATCGGTTACAAAGCGGGAGAAGCTTCTAGAATACTGGTGTTCTACGTTAAGCTATACAATAAACGCGACGATTTCGGCTTTCCCATCATAAATTTTCCACATTTAAGTAGTAATTTCGCGCAATCACCCCCATATGGAATTTATATTTCACAAATGAACCGATATGGCAGGGCGTGTCCAACATATGAACATTTCATATACAGAGGTAAACTACTACTGACGAATTATTGACACAGGGATATCGAAAAGCGCGTTTGATGTCAACGTTCCACACATTTTACGGTCGGTATAATAATCTTGTTTGCAATTAATCTGTTACACTAAGTGATATGTTGAGTTACCTGTTGTTACGGGTTGTTGAGATGATTACTCCTCCATGGCACCTGATCCCACCTCTTGATTTCAAGAGTTCTGTGTTTGTCAATTTTCTAATAGATTTGTACCTATATCCTGGACATCCTAATGATTTATACTTTGGTATATGGGATTTTTTATATTCTTTAAAATGACCATTATCACCGTCGAGTTTATCTTCAAACTATCATATTTAAATTCATCTAATTTTTTCCTTATAAATCAAGGAGAAATATTTATAATATTAAAATAATGATTTTTATTGTAGCTATGGCAGTGATGATATATATGCCCAGTGTTAAGTTTCGTTTTTTTCTATGCCTGTTGATTTTCACCTATGTCAAGTAAGTGTACATCGAAAATACATTAATATCTCTCTGAAGAACATGCTTCAGTGCATGGCTGCTTGTCAGCAAATCTCTTGGTTATTTGGTTCAGTAATTGAATAACAATTTTAGAAGTTGCAGTCTACAAGCTGTGACTTCTATCAGACGGAAGAATCTGACTTTTGATGTAGGTATATTATGATACTGTATACTTTGTGTTTGATGTTTTTAATATGAACTGTAAAGAAACAAGCTAGAATTTTAGATTCAATTCTTTAGAGGATACTTAGAATTAAGTATTTATCATTCGATATAATCGCCTTGAGGAAGAATTGAATTCTATGAAGCCTGTTTTATATAGATATTTGGTTTAATGACATTTAATAGTTATTAAAAGCTATCTTACTCAAGAACCGCGGAGGAGTGATTCGCATATGTTTGTGAAGAAGGCAATAGACGATGTTCCATGGGATTAAATTCAATTATTCATATATCTACACAGGCCAAAACTCGGGCACTCACATTAGCATTTATCATATAAATGCTGTTTTACGTCCTATTAAGAATATTGATGCTTGCGAGTGGAAGACACTACAGGATCTGAAATATTTCAATGCCAAGCATTTTACAAAAAGAACATTAAAACGGTGTTCATATCTTATCTATTGGCTTGGATCAAAGTCATATTGATCAATAATTATCCAGATTACTTATTTTAAAATAAAACCACTAATCCATAGTCTAATAGTCTCACATTATTCGTGAAATATTAAAATGAATTATTAAGCTTCCTTATAGATTTGAACCCTTTGATACGGTATATTTACGGCGGTATTGATCAAATGAAATAAAAAAGCACTATCTGGGGAAATTTTGTTATCTTAATTAGCGTAATTAACGTATACACGAAGATTGTTCTCGTTGTATGTCGGAATCCAGTTCATTAATATGGTATAATACATGTATCTCAGAAACACTAGCGTTGACTCATATTTTTACGAATAGATGCGATGAATGTTCTTAGTTATTCTTGTTTTATAATTTCTCTTACTTTCAATCTAAAAGTTAAGACGCGGCATTAGATGTGTTTTTCTTTTTTGCAACTAAGATTTATGAACAATGACAGAATAATAATGAAGAAGAACCAATGGATAATCGAAACTAAAGTCCATTAGTACATGAACAATTAGGTATAAAAATGATCACGACATTGAGAACAATGGCGAATCCCAAACGGCATAGGACCAAGTGTCAAAACGATATACAAAGGCATTAACATGTAAAATCCTTGTATATTTTGTGCAAATCGCTTGAGAAACCCAGTTAGATAATTATTCGTTTGCAAATGAGTAATTCGACCTCACTCTTTGCATACGCCACTGATCCTGACCTTATTTTCACAAATCATGTAAGAATATCAAAATTTTCATGTCTGTGTATACCTCCTATTTTTTATTGTACATCATTCTAAGTAGAGACAACGAAATAATTATTTTTGAAAAACACAATTAATGCACTTTTAGGTTTTGACTGCGTTAATGCAAACCATTAAAAACCTTTAAATCATAATTAATATGCATCCGTCATATTTGACCAAACCGTAGGCAATATCACACTTAGCACGATAAATACCGATCTACAGAGACTTATGCCACTTTGGTATGAGAGTTCAAGTGTTCTGAAAATCCATCCATCGATCGTGCACATTCCTTATATTTATCTCTACCCTTGCATGTCTTGCTTAAACTTCCTTGCAATTTCCTTGTCTGAGATAATATGTCAATAATGTTGGTGTACCACGGTTTGCATTGGATTTGGCTGACATTTTCTTTTCGTATTGCTGCGAAGAACGCACTCGCATTCAGTAAGTCAGCTTGGAGTTATATGAAAAAGGCGGGTTATTCGAAGATTTCATTGTCGCGCAGACAAAAATATTATATAAGTGTTGATAATACGTGTGAAATACATGGAAAATGTGTTCACGTGGAAAGTTTAATATCGTTATTCAATCAATTAATTAGAGACAGAAATTTTTAAAGTTTAATAATCTTTATTTTCATGAATATCGTAGACCCCATCTCTTTAAATATGAAATAAATGCATATGTAACATTTTTACGAATTTTTTATGCAGATGATAAATGGAATATTTGAGACAAAATTAATTTTATATCGGTTATTTTCATTTTCTGTGTCATAGGAATACTTTTCACATGTGATAGGTTTATATTTTTACACTTGTCTCGATGACCAAATTACATATGTAGGATTTGCTGCTGTTGTTCATAACGAATCATCAGAAATATTGTTCTTGATAAAATTCATTTCTACACACAGAGACATACAATTATTAATATCTAGTTCAGCTTTATCTATTTCACATAATCTCACAGAATTGAATATTAATACAAAGTAATCAATACGGATACCTTAATCATCTATCGCACATTGGAGTAACAGTGGAATCATTTTAAATTAACGACGCATAGACGAAATGTTCAACAAATCCGCCCACACAAAATTGTAACATCAGTTGATTATAAAACTGCAATTATCTTTGGCGTCATACAAGATCAGAATTTCAAATTCATTACCTACAGCAAATGGACGTAGCAGGATCGTTTAACATTTGGAACATAAAATTCAACCTAATGAATTAGATCTCTTAAAAATATATGTGCGCAGCTTTGCATGTGTAGCTAATTTTTGTTCCGTTTGCCCTGTCAAAGTATTTTTATTGTTTCTTACTAACATGACATCACATACTATACATTATCAAATGCATCCCTTTCTTTTTTCCAGAGTCCTTTAACTGTTTCCAATATCTTTTAAAAACAAATTATCCTAACGGAATTATCTTGATTCTGTTTATACTCTCTCTTGTACGTTTAGGTTAAATTACAGGTCTTACATAATTAACTTCAGATAGTTTGCGTTTTCTTTCAATTACATATGTAATAGAAGCAATCAACTCCACCATATCTTGTCTGTTTTATTTAAGTTTCAATGAGGTGTTATGTTTTAATGGATGTAGTTCTGTCATGTTTAATTAAACATACGTTCATTTTTGTATATACCAGATTCTTGTATTAATATTTTAAAAAAAGGTACAAATATGTAACCTTTATGTCATTTAAATATACGATGAAAATATGAACTTGCCGAATTACAAATGAGCTATAAATAACGTCGTTGTAAAAGAGTATAAAACAATGTGTACTGCACTCAAATCGCACTTTTTTCGTTTGACCACGATACCGATATAATTAAATGATACATTTCTGGAAGAAAATGACATACAAACCACTTAGAAAGATATAATCTTATTACTTTGTTTAGCTTTCAATACACACACACACACACACACACACACACACACACACACACACACACACACACACACACACACACACACACACACACATATATATATATATATATATATATATATATATATATATATATATATATATTACTTTAATTGTTACATAATGCCATAACAGTAATAAAAAGCAGTACCAGTATGCATGAAGTGAAGTGCTACAAATTTTAACTTGTATCATGGTTCATTAATGTGCGAATTCAACCGTGACATCATACATCTGCTTTAAGTTTGCACTTAAACTTTCCACTTCCTGTGCTAAGCATTTGTCTAACAATCTTAGCTTCCCATGCTTGTTATCAACAGTCAATTATGTAAATGAGTTTAACCATATTCAGTTTCATATATTTATCTGTATTAATATCGCTGTCACGTTGCTGATTCTATCAACCTGAATATAGATTACTGATGCCGATTTCAAGGAGAAAAGTAAACGATGGTAATTAATGGTAGTGTAAGGTATACCTTTATATACTGTAAATTGGGCTTACCATCTGGTATTGACAAACAAATGAACAATGGCAATTAAATATTTACTATTATATGTGCACTGGTTTTCAATCATGACAGGTTTATGATAACTTTTCCACATTTTATAAGATTTTATAAAAAACGCAAAATATATTTAAAAAAAATAGCTGAACTGGCTGATACCATTTAAATCTATCAGTTTCAATCTATTTGAACGTTGTAATTTCATGCAAAACTAATAAATGTGGAATTGATGCGTTTTTATGTGCGTAGTTTCGATAAAGCATTTACTCAGTTTCAAAAATTCACGAAAAATCTAAATCTAAAATCTAAATCATCAAAGTTTGGAATCACGTCAATACATCAATATCCAACTATAGGTTCAATTTTTATGACATTTACAAACACATTTAGCATGCTAATATAAGATGTTACAGTTTAGTGAAAAATCGAAAAATATACTTACTTTACAGCAACTTCTTCTTTAGGAATACCATCCAATGTTTTTCGTATATTCCTTCCCGCGTTTTAGTAATATCGATTTCACTTTTTCTGTTTGACTATAAAAGTTTTACTCTAAAAGAGTAGATCAAATTCTTTTCATGTAGTTGTTATTCGAATTAGATAAATGTGTAGGCGAATATTTTACAATATGTAATTCATATAAACGCTTCATGGTAGTACCACATTGAATTCTGCCACCTGTCTTCAATTTTATCACATATATATTAAGAACTATATACATATCATATTGATATTTCCTGTAAATTGACGTTATATCTCACGTAATTTCATTCGTCGATATGGATAATTAAATCTGCGTCTAGCAGTGTAATGTAATACATAAATGCATACGGCATACCTGGCTATCACACCTCACGTATATATTTTATTGCTTCGAGCCAGATTGCAAACCATGATATACTGTAAGTAAAGGGTCAAATGAATGTCAGATAGAAAATTACAAAATTAGGAAACTCGGTCTAAGGATATCGCGGTTCAGTTAATTCAACATATAATGAAACCAAATATGCCGAAATGCCCATGGCATCATTTCATTCAAAAATCAAACACATAGTATATTTTATTTATAGATTTTCTCAAGTTTAAGAGAACGAATAACATATGTAGAAAATGGGAATATAATAATAATAATAATAATAATAATAATAATAATAATAATAATAATAATAATAATAATAATAATAATAATAAAAATAAGTAAAATTGAAGAAGTTACAGAATTAGATGTGTAAATGATCTCAACATGAAGAACAATTGCGAATCCCAAACGGGATAAGACCAAGTGTCCGGAAGAGTCAGCTTCTTCTGCTGGATTGCCTCACCCGTCGCAAACGTTCCATGGACACCGTTCTGGTCAAATTCGGTGAAAAGGTCAAATTTGGAGATAAGGTCAAGTTCGGTGAAAAGCACAATAATGATAATAATAATACATAACAATATCTGTTTGATATGATAAACGATAAAGATTTGACATGTATTATTGTTTTTATCATTTTATTATACACTTTAAATTGGCAAACAGACAAATGCTAACCACAAGTGCTTTATTCCTATGATGAATTGCGTCCTTTTAAATGAGTCTGGGTCTACGAAATAACACTATAACGATGATAGGT
Organism: Atrina japonica; assembly: GCA_030159075.1. Taxonomy (NCBI): domain Eukaryota; kingdom Metazoa; phylum Mollusca; class Bivalvia; order Pterioida; family Pinnidae; genus Atrina; species Atrina japonica. The sequence goes on along the minus strand of BROG01000086.1, from coordinate 131,123 downwards.
TTAAAATGTCTATTTCAAATAATTCAAACATTCCATTGTTATGAAATACAGACATAATGGCTACATGTAAGAAAGCCTAGATCTTGAATTGATCAATATGTGGTGATGATGCTCGTATCTAAGCATTTCATAAATTGCATCGAGTGATGCTCTGTACTGTCACTTATAACAAATAAGATGTGCTACCTGTGATAAAGAGAGTTCTCGAAATCATTCATTATTATCCTACTACAGTCGCATTAGAAACTTTTGAAGTGATACACTTATACCTGTACTTTTACTTTGTCGGAACATATTGTCGGCTAATATCGACCATCATAGATCATTGATATTTTCTATGAAAATATCGTAAAAATATTAAAAACACAGCTAAAATTCGATAAGGATAAATATGTCAGTTATGGCAAGCCAAAACCACATTAATGATTAAGCCTATTATTTTTTCAGTTTAAACTAGTTTTCTCAGTTTATTTAAGTAACGCTTAAATTTTTCCTCCAATTATACCTAATTTTCCCCAGTAACCAACATTAACTGAAGAAATACTATGTTTTGCTAAGAAAAAGATTTTTTATTTGCGCCAAAACACAAAAATAAAACCTTGAAAAAAACCTTGTTAAACGAAGGAAAATTAGGCTTAGCTGCCTGATTTTGGTAAAGTAAAACCTAGTTTTTCTCCGTTAATTCTAGTTTTTCAGAAACTGGTTCAATTTGGGAAGCTTAAATCATTTTTATGAGTTAAACCTAGTTTTTCCTCCGTGAAACGTAGTTTTCCTCGTCTCTCTCATTAACAGGAAAAACTAGGTTTAAATGAGGGAAAATGGACTTATCTGGAGAAAAAAATAGGTTTAACTCGGTTTTGCATGCCTAATCAGTTTAATTAATTTCCTACAGTTTAACCTACACGAAAAGTTGATCATTGTTCTGTCGTCAAAGCATCTAACAACTTTGTCTGCACGAACTTGGACTCAACACACGTCCTGGAAACCCTACATACACGCTCACCATTTTTTCCGTCTCTGAAATATCAGATAATTATAAAAATCCGTTCTCACTTGGTTTGGAGTACCGACAAGTGACGCGGAGCATGCATTTTCATACATTTAAATTTATTCAATTCCGAAGATTTAAAAAATATTCCGAAAGGTGTATTATGTGTATGAAAGCCTTTATATTTTTTACTCACCACACTGCTTAAACATATTAAGCAAGGTCTTCAAAGGTACTTTACAATCAGGTGTGGATCCTAAAGAATTCAAGATTTGTTGGAACATATAAACTTGTAGTCACTGAGAAAAACCCGGTGTAGCTGGAGAAAAACTAGATTTAACCGAGAAAAAACTATCTTTAATATGTCAATGTCATCTTATCTATCTATCTGATTTCTATTGAAAAAAAAACCAAAACAAATATGTCTGCTACAACAGGAAAGAGATCGGGTGTGTTTCAAAATAATTTATATGATATTTACCGCTTGCGGTAGTCTTGAAATAAAGCATTTGTGCAAGTGGGTGGTCCCGGAAAACCCTTTCATCCCTGTAGATCATAGTAGATTGGTCTTAAACAGTAAAACGATTATACCATTCAAATAATCAGGGGTGAAATAGGTAACCCATATCCGGTACTGGGTCATACCAAAGACTTTTAAAATGGAAGTGGCTGTTCCCAGGTTTAACTGAGAAAAATTAGGAGTAACTGTGTCAAAGTCCTATTTTATACTCATTGATGTGATTTTGGTGTGTCATAGCTATGGTGTATATAGAATTACTGGAATTCGTATCGGACCATAGTTCTTCTAATAAACAATTACACTTTCATTGTCGATGATCTTTGACACGATGAAATAACTTAAATGAGTTAAACCTAGTTTGTCTCAGTTAAACCTAGTTTTTCCCCAGTTAAACCTATTTTTCTCAGTTAAACCTAGTTTTTCTCAGTTAAACCTAGTTTTCCCCAGTTAAACCTAGTTTTTCTCAGTTACCCACATTTACTCAAGAAAAACTAGGTTTAACTTCGCCCAAATCACAGAAATGAGTTGAATGTTTGTTTTTTTTTTTGAAAAAAATTAGTTAAACTGAGAAAAACTATGATTAGCTGCGCCACAATCACATTTTTAAGTATTATATGCTTTTAGCGCAGTTAAGCCTTGTTTTTCCTCGGTTTTAGTCAGTGTTTCTCTATTTACATGTGGGTTGCGAAAAAAACTACGATTCACTGGAGAAAAATCAGGTTTAACTCGTTACCAACATTAACTGGAGAAAACTAGGTTATACTAAAGAAATACTAGGTTTGACGCATTATTGTATTTCGACCTGCTTTATCTTGCTAAGCCTAGTTTTTCAGTAATACATATTAACTGGAGAAATACTAAGTTTAACTGAGAAACACTCAGTCTAACTGCGTCAAAATAACATAAAAAACCTAGTCTAACTGAGAAAAACTAGGTTTAACTGTGCCAAAATAGCATAATTTAGTATCTGACACAATTAAACCTAATTAATGTGGGTTACCAGAAAAACTAGGATTAACTTTTTAAAATGTATGTTTAACTCATAACCCACATTATCTAGTAGGTTTAACTGAGAGAAATAATATTTTTAACTGGAGAAAATCTAGGTTAAACTGAGAAAAACTATATTTAACTCATTAATGTAATTGGCGTGCCATAGTGATCACTTCTTAGTCGCTGAACACAGAAGTATAACGTGATTTCATAGTTCTTTTACGTTTTTGACGTAACGTATCATGATAAAATTGTCAGCTTTTATATGAGTGACGCACCGCAATCTCATTTTTGCATCACGTTTCAATCAGCAACTTCGATTTACTATTTATTTTTTTTGTGTGCTTACACAATTAAAAGTATTAAAAGTAAAAAGAATTTTGCGAAAGAAACATTTAAAGATGATTCTTTTTAAGTACAAAATTTAACCATTCAGACAAAGTGTATATGGTTCTTTGTCTTCATATTTTTCCTAACGTCTAGCATAATCCTTGACAGAATCCATAACTGAACAGAAATTTCAGGCATATTGAAATATGTATTCATGAATATTCAACAGTAATGAGTGTCTCCAAAGCCATAAATTGCTCTTCCACCAAGTGTATCATTAAAACAGAATTAAAACCTCTAGGGACAACGAAAAGATTTTGAGAATAAGACGATAGACAAAAAAAAAAAAAAAAAAAAAAAAAAAAAAAGAACAAAAAAAAAAAAAAAAAAAAACGATCAACACCACTGCAACATTTAAAAGGTTTTAAATTGATTTTAGCGACGTATTATTCAGATTGCATCATAAAAACTGAACTGGTTACGTAACACATCTTTATCAAACTCAAAGTCCGGACTTTAAGCTACTATTTCTATTGGAACTGCAGATTTATTATAGTAGATCGTGGCGTCCATGACTAATAATAAATACATGTATCCTGAAATTCGGGTTAAACCTGCTGTCACCTGTAAAGATACTGATTTTTAAAAATGAAAATCCCATGAGGTTTTGGTGGGATTTTCACCCCCAATCACAATCCCACAAAAGAACTTAAAATCCTAAGCGCAATTTTATTGCCATGTACTTCATGGTGGGATACAAAAATCCATGAATAATTTTTATAGGACAGATTTTCCCATATATTTGTATATGGGATAGTTAACTTCATGGGCATTTAAAAAAGTAATTGTCATTTCTTTCCATTTCAAATTAAAATAAATTCAATCCTTAAGATGTATTTGATACAACATCTTATAACTGATCATGATAATTGTGATAATAAATAAATGAATAGATAAGAATATGAATATAGACATAATAAGATAAGATAAATAAATCAATAATGATAATAATAAAAAAATTTTTTTCCATTTCTATGTGCATTCAAGAACATGACCCAACATTAATATGTAATGAAACACCATCATTGTAATTGAATAGATACATACTGTTTATAGATACTAGATGACTAGAAACAAACTGTCTTGTCTATGATATCCATCAGTATGATTAAAACATACGTTCATGGTAATTTGGGCATTTGACTAAAAGGGGCATTGGCTGTGGTTTGTTTGTTTGTTATGTTTGTTTTTTGTTTTTTTTTAGTAATTCCTTTTTTACAAAACCCTGCCTTTTTACTAAGATTTATATATATATAAAATATTTTTTTCATATTTTTTAAATGTATTTTTTATATTTATATACAATAACAAAAATATATATATAAATGGAAATAGCTTTGGTAAAAATAGCTTATGTCCTTTTAATCACAATTACATAACACAACATACTCCAAGTTTTATTTTCCTCTTCGCTTGTGTTTATACTACACGGCTTATTCTGCAATTTTTCACCTAATTACGCCATTCCAAGTTTTTTATATGTTTAGCCTCAGCCTTAAAGTAAAAACCTATCTTTCTATCAGAAAAAATTCCCACAAACGACAGAAAAACACGTCATTTTATGACAACAATTGCAATTTTATGCACATTTAAATAATTTCCTAATATTTTAACAAAAGAAAAACAAATTACACTTATAATAACCATATCTGTGGCACACACTATAATAAATAAGGTATAAAATGTCTTTTTTCGCATTTTCTGATAACAGATGTTTATGTTTAACCATTCAACTTAGTGCTATGTTCCATATTTTTCCTGAGATGTTTTTCCTGTTTTATGATATCAAAACCAAATCCGTCTCCGGACGCTCAACAAAGAAAAAAATTGGAATGACCTTACACATAAAGGCATATCAGAGATCACATGGTTTTTGTACTTAGGCTGAGTTTTATAGAAGGTCATTGAACCTGTACATTATAATATCCATACAATACTCGCTGGGACAATTCCATGCAGACATGAAACATAAAACGAAAACACTGTTGTATAATAATTAAATATCAGAAGCGAACATGAATTATATAAAACGATAAATGTTACTGTAAAAATAAATCGTTTTTGTAACCTATCCACGCATGGCATAACAGATTCTGATGTAGAGGACCTACGCATAACGCGGGAGAAGCATTTGAGGTAATACATCTGTAAAAGTAGTTATATTAAATATTGTCCAATTCACATAAGATGGTGGGCGGAGTAACCTTTTTGATTAATATCATACGGGGTATTCTAGATTATGACAAGTTGTACGAGAATAAACGCTTTATTCCCCACTGGATACTCTCATATTTATATTGTCAAGTGGGAATGAATATTTCTTACAAGGTGTTGACCAAGTGTTTTTACTTCGGTGCCAATTCGACATCCAAGCTGGCTGACAGTGGTTTAGATTTATTCAGAGTAATTTAAACACATTGTTTTACGTCACAGCAAAGCACTTACATCTCAAAATTATGTTCAAAATTCAAGTAAATTAACGATGATCTAATTCATAATCGTTGATCTACATAAACTATATAGTTGGTGAAATAGCCTTTTACACGGAAGTGAATTACCTATGATAGCGTTATACGACTTAGGAAGTATGCCATTAATTCAGCACTTTCTGATTATGGGTTACTAAATTGATTTATTAGTGACTCATCGGACAAAATTAGAACAAATTTTGCGAAATAACATTAGGCGAAAACATTGACGACGCGGAAGTCTGAACATTGTTCAGAGTTATATCTATCAAATGGAAATTTAATGTCATTTTAAGTTACAGTACATAAAGGTTAAAAATCAGACATAGATTATAATCTAGTGTGTGTATGCGGTGTAATGTAAGTAAAACTCTAAATCGTGAATGCCAAATATGTTTTCTATTTTAATATAAATTTAAGTCCTTCTAAGATATGTTCACGTAAATGAAATAATCATAACACTATAGGATATGTCACATATGATTTGACAAATCCAATGTTTAAGACTATGGATATACAAACAATTTCCAGCAAGGAAATATATTCAGTATGTAGTATCAGTATACCCCAGTACAACAGGAATATCTAATTATAATTTGACAGTTGTTTTATACATTGGCAAATATACATTTGTATAGATCCTTTCACTGTAACTTCGTTCCTGTAACTTGGAGTGACAAAATTCTACATATTCCTGGAAAATGACGTCAAGAAAAAGTCAGTTACTATAACAACGTCTATGTTTTTGTGGGTATCTGTATCGTTTTCACTCAAAATCACAGGACCGCAGTTACAGTGGAAGGGTCTATAAGTGATATCAAAGTATTGAAAAAATGACATCTGAATGGATGACAGATAAGAATGATCCGGAAAGTAAATGTTTTGGTGACTATAAATGTTTTAGGACATGATCAACTAAAGTAAAGAATGAAGAATTATTTGCAAATGGTAGATAAAGGGAAACACCAAATCGATTCGATGTCAGCTAAATGAAACATATTTATATACAGTATTGTAAACCAACTTTTGAGGCACTGAAAATGGCGGTTTTAAAAACAAATGATGACATTGTAATTGAATTTTGAAGCTTTACGGAATTACCTATCCATCAATGCTCTCGTTGAACGGAATGTATTTGAGACAACCTGTTGATCTGGTATTCATCATGTGAAATATCTATCATGACTTTATTACCAGAATAATCTATTTTCTTAGCAAATTTTACAGAGATAAGTCCGCATTTTAGAGATATAGTTTGCTTGATAATACAATAATATTTCAAAATATTGCAGCAGCTGTTTTACTTTAATAAATGCTTACAGAAACGACCCATAAATAAAGGAATCTGACCTGTTTCCAGATTTTCTCTTTATATACATTATATAAAGTTTAAAAAATGTACACTATTACTGCACATTAACACCGCTCACTACTGTCGCCTTTGTACGATAGAAAACATAATCCCGTCTTAAATCTTAAATTGTATCGTGGATGGCACATATGTCCATGAAACAATTACCGAGTTTGAAAATATCGCTTTGATTTTAATTCGCCTTCAAGTAGAAGTGCGAAAATGGCGAAAATTCAACGAGAGGGAAATTTTGCAGGCATTCAATATTTTAAAGCATTAAAAAGTTCTCTGTGTAGGTTATACTGCGAACAATAAGTGTTCTTCTTTGACTTTCATCCCCTACTTTAAACTAGAAGCATCTGCATCCACTCTGCCGCAATAAGCATTGTAATAAGAAAATGTCATGTCCTGATATATGCGAAAATAATGTGGTTTTATACGCGAACACGAGCATGAATCCATTTAATGACATTGAACAACTGCATAACATATATCTCCAAGTATACATGCATTTAAAAGTTGAAATGGAAAGCATTTTTATGTTTTCTTCCAAAATCAACCTGACGAAACTGGCATTGCAATCGACATTTATTGCTTTCACACTGAGGTTCTGCGACTCAGTGTCAGTATTACTTGTTACACAGCTGTTATCTTCTAACTGACATTTAGTTTTTATTTCATAATTTTCGTGCAATTTTCTATTGTATCTGAATATCATTATTGACATAGCCTACGTCTTAGACATTTTACATTAAAGCATACAAAGGAACATTTATGCTCTTAGCATCACAATTTATTCCTCTGAAAAGTATGATCAAATAAATGGCCTACAATTAACGGATTGGGAAAAACAACTAGATTGATTTATTCATGCAACGAAAAACCATTTCTGTCTGTTTTAACTGAATAATATAGTTTGGAGGAAAAGAGAACGTGGACATCAATCATTTCATCATTCATTATCCGCCTTTGGGGGATACACTGTCACTTCTTGCAGAATTTATAAAAAAGTTTTACATCATTTATCGTTGTAAGTCCGATTTAATGTTTCATTACAAAGGTAAATGTGTTTACAATTGAAAGTCAAATTTTAGTTTAATAATTCTTTTTCCCTCATAATATTGGGAGAATTATTATAACATTTCGAAGTATAATTACATTAGCAGAAAGAAAAAGCAAGTGCTAGGTTAATGAAATGATTACCTATTCACAAAAGATTTTACAAGAGCACTTCAGCTATAAAAATATATAAAAATCTCAGATACCAAAGTATAAATCAATAGAATATCCAGGACCTAGATAAAAATCCGGTAAAATGGACAAACACGGACCTCTAGAGACCAAGAGGTAGGATCAGGTGCCATGGAGCAGTAAGCATCCCCTGTAGATCGGTCACACTTGCCGTGAGTTCACAATCAAGTCCAATGAAATACGTTACGTGAGGAGTAAATCCTCGTCACATTTGATACTGACGTCTCAACAACCGCCAACGAAAAGGCAACTCAACATTTCACTTACTTAACAGAGTAATCGCCAACAAGACTATTATACCGACCGTAAGATTTGCGGAACGTTGACATTAAACACGGTTTTCGATATCCCTGTGTCAATAATTTGTCAGTAAGTAGTTTACCTCTGTATTATGAAATCTTCATATGTTGTACACGCCCTGGCATATCGGATAATTTGTGAAATATAAACTCCATATGCGGGTGACTGAGTGATATTACCACTTAAATGTGGAAAATTTACGATGGGAAAGCCAAAATCGTCGCGTTTGTCGTATAGCTTAGTTGCTAATTACCCGTCTGTGTCTATATTAAGTAAAATGTCTAAGTATGAAGCGTGTGTCCGAACATTACAAATATATTACAAATATATTGTCCATTAGAAATTCCAGCATCTTTTTTATATCAACTGCAGTGTATTTATGTGTAGAATCAGAGTGGTTTTGGACAAAATAAGTATCCTGATAGCCAATCATTAGATATTTAAATTTTCGGGTACCACCTTTAGTGAAAAAACAGTTATCTATGATGCTAACTCAGACATTCGTCCATTTCACTACATTTTTATTTCTTAAACCTCTCTAACTACGATACGACTACTTTCCGACGTTTAGCCCTCTACATCTCGGACATCATATCTGGGTCTAGTTTATTTTCGCTTCGCCTCTGACTTTTGTCATGTTTTTAGTTTTGAGGTAATGACTAACTTTCCTCGTGTCTGGTAAATTGATTGACAATATTATCTACAGGTAAAAATTGCATAACTTATTTCATTAGCGATCATATGACCCAGAGTCCATGTAAACAAATGGGGGTGCTAAGGGAAACAGGGTATTTTTTATTCTTGTGGCTTCTGTCTTTCCAATATTGTGCGCAAGCACTTTGACGAAAGTTTTTTTTTCAAATAAACGTGCATGCTATGATATTGCGAGTATAGCGGTAAATTATAGTATTGGAGGACTGCAACAAATATTTTACTCGCTCTTCGATGATGCTGTCTAGAATATATATATAAATGCAAGAGTCTCGCTGATCGGTAAATCAATTGTATTTCTAAATATTGTAAAGAAATGCCACCATCAAAAATGTAAAGTACATATAGATATCGTGCGATTGACGAGAACTTGTGCTGAAAGTGTGTATATTTCTATCATGCATATTTCACCTAATGTCATTTCAAGTTTAGTTTTGTTCCGGTGTAAAATTCCTAATGAGGTCATTTCTGCCACTTTTTGCTGATGTTAGGGTATTATTTCCAGAGTCAGTCGAAAATATGCAAAACATTTCTTATATACTTTCTGTAATAATTGGTCACTAAAAGTTAATTTATCTAAACCTTAAATTGTTGTGGTTAGGAATGGTGACATTATTAATGAAAATGAATGCATGACCTACATTGGTGGTCAAATATATATTGTTGACAAATGCTCTTATCTTGGATTTGCTTTGGATTACTACAATAACTTTAATGTCCCACCTCACCTCCTATAAAATTGGTGCTTCAATAATACCATCAAGTGCCAATGTGCTTCGTCTCCCTCCTTATACAGTCCTATCGGACATGTCATTAACGGTGATGTTTATATCGTAGACAATGAAAAACCACCTAAAATCACATTTAAATCAGTCCAGAATGTTGCGATGCCCGTTCCGTCAATTGGCGACCGAATTTTAGTTTGATTATGAATTCTGTTGAGAATTATGCCAGACGATATGCCAAACATGAAAACCATCAACCAGACAAATTTGTCTGAATGGTTCAAAACTGTATGATGGATGATAACATACAGTTGCCTATTCCAGTAGCGGTGTAAAGTAGATGGAGATACTTAAAAATTCTAAACAATCTTCAGAAAATTTGAAGGCACACAATTTTTTCAAATTCATAGTATCAAAAATCTTATTTTAAGGGGCCCTAAATACCGGGAAGCCCGTTCCTTTAATTGGCGTCAGAATTTCACTTTAGTTATGGATTCTGTCGAAGATTATGCCAGACGATGGGCCAAACATGAAGACGTAGAACCAGACACTTTGTCTGAATGGCTGAAAGCTATACGATGGTTGATAAAATCTCGTATTCGGAAACTTAAAGGGACTATGAAAACACGTTATCCCACTGTATTTAATGATCCAGAAGTAGTAACTGAACTGGATAGGTTACATGACCAATATGTACTGGTACCAGCAGACAAAGCCTCAAATAATATAGTTTTTATTTGTAAGGCACATTACTATAATTGTTTATTAGAAGAACTTGGGTTTAATAGGAATTCTGGAAATCCTACATACACACGTAGCTCACTTTCAAAGGACGAGATCCTTCAAAATCACGTGTCCGTATTACGCTCATTTGATATACCTACAATGGATACCGATTTCGAGCTACCACATTTATACTGGATACCTAAACTTCATAAAACCCCATATAAGCAAAGATACATAGCAGGATCCAGCAAATGTTCTACCAAACCTTTATCTTTACTCCTTACCAAGATATTGACAGCCATTAAGGAGAAACTACAACAATACTGTACAGTTGCTTATTCCAGAAGCGGTGTAAATCAGATGTTGATACTTAAAAATTCTAAACAGCTTTTAGAAAATTTGAAGGCACACAATTTTTCTCGAATTCACAGTATCAAAACTTATGACTTCTCTGCTCTTTACACTGCTGTTCCACATGGAAAATTGAAAGAAGGACTTTTCAGCATCATAGGCAACTGCTTTTTCACTAGGGGTGTTACCCGAGGGTTTAAATATCTGGTTATTGGCTATCGGGATACTGATTTCGTCAAACACCACTCTGATTCTACACATAAATATACTGAAGTTGATATCAAAAACATGCTGGAATTTCTAATAGACAATATATTTGTAATGTTCGGACACGTGGTCTTTCAACAAACTGTCGGCATTCCTATGGGAACTAATTGCGCTCCTTTATTGGCCGACCTGTTCTTTTATTCATACGAAGCAGACTTCATTCAGAAACTGCTGAATCAAAAGAAGAAAAAGTTAGCGGTGTCCTTTAATTTGACATTTAGATATATCGACGACGTTTTGTCAATTAATAATGACAATTGTCATACATATGTCAATGCGATATATCCCAGCGAACTAGAAATTAAAGATACAACAGAACCAAGCACACACGCTTCATACTTAGACATTTTACTTAATATAAACACAGACGGGAAATTGGCAACTAAGCTATACGATAAACACGACGATTTCGGGTTTCCCATCGTAAATTTTCCACATTTAAGTAGTAATATCCCTCAGTCACCCGCATATGGAGTTTATATTTCACAAATTATCCGATATGCCAGGGCGTGCACAACATATGAAGATTTCATATACAGAGGTAAACTACTCACTGACAAATTATTGACACAGGGATATCGAAAACCGCGTTTAATGTCAACGTTCCATAATTTTACGGTCGGTATAATAGTCTTGTTTGCGACTACTCTGTTTCACTAAGTGAAATGTTGAGTTGCCTTTTCGATAGCAGTTGTTGAGACGTCTGTACCAATTGTGACGAGGATACACTCCTCATTGGACTTGACTGTAGACTCACGGCGGGTGTCGACAGGGGATGCTTACTCCTCCATGGCACCTGATCCCACCTGTTGGTTTCCAGAGGTCAGTGTTTGTCCATTTTTACCGGATTTGTATCTATGTCCTGGACATTCTATTGATTTATACTTTGGTATCTGAAATTTGTATATATCAAAACATACGACTTTTCTACTCTTTATACCACAATTCCACATGAAAGCTTAAAAGAGAGACGTTTTGGCATCATCTACAACAGTTTTTTACACTACAAGTCATCTTGTGGTCTACTAAAATTTAAATACATATTGATTAGTTATCATGACACTTATTTTGTCCAACACAACTCTGATTCTACATATAAATGCACTGAAGTTGATATAAAAAGATGCTTGAATTTTTCATACTCGACAATATATTTGTAATGTTCGGAGACGTGGTCTTTAGGCAAACGCAAACTATCGGCATTCCTATGGGAACCAGTTGTGTCCCTTTCTTGGCTAAACTGATTCTTTATTCATACATAGCCATTTTCACTCAAAAACAGCTGATTCTTAAGAAAAAAAGCTAGTGGTGTTTTTTTAATTTGACACTTAGATATATCGAAGACGATTTATCAAATAATAATGATAATTTTCATACATTTGTCAATACGATATAACCCAACGTACGAGTAATTAAAGAAGCAATAGGATCAAGCACACACGCCTCCTACTTAGACATTTTACTTATTATAGACATAGACGGGAAATTATCAACTAGGCTAGTCGATAAACGCGGCGATTTCTGATTTCTCATCGTACATTTTTCGCATTGAATTAGTAATTTCCCATAATAACCTGCATATGGCGTTTACATTCCACAAATTATCCGATAAGCCAGGGCGTGTTCAACACATGAACATTTCATATGCAAAAATAAACTACTTGTTGACAAGTTATTGAGACATAGAAATCGAGAACCGCGTTTGAAGTCAACGTTCCGCAAATTTTACGGTCGGTATAACACTCTTGTTCGCGATTTCTCTCTTTCACTAAATGAAATGTTAAGTTTCCTGTTTGATAACGTTTGTTGATTCGTCTGTACCAGTTTTGATGAAGATTTGTTCCTCGCTAATTTTATTTGGATTTGACTGGAATCACGGCGGGTGTGACGGGAAAACAGGGGATGCTTTGTCCTCTAAGACACTTGATTCCACCTATTGATTTCCAGCGTGTTGTCCAAATTTTACCAGATTTGTATATATATATCCTGGATATTTGCAGATTTATACTGTAGTATTTGATATATATATATATATATATATATATATTTATATAATATATATATATATATATATATATATATATATATATATATATATATATATATATATATATATATATATTGAAGAAATATCAAATTCGAAAACTCAATAATGGAACTATAAAAACGTGAACTGTGTTCCTAGACCAAGGAGTGGTTACTGTGCTAGAAGGATTGCATGTACTTGTTCAATTCTGTTTGTTTTGTTTGTTTATTGTTGTTTAACGTCCCGCTCTAGAATCTTATACTCATTTGTGGAAACGTCACCATATGCCTGTGAAGGGCTTCAAATTTTATCCTATGCTCGGCACTTACGGCCAATGAGCAGTGAGGGTTCTTTATCGTGGCGACACCTACTGTGACACGGGGACCTCGATTTTTAGTGTCTCATCCGAAGGACAGGAAACCAACCTGCCGCCGGCTAGACTCCAACTCCGGCTCCCTGGTTCAATTCAAAGGACGACATACTTTAAAATAATGCTCTTAAAAATATCTTAAAACAGTTCTGCTGTTCGTGTTTTTAATTTACATTCTGTGCTTACCGAGCTAGAAGGATTGCATGGCCTATGTACCGGTTCAATTCAAAGGACCAAATACTAAAGTCAAACTGAACCCAATGATGTAAATGAAGTTTTAATTAGATAAAGCTTTCTATTTCTGTCTCTAAAACATACCATTACAGTTTGTTGTAATTGGTTTAATATTTAATACTTTCGTCCGTAGTATATGTTTTAGATTATATAGTACATTTCGTTATCCCATTTATTAACCCAGAAAAATTACCCAAAAGAAAACAACACACAAAAGTTTTAATGCTCTGTTAATGCTTATGATAACTTTTGTCTTCATTACGAATATCTATAAAACATTATCATCAAAAATACATCATACGTTTAGTTAAAAGCATCGAAAAGAAACTAATTAACATTTTCAAGTAAGAATGTCTGCCACACATTTCCGTAATTCTCAACCAAACAGTGTAGGATGAAATATTGGTAAATGGGAAATTAATGGAAGCGAAACAAGTTAAAAGAGATTAAAAATTTTATTATAAGTTAAATATATATATATACAAATATATGTATATATGTATATAGCTTTTGACTTTATATAGGTTTTTTCCATATAATGTCTTATATCGATTTAACGTTATTGGTCTTTACATTAAATTGTTTTTATATTGATGCAGGAATATATATTTTTACTTTATATTGTTTTTATATAATGCAAAAATATATATTTTTACTTTATATTGTTTTTATATAATGCAGATTATATATCAGAAATATATACTTTTCCCTTATTTTGATTCTATATAATGCTGAAATATATATATTTTTAGTTTATATTGTTTTTATATAAATGCTGATATATAGCTTTTTACTTTAAATTGTTATTGTTTCATCAGTAAAGAATTTACCCAAAATATATTTATTTTAAATAAAATTCGTCCTTACAACCTATTAATCTGTGAAATAGAGACTTATCAGAGGTGAACGTATTTCCATCTAACATCGGTTTGGAATAATAAATTGCATATCTCTACTACTTACAATAAAGAATTTTTTGTAAAAAATCTGTTTTGAGCATATAGATAAAATTAAACAAATCAAGGATCACAAGTTTTCAACCTGAACAGGTATATTTCGTATCAAATTTAAGTGGATCGTGTTCCGATGAGAGATGGTTCGTATAATTCAATTGTAGTTATTCGGCTGTCAGTCATCTTGGTTTTGATCCCAACTAAACGAGAGTAATGTAAGCCTCCTGGTAAAAATGGACTAAAATGAATTATGTTCGAGATATTTCATAATTGAAACGAAAGTTTTAGTCGAATTAAAACGATCAACAATTTTGAATTTATGTATGAAAGTTTAAAACACGACAACGTAGGCTAATAGACACTTATGTTGCATATTTGTAAAAAAAAAAAGGATGTGTCGGTATCTTTTCAAATCAAACGATTCTATGTTCTTGTTTATTTCCGTTATCTGTTTGAGTTTTATATTACAAAGACCATCGTATCTAATATATGACCAACTGGTTCTGTATGTTTGCTCGTTTTGTAATAAATATGATATCATAAAACAACAATATCTTTGTTTAAACAAAGACCCTGAGGAATTCCGATTTTATCATAATTTGCCGATATTGCATAGAGTACTTAATACAATTATTTTGAAGTTTTATTAGAATACTTAGTAACATGATCATTAATGCATGTAGGACGGATGCCCACGGTGCGCACTCATTTACTGGTCGTGTTTTAATTGTCGTCATAGTTACAACGGAAATAATCAACTATAAAATTGTCTTGTTTAAATAGCGTATTGTAGACAACTTGAATACAGGTTTTCCAACTTAAACAAATCCTCTCCTGAATTTGTTCCTCTCGAAGCATTGACTATCAGTTCATGAGTGGTGTCCTAGAATGCTGTTAAACTCTTTTTATCAAATTATATCAGAAGTAGAATTTTTTACGTTATTTATTATACAGTTGATGTATAAGATTGAGGGAGTAAGCAAGATTATGATTCCCCGAGAAGGGATATTTTTTCTAGGGCAAAGTCGATGGTATGCTGTAGCTGTTTTATTATATTGAAAAACAAGCACTGTACTCGGGGTGAAACTTCAGACGATTTTTTTTCTGTTTTTTTTGCTACTGTGAGTCTATTTATTCCTGTTTGTCTTCGTTCATCTCAGCGATCCTGAGCGCTGCCATCCCGATTAATTTGTTTATTTGCCCTGTTTGGTGAAACTTAAGATGGAAATGCTCTGATTGGCTAATATAGAACGCCCCACGAACATTTAAAGTCTCCCAACTAGCGCATCCTTTTACAGGGAAATATGGCATTTGCAGCGAATTTTAGGGAATAAGCTAATTTTGATGATATACTTTTATCAGTAGAGGTATATAGACAAAACTGCACATATATTTCTATCCGTATCTTCAGACTGCACGCGATCGTTGCAGCGGATGGATTCAACGAGAGCATAGCTTGAGTTGAATCCATCCGCTACAGCGATCAAGTGCAGTCTGATGATATGTATAGAAACATTTGTTTGGTTTTGTATTAATTACATGTTCCTTATTTATCTATAAATATGTATACACAAATTTAAAATTCCTTCCGCTTTTAACGAGGCAATAATATTTTGGATGATACTAGTTCCATTGCGAAAAGTAGTTCCGTTGAAATTTCCGTATTCAACTACAATGCAATACGACGTTACGTATTACACGGGTGTATTGAACTCTGTACTGTAACTGTATGATTACACATGCATGTAATAAAATAAACCTATCTGTTCTCTTAGATGGTTTCTAAATGATAAGTAACCAGATTGACTATTTGCAGTCAAGCAAAACAACAATACTTTTGTTTAATCAACTACAAAGTGTTTGCTTTTAAAATTTATCGAGGAAATTGTATTTATTAGTTTCCATCGCTTATAATGTCAATGGCTCCGCTCCAAAATTTCAAAGTAAAATGAAGAAATACCAATGGATATTGGAAACTTAACGTCCATTAGAATACGACAAATAGGATATAATAACGGCCTGAACATGGGGAACAACTGGAACAATTTTACGTTAGCATGCTTCACTCGTCGCAAGTGTTCCATGGAAACCTCTCGTGCTCTGTGTAAAGGCGAAGAAATCAAATCACACATTTTCAATAAATTATTAAAAGAAGTTGTGTTTGGATACAGAAACAAATTGATTAATGTTGGCATGTGAACATATGAACATTTTATATACAGAGGTAAACTACTTACTGGTTGGTTATTGACACAGGGATATCGAAAATCGCATTTGATGTCAACGTTCCGCAAATTTTATGATCGGTGTAACAGCCTTGTTTAAAGATTACTGTTTCAGTAAATGAGATATTGAGTTACCTGTTCGATAACAAATGTTGAGTCACCTGTACCAGTTGTGACGGTGATTTCTTCCTCGCCTATTTCGTTAAATTCCACTGTGGACTCACGGTTGGTGTGGTGGGTTAACAGGGGGTGAATACTCATTGGCACCTGATACCACATCTGTATTTTTAGAGGTCCATGTGTATATGTATTCTGGACACCCTGGAGATTTATACTTTGGTATCTGAGATTTTATAATCTTATATACCTGAGAGGGGCTCCATATTTACTAAGACCCCCGTATCAACCATAAAACTTCCTTAGTACAATTTCAAGCGTACAACAACGTACCTCTGTGTGAGTAGTTGACTGGAGAGTCATTGTGCTCTAAGAGTGAACAAAAACAACTATGTAGGATTCTATTTATCTAAACAGGAAATATTTATTATGATCAAGAACTGTTCAATCCAAAAGATTTATTTGGAGAACTTGTAAGGATATTTGTCTATGTCGTAACACTTGTATTGTATCGTGCTTTTGGCGGTTTATAGATAGAAGGTTTCTGTTATTAAGTATAAGTAACTATACATTTTAGTACATGTTTTTACTTTAATTATTCTATGATTAATATGGATTCTGTATCTGTATCGGAGAGAAATCGATTTTATGTCCAGAAATTATGCATACATTGTGGTTTTACACTGCTTCCAACTGATGTAATATACATGTATTTGTAAACACCATACATAATCCTAATAGCAATAGTCTCTGCACATAGGCAATAGGCAGTGATTTTGGTACAGTCGACCATTGATAGTTTATTAATTCATTTAGTCTTCCAAGATGGCATTCAATAACGTGTCCGTGAAATATTTACGTCATAAAATGACATAATTGTTTCGTGAACGCGCGTGCTGTTTGTTTTCGAGGGGATGGGCAAAGGAATTTCCGTATTGCAAACCAGTAGAAACGGGGAAATATTATTCTAATTCGTTCAAAACAGAATTTATACGTATACACGTACACATTGATATTAATCGCCGGTTATTTATTAGACCTTTAGATGTCAGTGTTTGAATTACGTTGTCTGTTAAAAACGTAATGTTCCAAAAGTTAACATTCGGGTCGGAAATTATTATGCTAATACTTATATATGTCAATAGGTTATAAACCAAGCATGTTAGAAATGCTAAGAAAAAAAGATATACATAACCGCCAACCAATACAAAACATTGATAACACGTATTGGCCTTACTTATGAATACAGTTTATATATAGATGACATTTTGGAATATTTACCATCAACTATCACTGGCAATATATAATCGTTGTAAAAGTATAGTGCATCATCTCATAACTGCGAATGGCTATTGCGGGAATGGTACGTAAAATACAGGGCGCTTGGGGAATTTGAAGCCCAATAAAAATGAAAACAGCAAAAATCAGGCAGCATAAGACATAATTATATATAAGCAAATATCTACTTTCAATGATCATTCACGGCCTTTTGAATGTCCATTCCTATGAGGCTCATTAGCTGTTCAATGCTTAACTAATTGCATGTGTAAGTAACCAGTAGAGATGAACTACCGCAAAATTTTCAAGTATATTATTACCTTGAAAATCGAAAACAATTTACAGCATTGACAGACATATGTTCCCTGTTCATGGTCCTTCCCGTTTGAGATTTGCAATTTTTCTTAATGTTGAGATCATTTGTATATCTAGTTTGTCGTATTATAATGGAGTTGCGATTATGCATTCATACTTTTCCATTTTTACTAATTCGTATTAGCACGTCATATTTATGTACCTGTCATCTTTAGTATTGACAATAACCAGAGTCCTGTATCATAAGCTGTTATCCAAAAGATTAATTTGGGGTATGTTTTTTGGTATTAAATAACGTTTTACATAAAATGAAACCCATTGTTATGGTGACTATCTCCCTCCTTTGTTTATCGCAATATCATGTCTGCCATTCATTTAATACATTTATGTTTGTACAATAACATTAATCATGTCTAAAATAACCGTCGGAGTATTAAATGCCTTTGTTGTTGTGTAGACGAAATTAAGTATATATCATTCTGATTACATTTTCACCTGATGGGTACTTTGTCTGATATTTTAACGCTTAATATGAACAAATAAAGACTGTGCGTCAGCTCTGTCATCACGGAATACGTGTTTAGTACCATATACTAAATTCTAACCTCGATACAACATAAAAAATGTCGGTAGGCTCCATCATACTGTGTTTTGTTATAACACATTTGCAGAATTTTATACTACTTCACTAACTGCTAATTTGAAAAAAAAAATATTATTAACAATACCAAAGATGTCAAAACAAATGCTTAAGACGATCGTTTTTGTCAATCAGACAACTCTAAATGTGTTGCAAAATCCGTCTAAGAGTACCCGCTGAAAAACGAATACCCTAGCTTTTGAAAAATTAAAAATTGAAATAAGAGTACCTGAGCGACTTTTACTTTAGTATAAAACAAGTAAGGCTGTGGTACCGTATCAATCGATTGACGCATGTAAAATAGCTGCGTAAAGATTACCGTACCTTATTACTTTGCTATTTTGAAAACTACCATGAACTAAAACGAGAATTTGTAAAATGTTTTTTAACTTAATCTATTCACACTTCAGTTTACATTCTCTAAACTTGTTATCAACTTGTTGATAGGCCTAATGCAAATAAATAGTAAAACACTCAATATTCACAAAGACGACAGTATCAGTATTATTTACATATTTAAAAAATCTGCTAATATATCAGATATCTAACTAAAATGGATATTGTCATCTTTCACTTGATAAAGTCCAAGGGCAGACAATTTGTGAATATTGAATGTTTTACTGTGTTTTTTTTTAGATAACGGTATTTCCGTTTGGAGTAAATTGAATTTTATTATAATACGAATATTAAACGGATTTTCCGATCGATGTGAAAATCTAAAACTGAATTGACATTGTATGGAAGTTATTACATTTATGATTTACTTATGGAGTACACCTAATCCATTTCCATTTATAATTAATTTTCCTGGATACATGATGCGTGAGTGTATACATAAACAAACGGGCTCAACATACAAAAAAAAAAAACGGAAATGCCTGGATTATTTACAATCCAAGAAGTTTTATCTATTGCCTATTCCGGATATGGAAATAGATATAGGAAAAATCCTATTATTGAAATCAAGATTTTCGGATGATTAAATGTGACTTAATAGGTTATAAAGGATTCATATGATAAATATAAATACATTTGTTTTTACTCAGTTAAAATGTAGATAACATCATTGGGGATTTCAAATTTGTTGTGGATATCCACCAAAAGCGTGCATATACGCTATAGTTCTCATCATGATATATATATATATATATATATATATATATATATATATATATATATATATATATATATATATATATATATATATATATATATATATATATACAATGCAAATATTATACACATAATACCAAAGTTATAATTCTGTAAAAAACAGAGGCCATGTTAAAATGAAGAAGAACCAATCGAAACTCAACTCTATTAGAATACGACAAATTAGTTATGTAAATGGTCTCAACATGAAGAAAAATTCCAAACGGGATAGGACCAGATGTCCGCAAGGAGTCAGATTCCTCTGTCAGCATGCCACACCCGTCGCAAATGTTACATTAAAACCTCTCGAAATGAGTGAAAAGATCATGTTCGAAAACGTCATAGGCAGGAGAAGATGGAATATTACAACTTACAAACGGGAAATCGTCGCGTGTGTCATGAATGGAGACGTGAAATTGACCATCCTTTCCAATCGAGAGCAGTAAATCTAGGTAAGAAGCAGATGTGTTGTTCTCTAGTCCTATTGATCTCAAGCTCAACAATATACATTTGACCGAGGCAATTCTGAAAAAATGTCATCAGTTGAGCTCGAATTAAATATGGATGCAAAGTTAAAAACTAAATGTATTACAAAATCCGTCTATGAGTAAAATGATGACTATAGTAGCATTTGAGGAGAATTTAAACGGTGATATCCATGAGAAATATTACTTAAGTACAAGATTATCAGCTGGTATCGAAATACAACGAATGACATCATATCGGTAAATAAACATGGATCGGGTTTTATAGATTCTGTAAAAGAGTACTTATAGACATATAACTGCTTAAGCATAAGGGTTCGAGCCAATAAAACGCATAAGTATAAATAGCACTTCTTTACATTGGTCTGTTTAGACAGCAAGCTGTTTGATGCCGAAGGCTCCAGGCAACACAATTAATGTATAAAACACAATCTATCTTTGTTTTGCTTAGCTCACAAACTGTTTGAACACGAATGCTGGACGCATTAAAACTTATGATTAATTCTAAGTAAAATTAACACATTGTAACCATGATCTGCTTAGCCAACAAATTGTCTAAACAGGAAGACTTATGAGACGATTAAACTTAAGTTTAAGGTTCGTCCTATGTATAAATTTCATACGCTTATCTAATTCTGCTTAGTCAATCATATTTCAAAATTAACTTTAGTCGATAATTTTTCAGAATTAAGGATGTCTTAAATAGTTAGGGAACATGTTCAAACAGACATGAAAACAACTCGATAAAGTATGATATTCATAAATTCTTTAGAAGAAGAGAATATTGGTTTTAGGAATTGTTAAATTTGATAGCAACATAAGTTTTGGTTTAAACCTATTTTATCGTCATAAAAACGACAATGGCATTCAACACAAGTTTTCCAACTTAGTTGTGTTTTGCCCTTTAACAAGCATATATACAGAGTTGAAATATGTGTTAACAAAATATTTTTTAAATAACAACATAAGAATGAATTGATAAACATAAAGAATAGAAAAATAAAGAGGAAGTACATGAAGCATGAAGGGTAAAAACATTATGGTATATCGTATAGAAAGATGAAAGTTGGAAGGGAGTGGAGGAGTAGACGATTAGATTGTTTCTCGTTATGAAATCAAAGACAATATTGACTAGCTCTATATTTGGCAAATTTCCGTTGTCTTATAAAATTCTGCCAATGTTTTGGTTTACAATTACAGACATACAACGTCATACAGTTAATTGATTCATTATGTTTATTTTTTCGGCGTTACTATCTATGCTTATAAATACGCGAGAAGAATGTCATATAAAAAACTGCGGAAAAGTGTTTCACAAGGTACTTAAGATATAAAAATAACAGAAATAAAAGTATAAATCTTCAGTATGTCCAGGATACAATATATAAATCACAGATACCAAAGTATTAATCTTCAGTATGTCCAGGATACAATATATAAATCACAGATACCAAAGTATAAATCTTCGGGATGTCCAGGATACAATATACAAATCACAGATACCAAAGTATAAATCTTCGGGATGTCCAGGATACAATATATAAATCACAGATACCAAAGTATTAATCTTCGGGATGTCCAGGATACAATATACAAATCACAGATACCAAAGTATAAATCTTCGGGATGTCCAGGATACAATATACAAATCAAGTGAAAGTTTGGCAAACTCAGGAAATCTAGACGTGGGATTAGGTGCCAAGACTGTAGAAGTAAGCATACACTGTTGACCGGTCACACACATTGCGAGTCCACAATCAAACTCAAATGTAATGTGAGGAATAAATGCTCGTCACAGTTGGCAAACACGACTTAACAACTGGTACCGAACAAGTAACTTAACATTTTCATTTAGAATGACAGAGTAATTACAAAGGTAAACAGGTATAGAAGATGAAATGGGTACCCAATTGTTTGATATTTGCATTCAGTACAACATTTGGAATGGATAAAACACAATCTAGATATCGCTTGCATGTATCACTTTAATGTCATTTTGGTATACATTGCTAAATTATGGTTAAGTAATTTTTGTGACAACTGTAGGCATGGAAAATGTATTTCATGAATTTATAAGTTTTAACTGCAAATCTTGATTAAAAGTGTACGTAAGTTTCATATATTGTAATTACATTTGTAAGAACATAATGGTAGTATTTAAGGAATATAAATCCATTTTTTTCAGATATAACTAGTCTTTCAAGAGATTGTAAAACGAAGAATTTACAATTGAATCTGAAATAAAACGGATGACTGCGACAATACTCGGCGCAAATAATTCAAATTGTATGACTTCGGTTGTCAATACATAATTTCCGTCGAATTATCGGAGTAAACTTACTCATTATTATTCTAATACGACGTGGACACATTTCATTCAATTTTTTTTTCTAACTTCAAAGACGATCGTGTTTATACGCACAAACACCAAAGCCTTATAATGATTGCAACATGATGGGGTCATGAATTTTGACGCCAACAAGATGATGTTTGGGTAGGGTATTGGTCCTTGGATTGATCAGGAATGTATGTGAGTTGGTATGGTGGTCGCCAAGTCGGACACGTGAGTTTTCTCCGGATACTCTGATTTAATCCCACAGCAAAGACCCCAGCACGCCAATATCAGGGCCAACCAGAAACCTTTATATAAGTTAAACTAACTTGTTTGTTAATTGTTGTAAAAGTATTAAGTTTAAACTTTAAATGGCGGTTGATTGCATTCAGTGTTCGAGTTCACGTTGATCGTCCGAACAACCACTACTTTCCCGACCACTGTTAGTGTTGTTTGAGGGAAATCAGGGAAAGTAATTCACAAATCATAAATAAACGTATACATTTACGTATATGCTCATATGAATTTATCCACGTTTCTGACACCCCGTATATATGAAGTCAAAATACCTTGTTTTCGTTTGTTTATTGTTGTTTAACGTCCCACTCAAGAATCTTTCATTCATATGGAGACGTCACTAAATGCCAGTGAAAGGCTTCAAATTTTGGCCTATGCTCGGCACTTACAGCCATTGAGCAGTGATGGTTGTTTAACGTGCCGACACCTACTGTGACACGAGACCTCGGTTTATACTTAGTTTTCAAAGTAATGCATAAAATTGGTCAATATTATCAACAACTTACCAAGATTATAGATTTGTCGATTAGAATTCATCAGTTAAGCTCGGAATTAACATAAACGTATATTTGAGAGAGAGAGAGAGAGAGAGAGAGAGAGAGAGAGAGAGAGAGAGAGAGAGAGAGAGAGAGAGAGAGAGAGAGAGAGAGAGAGAGAGAGAGAGAGAGAGAGAGAGAGAGAGAGAGAGAGAGTATACGGGTTTCATTAAACTATTTTATCCTTACATCTGAATAGAATTATACCCAACTTTACATCTATAGGGTATATATACATATTTCTCTAGAAATGTGTTATTTCAATAATGCCGACAATGTCAACATAAACCAACATAATATCCAGGTCATTCTAGTGATATATTTACGACGTTAATAAATTACAATAATATCTACAATCCAATCTTTACAAAAAACGTTGCACTTGATCATTGGAAGCAACCCCTTTCTACACGAACCGAAAATACTGCATTATACCATACATTCGATGATTTTCGAAATATTAATCTTAAAATGTGTATCCAATTTTATCGTAAACAATGCAGAAAATAAAACAAAATTGTTTCATCATTATAAATATTGCCCAGTTGTCCAGGTTACTCTTAGACGGATTTTGGCTATACATTTAGATGAAATTTTATTATTTGACCTTGTATGATACCACTCTCTCTAGAAAATGAGCAACTGTTTCACATTGAAGCTCAACTTATGAAATCTAATTGACAGAAAAGATTGAAGGTCTTGAACATTATAACTTTATCTTAAAAGCAACATCACAGTTAACAGATTTTAATATTTATGTTTTGTTCCAAACAATCATTAAATGACAGGGAAAACTTAGTTCTATATCTATTTTATATCAAAATGTTTTTTTTTCACAAACATATGAGACAGACAGTTACCATCTTGGTTAATATGTAAAAGCATCAAAACAATTATATAATAACATTTGTAATACGCCAAACCTTTATTTCTGTTTTGTGAATAACAAACTCGTATACATGTCTTCAAACAACGTTATAAATGCACAACATCCACACTGCAGAAAACAGTACATCATTATGAATGTTGTTTTCTATCGTATATTAGGTGTGGGTGTTTATAAACTTGTACCTTTTTCCATCGGTAAAATGTTTTTCATGTTGTTTTCGACTACTGTTAACCACAGCATTGTAATTTGATACCTAATTGGTCGCACGACAATCGATATTCGCTTATGTAGGTCATGAAATTAAGCATCATTTTATCGGAAACATACCACATCTATACTGTAAAATGATATCGTGGTGAACAATCGTTAGCCAAAAAAGTTTGGTATCTGGAAGAGAGCATTTATAGTACATGAACAATCACAGTGTATTTTAGTAGATTAAATTGTTATAAATAAGTCATGATTTCATGTAGGATTAAAATTGCACTACGGTTATATTAAGACAGATCAACTAGTAATGATTTCATATAGGACTAAAATTGCACCACGATTGTTTTAAAACAGTAATGCTATGAATCGACCAATAGTTCTGGTAGAAAATTGTGATTCTTTCAAATAAGGCTAAAGATAAAACAGAACAATGCCAGCCATTTTCATATGGCAATATAAAAACCTCAGATACCAAAGCATAAATCAATAGAATGTCCAGGACATAGATACAAATCCGGTAAAAATGGACAAACACGGACCTCTGGTAACCTAGAGGTGGGATCATCTTATAGATGGTTTTTACAGTCAAGTAGATGCATGACGATTTACATGTTATACAATGTTGTGCCATTTGCGTGTGTGGCATTGGTGGTGATATATATACATGTCAGCAGGACAATATTCAGACAGACTAGTGACAAATGACTATGACTAAATAAGAAGCATTTACCCCTGTCTATGACTAAATAAGAAACATTTACCCCTCTCTATGACTAAAGAAGAAGCATGTACCCCTGTCTATGACTGAATAAGAAGCATGTACCCCTGTCTATGACTAAATAAGAAGCATGTACCCCTGTCTGTGACTAAATAAGAAGCATGTACCCCTGTCTGTGACTAAATAAGAAGCATGTACCCTGTCTTTGACTAAATAAGAAGCATGTACCCATGCCTATCACTAAATAAGAAGCATATACACCTGTCTGTGACTAAATAAGAAGCATGTAAACATGTCTATGACTAAATGAGAAGCATGTACCCCTGTCTGTGACTAAATAAGAAGTATGTACCCCTGTCTATGACTACATGAAAAGTATGTACCCCTGTCTATGAAAACATCAAAAGTATGTACCCCTGTCTATGAAAACATCAAAAGTATGTACCCCTGTCTATGACTACATAAGAAACATTTACCCTTGTCTATGACTAAATAAGAAGCATGTACCCTGTCTTTGACTAAATAAGAAGCATGTACCCCTGTCTGTGACTAAATAAGAAGCATGTACCCCTGTCTATGACTAAAGGAGAAGCATGTACATTGTCTTTGACTAAATAAGAGGCATTTACTCATGTATATGACTACATAAGAGGCATGTGCCCCTGTCTGTGACAACAAAAGAAGCATGTAAACATGTCTGTGACTATATAAGAATCATGTATCCCTGTCTATGACAAAAGAAGAAGCATCTACCCCTGACTGTTACTTACTAAGAAGCATGTATCCCTGTCTGTGACTAAAGAGAAAGCATGTACCCCTGTCTATGACTAAAGACGAAGCATGTACCCCTGTCTATGACTAAATAAGAAGCATGTACCCCTGTTTATGACTAAATAAGAAACTAATTGCTTCTATGTTATGCTATTGTTATGTTATACTTATAGGTTTCATCAGGGCTACAGACGGATATCATGTCGCACCGTATTAAAGAGATATATTTACACAGTATTCTTCGTGCTGTTGTGTTTTGCATGAGCTAGTTTATTTATGCTCTCTTTAAAATACCAAAGTGATTAATTCATCTCGATAATGTTCGGTTCGGTTTACTATATTTCAATAAAAAGGTGTTAAAGAGACATAATATAAATGAAGAACAATGTCAAAAGTAAGTGCTCAGATTTATAGTCCTGTCCCAAAATTGCTTTTGGGGGACATGCTGTGTTTGCTCTATGGATGATGATGATGATGATGATGATGATGCTGATGATGATGCTGATGATGATGATGATGATTGTGGTTATTATAATAATAATAATAATAATAGTTATTATTATTATTATTATTATTATTATTATTATTATTATTATTATTATTATTATTACACACACACACACAGACACACACACACACACACACACACACATATATATATATATATATATATATATATATATATATATATATATATATATATATATATATATATATATATATGTGTGTGTGTGTGTGTGTGTGTGTGTTTGTGTGTGTGTGTGCGTGTGATATACTTGTAGACAATTTTTCTCGGAAACTACGGACAAATTCTAATGAAACTTCATACAATGATAGGTTTGGGTGTGCAGATTTGCATAATGTATGTTATGCTGTCATAAAAAGATAGCTGTCTATGGCAAATCGAGGCTTCTGTCGAAATTTAAATATTGTCCGATTTGATTAAAATTTTAAAAATTATGGGTGTCAATGGATTACAATGGTATGGGTTTCGTTGTCGTCTATGGCAAATTGGTAAAAATTTCAACATTGTCGGATTTGATGAAATTTGGAATTTATGGGTATCAAAGGATTGCAACTCCAATGGTATTGGTTTTGTTGACATATATGGCAAACTGAATTTGATGTTTACAGCTATCATCGATTGTGAGTTAAGCCTTATGACTTTTATTTCCTCAAAATCTGTGAAGAACAATTGCACATCGGTATGCTGTCATTCGGATGAGACAGTGAAAACCGAAGTCCCTTGTCACAGTAGGTGTCAGCACTTTAAAGATCCCTCACTGCTCAATGGCATAAGTACCGAGCATAGGTCAAAATTTGAAGCCCTTCACCGGCATTTGGTGACGTCTCAATATGAGTGAAAGATTCTTGAGTGGGATGTTAAACAACAACAAACAAAGAAACAAACACATTGGTATGTAAAAAATGCAGGTTGATATCAACATGACTTAATTCATCATTTGGGGACAATATGTAACAGTACCCTGTTACAATTAGTCCATGTGTTTCTTTGCTTTAAGTTATATTTTATCACTAAACTAGTTATGTAAATAAAGTATTGTCTGAGACGTATTATCAACCAGAGACTTATATCATGCTTGTAAAGATTAAAACGTCGCTCCTGGCTAAGGAAATATTTATTACATTGATTGTTAACAGTCTTAAACGAAAACAGTGTCTTAAATTACACACTTTGGTACTGAAACACAGTTTTATTGCATTCTTTATTAACGAAACTTTCGTTTTGTCTTGATCAATTTCTAGCACTTCTCCAGCTTTGTATTACTGAAGCGTCAGTTTCACAAAACCCAGTCATCAGAAATAACTCTATTATAAACCCGGTCTTATTTACGACTTCCAGGACGGGTAGCATCCATTAGTTCAAGCACATCATGTTTTCTTTTTATGAATGTTATAAATATAATACCAAAGTTACAGTTTTACGAATATAGGCAAACAATAAATAGTTAAGACGAACAACTGTAAAAACTCCCGCATTAATCTTAGATAAATGTAAAGTTACGACAGAAAACAACACATTTCTCTGTAATCTGTAGCATAATTTAAATAAATGTTCCTCGAAGAATGACAGAATTTAGTGTAATAAAAGAAATAGAATTAACTCAATGATCACTAGACATTTAGAAATTTTGAAGGACTTGAGAGTGACGACGACGACGATGATGATGATGATGATGATAACGTTTATCATTATTATAATTATCTGTAAAACATAATTATTTACATATTATTTTATTTCCAATACAGTCTGCAGCCAACAAAAGAAATAAAAAAGTTAATTACATATTTTTTGACAGAAACTGTTTTAACACAAAGAATAAGGAGTTAATGAACAGTAATATCAGTTTTATTATTTTTTAACATAATAAAACATATCAATCGTTATTGTACCCGACATACATTATATATAAATAGATATTATTATTTACTGAAGAATAATTTATATATATATATATATATATATATATATATATATATATATATATATATATATATATATATATATATATATATATATATATGTGTGTGTGTGTGTGTGTGTGTGTGTGTGTGTGTGTGTGTGTGTGTGTGTGTGTGTGTGTGTGTGTGTGTGTGTGTGTGTGTGTGTGTTAGTTATGGATGAACGAATAATATTATCATGTCTACATTGCTGGCCTCTAGGGAATATTGATAAATAATTGGATTTTTATATCACAGTTCAATCCACATATATATGATCATATTGCAGACAAATATTATTTTTATCTGAAATATTTGTCTTAATAAACCACGGTAGTAGATCATCAATAGTCTGCGGACAATAATTGTACAATAAGTGTTGTCTATAATGAACGAACACACACACACACACACACACACACACACACACACACACACACACACACACACACACACACACAGAGGGAGACAGATATACATGTATATATATATATATATATATATATATACAAAGCATTAGAAACAACAACTCTATATATTCTAGGTGTCGGATAAAAGATACATTTATATATATATATTATATATATACATATAAAGCACGACAACATTGAAAATTTTTCATGAAACTTGGATCACACATGACACTAATCTGCGTAGATAAATCATACATAAAGCACAAATACGGAAATAACAAGGCACCTACAACCTCAGCATGCACCGGCTGGTGTTCCAACTCTCGACCTACGGCAACCACCGCTTGGCATGCATACTCGATGCCCTAATCACTTGACTATCTACGCATTCACAAAAATGAATGTTTCGATAACGGTGAGTAGAATTCCGAACAAAAGATCGGTCGTAAAGATATAGGTGAAAGGTGTTTATTCAAATGTAAATGACAATGGATCGATGACGATGCATGTAGAGACATACAAGTATGTTCAAAGCATAATTGTGCAAAGAATGGACTATGAAATACACGGTTTTAACTGTTTGTGGCGTCAAAGCCTTTGGGGAACATCATTTGCTCACACAAACGAATCTTCATATGTCAGTTTCACAAGAGCAATAACTGTAAATAATCATTGATCAACAAATGTTTAAGATATTCAACAATAAGAATTGTATAGTCATTGGTATTTCTGATGTTTCTTAAAATTGTTTTTATGTGTAGAAACTACAATACTGATGTATTTAACCATGACACTATAACATTATTATGGTTGATAATGCGCGTGTTAATTAGTTATATTATACATACAGGAGTCTTGACTTATCGTTCTCCAGCAAAATATTTTCATTTTTTAACCTGGTGTTCGAATGACCTAGATATAACGGGTGATAACGATATAATTTATATAGTTAACGATAATTAGTTTGTTCCCATCTACCATGACGACAACGATTTGAAAAGGAAAGATAAACATATATATTAAATCAATAATGTACGGAATAAAGAATTTAAGAAGCCATTTTTAATAGATGAAAATCAATGTTGAACTCCGTATTGTTGATTTATCTTCTGTTTGGTAATTTGAAATGGCTTCTATTTTATTTTTTAACACATGTATACTGGCTGTTCACATCGTATAACCCACGTGAACTGTCAAAATTAATGCTATGGTTCAATGAACATAAAAAACTTCATAATCATTTCGTATAAAATTATACAATTTTTAAGTCAACACAGATACAAAATCTAAAACATGTAAAAAACACAATGCCCGTAAATGGCATATCATCACATTGTGTGAATGCACGGAAATGAGGAGACGTTGCTTTGGTTTTAGAGAGATAAAAACTTTAATTCTTAAAATAGGATAACAGACTTGTTGAATAAGGGATACAATTGATCCCATAACTAAGTTTTTTATAACATTAGATCTGTCACAAGCGTTCTCATTCGATTAGATACTCCTCGTAGTGACGAATCAGAAATTGTCGTAGGAGTTGCACGTAGAAAAGGCTTCTTTTTCAAGTCGGAACAACAACCATTACATCACTCAACCAACCCCTCTCCAAATACAAAATATAGTTGACGTCACATTTTACAATATAAAAATAAAACAGATACCAAAATATTTAAAATCGTCCGGAGGTTCAGGAGACAACATACATTTCTGGGTCCAAAGTCAACAAATTTACTCAATATTTAAGCTCAACTAACCTTTCATGCTTTTAAGGTAAAAACACACAAAATTTATTCTGTAAATGCACCTGTTTGTATATTGACGGTATACTATTCTAAATAATGAATAAATATTGCTCATTGAGAGAAATACAATGAAGATATTTGAGTACTTAAATATTTTGCGCCAGACTCAACGTATTTGTTCATTTTTACGGGTGAATTATGATTGTGATGTAAAAAATTTTATGTGAGTGATAAAAAATAATAATGTTTCTTAACCACTCGAACCAAAAGGTTTTACAAACGATTATAATCAAAAAGATGAAATAACAGTTGAGCTTGAGCACAGCTACATTTTTCTTTTTATTTAGGGGCTTCCGAATGAAGTCCACTTGATATTAAAAAAGAAACAGGTTGGCTGATAAAGGTGCACAATCGGTTCCCATTGTAATGCCGACGTTTTTGCTGACAGACCTGGTCTCTAAACATTACATATATATTGTATATTAGAAAATCAAGATTTTATTATCAACTTCGGCGTATTTTGTGTTGAAACATAGATGCTTTTAAATGAAAACATATGACTAGATATTTAAATTTCCGGGTACCATTTTTTGTGAAAAAAGTCTACCTTTTAATTCATCAGACAGATATGCTGTATAAATACTTTATAAATGTTGCAGGTTTTGACACTATGAATTTTAGAAAAATATTTTAGTATCCACATCCGATTCAGATAGCTTCTGGAATAAGCAACTATGCTGTAATACTCACAGAAAGAAAGTGTTCCTATTGAAGGGCGTCTCAACAGATAAATACGTTTGTAGAAAAACAAAACAAGAACTGGATCAATCGGAACTGAATTTTAGTTCACATTTTTTGACAGCTACATACAACCAAAGGAAATATGATTAATAAGATAAAATCAATATGAATATTCCTCAACGTCGTTTATGGGTAAATAGAAATCTTAAGAATTATACGAAAAACACTTTATTTCATTACTTTCCTGTGAAATTAATTATATATCCAGCACACCCCTTTTGACTGTAATATTTATTTCTGCGAAATCAATAGATAATACTATGTATTTGATTCTATCTGTACTCAAATTTAAATGTGTTAAAAACCATCATTAAATTGACATAGCATTGATCTTTTCACTTCAAAAACGAGTGATTGATGGCAAGGAAATATTTTTATGAAACGACAAAGTCACGGTTGTTTTAACTTGTAACATGTTATGATGTAAGATTGGTAATAAACTATTTCTTAAATGGTCCACCAAAAGCTGATATCCCGAAGCAATAGGTTTCACGGAAATTGCCATGACATTTCAAATTTGTCGTCTTTCTTTCTATTGCAAGGCGTTTCATTCAGAGAGAGAGAGAGAGAGAGAGAGAGAGAGAGAGAGAGAGAGAGAGAGAGAGAGAGAGAGAGAGAGAGAGAGAGAGAGAGAGAGAGAGACAAACATACAGACACACTCGCACACGCAAGCACACTCAAAAACACATACACAGTCAGAGAGACACGCAGTCAGAGAGACAAAGACAGAACACACACAGATATATATATATATACATATATATATATATACAAAACACGGATACCACTACGGCATTGAACATTTACCATGAACTTGGGATCAGAATGATACTTTCTGCGTAAATAGACCATATATAAAGCACAAATACAGAAATAACAAAACGTATCTCTACGACCGAGTTCTGATGTTCGGAATTCTCTCACTGCTATCGAAACATTCAGTTTTGGTGAATGCGTAGATGGCCAAGTAGTTAGGACGTCGGACATTGGGGTCAGGCGGTTCTTGCCGTAGGTCGAGTGTTCGAACCCCAGGCGTGGATGGAGAGTTTTTAGTTGCCATGTTATTTCTGTCTGTGATATATATATATATATATATATATATATATATATATATATATATATATATATATATATATATATATATATATATATATATATATATATATATATATATAAACAGGGCCAACAACTCTTGTAAGTTGATACTCGTTAGTTAATTTTTAAAAGATAAGAAGATAAGACACTCGGTAATCATCGTGTCTTTTCTTTTTGAAAATTAACTAGAGTTTGAAATACATGATAATCAGCTTACACTCGTTATGGAACTTCTATTTCTTAATTATGTCGTTGACGTCCGAATTTCACGATAAAGATGTACAGTTTATAAGCAGTTTGTCGAAAGACTTTTCTTAAATGTTTTCCAATGGTTACTCTGGAATAACTAATTCAAAAATGATTGATTTTTGTAGCGATTTACCAGTTTTATCCATTGATTATAATCGTTGTTTCGTTTCATGCTGACAATGGACTTATATCGCGTGTTAACAATCAACAGAGGATGGTCTGTATCTGCATATTCTTGTAGGCCTACTCCGCTGATCACTGTTTTGTCTATTTATCAGCTACTTCTATATATTGCCTCACCTCCCTGGCTGTTGTTTGGTCTGTTTGTGCCCTATCTCTTAATATTGTCTCACTTCAATTACCAGCAATTAGTCTGTTCGTCCACTATCTCCAATGGCCACCGTTTAGTCTGTTTGTCCACTATCTCCCTATATTGTCTTACTTCTATGACCACGTTTTGGTATGTTTGTCCACAATCTACTGTTTGTCCACTATCTCTCTATATTGTATCACTTCTATGACCACGTTTTTGTCTGTTTGTGCACAATCTGTCTATATTGTCTCACTTCGATGACCACTAAGTAGTCTGTTTGTCCACTATCTCTCTATATTGTATCACTTTCATGACCACGTTTTGGTCTGTTTGTCCACAATCTGTCTATATTTTCTCACTTCGATGACCACCGTGTAGTCTGTTTGTTCACTATCTCTCTATCTTGTCTCACTTCTATGACCACGTTTTGGTCTGTTTATCCACTTTCTCTCTATCTTGTCTCACTTCTATGACCACGTTTTGGTCTGTTTATCCACAATTTCTCTATATTGTGTCACTTCTATGACCACGTTTTGGTCTGTTTATCCACTATCTCTCTATATTGTCTCACTTCTCTGACCACGTTTTGGTCTGTTTATCCACAATTTCTCTATATTGTGTCACTTCTATGACCACGTTTTGGTCTGTTTATCCACTATCTCTCTATATTGTCTCACTTCTATGACCACGTTTTGGTCTGTTTATCCATAATTTCTCTATATTGTGTTTCTCTATGACCACGTTTTGTCTGTTTATCCACTTCTCTCTATATGTCTCACTTTCTGACCACGTTTTGGTCTGTTTATCCACTATTTCTCTATATTGTGTCACTTCTATGACCATGATCCACTATCTCTCTATATTGTGTCACTTCTATGACCACGTTTTGGTCTGTTTATCCATAATTTCTCTATATTGTGTCACTTCTATGCCCACGTTTTGGTCTGTTTATCCACAATCTCTCTATATTGTCTCACTTCTATGACCACGTTTTGGTCTGATTGTCCACTACTCAGTATATGACTGACAGTAAGTGATAGCAATGATTTACTCACCTCTTTATATCGGTTAAAATAAACTTTTATAAGGACCCTACGTGATAAACAAAGTTATTTACATGTGGACATTTGTTTCTTTCAGTTTGATTGTTGTTTTACATCAAGAATTTATATTGAGAAGTCAACAGCTTTAGGTGAGGTGCTACAATTTTGGTGTGTGCTATGAGCTGACGCCAATGAAGTCAGGTTGTGACCGATCGACAGGGGATGCTTACTCCTCCATGGCACCTGATCCCACCTCTTGGTTTCCAGAGGTTCGTATTTGTCCATTTTTACCGGATTTGTATCTATGTCCTGGACTTTCTATGATTTATACTTTGGTATCTGAATTTTTTTATATTCATTTATCTGTCATGCACTCCGCGGCACGCGACCTCGGTCTTAGTCTCATCGAAAAGACTAGTGACTTTCATTTCGGATGCTGAGCGTTTGTAGATTAATCAAATAATGCAATGCCATTTTAAATGCCAGAAAGCAGTATGTATATATATACAAATATGGTGAACACGGACATCTTGAAATGCAAAGATGGGAGCATGTGCCATGGAGGAGTAAGCATCCCTTGTTAACCGGTAAAACCCGAAGTGAGTCCACAACCAAATTCAAATGAAATAGTTACAGATTTTCTACAGAATAACAGGATCAAATGTTTGTTTACACCACTTACACACAATGGACAGGACAAAGTTGAACTTGTTGAAGTCAAGCTGGTGATTCAGTAATAGATTAATCATATTTAAAGCTTTGGAAATGTTTATATCCATTGTTGTAAAGTATAACATAACACATATATCTTATCGATCCAAAATATTCTCAATGGGTTATAGCCAAAGAATTATAACTGTGGTAGGAACTAATATACTATCCTCTGGTTTCATTCCAGATTGATTAAGTATCCAAAAAATAAAAAAATATAAAATTGCAAATGCAATAAATCACAAATGTTTTGAATTTTTCCATTAGGCATTAGAACTCGTCGACTTTGCAATTATTGTCAAATATGTTTTAGTGTTTTAAGACACAAATGGAATTTCTTTTATTGGAAAATTGTTTTTATCATACATGAGCAATTACTTGTTAGTCCTTCAAAACGGCTGTTTTCATAATTTGTGATAGACCATTAAAGCAGGTTTAACGGTTAGTACGTGCTTTCAATGTATCAAATATTGTAAATATAGTACCAAAGATATAATGCTCTAGTCGACCGTTTCTGTCAATAAGACTTCATCAGTTGAGCTCTAGTTTTAAATAGATTTTCTAAAGAAAATGTGGTATAATACATCTAGATGCATAGCCCAGTTCGTCTAATTGTAAGCACTGTAAACAGATGACTATCTTAGGTTTTGCTTTTTTGAATAATTAGAACTGTAGAAGAATCAACAAGGCGATTTGTTTATTACAAACATACGTGATATCAATAGATTATATCACTAGCTATCGTGTGTGTTATACAAATTCTCATCCACAAAAGTTACGGATTTTAATCCAGAGCGAAGCTTAACTCTGTATATTAGAAGGAAATGTGTAATAAACACACAACTAAAGAAAATACAATATGAAAACTTTGTTTAATATGAAATCAAGTTTCTCATGAGAATTGGTACTCTTATCTTTTTTCCCTCTCTTCAAAAGGATATCTATTGATTTTACGTTTACTTAATTAATTGAATTAATGTCTATAGTATTTTGCTCATTTTAAATAATTACGATATGACGGATATATATGAAGTCATTACAATTCAATAATCCCTTGATATGAGTGTACAAAAGATCCTCTACTTAATCTACTAATCACCAAGGGAACACGGAGGGAACAATGCTTAGGGATATATTCTCCTGTCGTAGACTCCTTTCTGATATTTATTTTTTTCACAACAAAAATCAAAATGTTGGCATCATTATTGTTTATTGGCAGACAGCGCCACAGGACGAGAATTGGTGTTTAAGCCATAGCTTAAATATAGCTTAAAGATCAGTAAATGTGCAGCGTACTTATCCATCTAAGTACTTTGTAAGGCTAGATATCAATGAGACAACACTGTGTTACAACATTGAATTAAGATTTAAAAAAAACATTTATGTAACTTTGATATGTCAAAAATCAGATCTGTTGTGAGGTTATCCTAGACTTTGAACGGCAAAGTAATAAAGCTGTATTTTACAGATGACTTGACTCTATCTTACAGATCAAAGGAAGGTAGGAAAACGAACCAACATCAAGTCACAGGAAATTAACTAAAATGAATAATACCTAATAAGGTTGAGTGTAATGATTTGTAAAATTTCAGAAAAAATAATGAAATTGATTATAGATTGATGTTACAAAACATTTTCATCAAGTCAATAGAACTGATGACGCATTATATTTACCATGGTATCTAACCTGAGTATAAATGTCAACCCCACATATAACAGAGACATTTTCTGACTTGATGTAATGGACCCTTGAGCTAAATGGCGATTGTTCCTAAACGCAAAAGAATATATATATATATATATATATATATATATATATATATATATATATATATATATATATATATATATATATATATATGACGAACACAACACAGCTAATTTGAAGTTTAATTGTGTGCTGTTACAATTTTATTTTTATATATTTTTTTTTGTTGCCCAGTTTCCAGATCCCCGGATATTTTGCATTACTTCCACATTTTCCTTATTACATTAAGGAATTTAGTCTTTTGTTTCATATTATTCTATAACAAATTTCAATCACTTGCAACTTTGTTTACTAGTATCAGTATGACGCCTCGGTGAAATTAAGGGTGAATTTATTGACAATTTTTGGTTACGGGTTTTGAAGTTATGCAGTTAATCACAGGTTTGTATTTTCTGAACAACAGACATGTTAGAACTTAAGATGTGTATCACTGTTTGAGTAGGGTTAGTGTACACTTTGTCGAGTTTTAGAGAATCCGAGTTTAGTGTACATTTTGTCGAGTTTTACAGAATCTGAGTTTAGTGTACACTTTGTCGAGTTTTACAGAATCCGAGCTTAGTGTACACTTTGTCGAGTTTTACAGAATCCGTTTTTAGTGTACACTTTGTCGAGTTTTACATAATCCGAGTTTAGTGTACACTTTGTCGAGTTTTACAGAATCCGAGTTTAGTGTACACTTTGTCGAGTTTTACAGAATCTGAAACAGTATCTAAATTTCTTAAAAAAGAGGATTGATTCACCCGTCTCATTACTGCTACGTCTTTGCCGCAATCTTTGTATGCTTTGGACTACATGTAAACCACTGCAACCACCTCAGGAGGTAGTTTGGTCAGTTTCCCCAACGGGGTTTGAATTGTTAGCGATAAATTCGAAAACCGAAACTAGATTCAAACCATTTCCGTGCAAAAATGGAAGACTTACAAATCAATTTATAACACAGAACCAGTCTATATTTTAGCAGTAGTTATTAAAATCAGAAATTAAAGATACAACAGAATCAAGCACACACGCTTCATACTTAGACATTTTACTTAATATAGACACAGACGGGGAATTCGCAACTAAGCTATACGACAAACGCGACGATTTCGGCGGCTTTCCCATCGTAAATTTTCCACATTTAAGTAGTAATATCCCTCAGTCACCCGCATATGGAGTTTATATTTCACAAATGATCTGATATGCCAGGGCGTGTACAACGTATGAAGATTTCATATACAGAGGTAAACTACTCACTGACGAATTATTGACACAGCGATATCGAAAACTGCGTTTAATGTCAACGTTCTGCAAATTTTATGGTCGGTTTGCGATTACTCTGTTTCACTAAGTGAAATGTTGAGTTTCTTTTTCGTTGGCGGTTGTTGAGACGTCTGTACCAATTGTGACGAGGATTCCCTCCTCACGTATTTCACGGACTTGACTGTGGACTCACGACGGGTGTGACTCGTCGACAGGGGATGCTTACTCCTCCATGACACCTGATCACACCTCTTGGTTTCCAGAGGTCTGTGTTTATCCATTTTTACCGGATTTGTATCTATGTCCTGGACATTCTATTGATTTATACTTTGGTATCTGAGATTTTTTTGTACTGAATTATCACCAATCCCGATACACTAACCGGTGGAGTTAAGTCATATACCGAATCATCACCGTGCCCGATACCCTAATCATCCGAAAAAAATCTTATCAGTTAATAATAAGTTCCAAATCCATATTTATGTTGCAGACATCATATAGCTATTATGGCGCAAGCATGCCATGACACAATTACAATTCGTTTATATAAACGAATTTGCCTATATATTTAGAGGTATCATTTGCCTTGTATGATACCACCTTCTCTTTATATAATACACATCTATTTTAAATCGGAGCTCAGCTTATGAAGTCTAATTGAGCTTTATAATTTTGTATTTTGTTTATAATATTCACATAGCGAGTCCTACTTAAATGAATGTCCTAATTCACCTTAATGAGTTATGGACTTTGTGCAGACATAAAATATAATGTTCCCAATCTAACCATTAATTAGCAGTTACTTGCTCAATTTGTCTCCATTTTCCTCTCGATTTATACGCATCATTAAAAAGAAAACACCTTCCTGAAAGTTATCGTTTGTAAAGGGTATTCTTTACTGATTACTTGGTAATGATACAGTGTAAATGCATGTTGCTTCATTTTCTCTGCCTTTCTTAATGTTTTTTTTTCTTTTATGTTGTACAATAGCACAATAATACAATTTCATTTATAAAATGAAGAGTTTTCATTAGTTAAAGGTATTTGATTGTGAGCTACCATTTACAACGTTATTGATATTAAGGGAAAATTTTGGTTAGTTATTTCATGAATTTTCAAACTTTTTAAAAAAAATATATAGATTTTAAGGAGGTGTTAAACAACTGACTCCCAAATTCAATTTTCTTCATTTTGTCTAATAATACTTCACTTTGATCTTTATTGAAATGCAAGCTATGAAAAAAATTATCCGCACAATTTTGAGAAAAAGTACATTGAACATCTTCCACCGAGGAATATATAGGATTAACTTGGAAAGTGTCAACAGGTCAATCTAATTTCGTGTTTACTGTGCCAGATATGCCATTTTCTCTTAAAAATTGACAATTTACAAAAATCTGTAAATTCAATTTCCCCAAAAATATTTTCATAATCCTTAAGGTATTATTTAACATTATGAATATGAAAAGACTTTATCCACAGAAATACAAGATATTGTCAACCAAACTTGACTATTGTGACACAATAGTTACAGCGAGTTTGTTATTTTTCTAGCACGACTAAAATTTGAAAAATAGATAAGTAAATACTGAATATGTACTAACTGTTGAAAAATTAGCCTAATGACATTTTAAATGAAAAATTTTCCTTAAAAGTGTCAATCTTGCAGCTAGGGGCGTCATTACGATGGTTACACCCGTCATCCAAGTAAATAAGTGTCATCAATGTAATTTACCCGACACGGCACTTTTAGTCAAAATGAACTCACAACTATATAGGCCGTCAAACATTTTTGTCGTTATGACATCACAATCCAATGAAGTTAGAAAGCACAATAAACTTACGTCAATTTTAACCGAATGCATTCCGAACGCTCAGAATTATTTGGATAGTGTTTAATTTGTCCTTAAATTGAAGAAGAATACCCTGGGTGATACAAAAAATTATCATCAAATTTTTCTTAATATTTTGCATACTTATTCATAATGAATGTATGAATTAATAGAATGATTCTTCTGGCACATTTGTGGGTATATAAGGCATATTTACATATGCAAGAGTTATGCCCTTTTCCAGAATTTGATTCTTTTCACCAACTGTCCTATTTATTATTAAAAAACAATCATTTGTTTACAAAACTCATATTTTCTAGCTTACTTGTTAAAATTTGATCAAATGCCATGATATCAATGTGTTTTTATGCTTTTATTAGAGTTGGCAGATAAACAGGAAAAAATATTGAAAGTTGTAACCCCCAAAATACCAATTTTTTTTATAACACTTAAATCTTGAATTCGGTCACTGTAAAAAATTTAGTTATCATTTTCTTTTTTTTTGTAAATGATCAATTCAGAATGGTTAACAATTATTTAGAGTCAATGAAACAAGTTGTGGGTATATAGCAAAGAAATAACACCTTGAAGTATTCCGAAATTGAGTATTTTTTGACAAAAAAAGATTTTAATATAAGACTGTACCACCATTTGACCTTGAGTGTGACCTTGAACATGACTTTGACCTTGACTGAGCGATGCACCTCATCACAATGGACCTTTCCTGTAAGTTTCAAAAATAATTTATGTCAAAATGTAGCTGTACCCAGAGAAACAGACAGAAGGACAAAAGATGCCAGACAATTTGAGGCTGTGTTTCATAGCTGAC
This sequence comes from Atrina japonica, assembly GCA_030159075.1. Lineage (NCBI taxonomy): Eukaryota > Metazoa > Mollusca > Bivalvia > Pterioida > Pinnidae > Atrina > Atrina japonica. Next base: position 90,033 of record BROG01000086.1, on the reverse strand, counting down.
ACAAGAAACACATGACCGTTAAAATTTATTTTGTCACAAAGAACAACTTAATTTACCTCTTGATGTGAATTGACCATTCAATTTATATCTTTTGTGCACAAACGTCTGTCATTTTGTTTAGATTGCCAACATCAGTTCCAATTTATATTACTATGTTGATATTCTGGTCACGTGACCAAGTGTCCTTTTCCCGTTTATCATTGTTTGGTCAAATTCTACGCTTTTGGGTTTATTTGTAATGTACATACATCTATATTTTGTCGTCCAAAGGGGTATATGGCATTTACGCACCCTATCCCCTTGAATCCACCACTGAATTATGCACTTAAATGTTTTTATATATTAAAATCTAATTTTAAAAGTAACGACCTAGCGAGTCGAAAATATTAAAAAATGAAAATTGCGAACGAAGCGAGCCGAAGATTTTTAAACATTAATTAATTTTTACCACAAGTTTGCACCAGGTGAGGCTGAGGTCAGATAACCTCTGATTAGCACCAGGTGAGGTTGAGGTCAGATTACCTCTGATTAGCACCAGGTGAGGCTGAGGTCAGATTATTTATTCTATTGCTAGTTGAGGACAGATATTTTTTTCAATACTTTCAAGGCCGGAATATTTATTTCCAAAATCTACCACCCCACCCCACCCCACCCACAGAATCAAATGGTCGTCCCTAGGACCTCTGAACCGGTTTGTTATCACACACAAATTATATTCTGTTAACCTAAGTAAACCTTAGCGTGGATGATTTTGATTGTAAATAATTAACATTTTCTCCAGAATTTAAAGACACAGAGCTGGTGTGCAACGGTAACTGAATTTCATTTGCATCGGGAAATGTTAGATATGAATATTATCATATCTATCATGTGAATAATAAATTCAAAAATCAGTTTACTGTCATCTTAAAATAACAATGCGTCTTTGACTCTTACTGTTTACAGCACTGTGTCTCTAGAGAGGGCTTATATAACCATCATAATCATATTGCTTATTTACTATAGAAACATACAATAGTAGTACATATACTAAGATTTGAAGTTTAGATAAAAACAAGCAAAAAAAACATATGCCGCAAATTAATATTTTGGTACATTAATGGTATGTAATTCTAAATAATAATTTGAAAAAGTATTTTAATTACATATTCAATTTGAGTACTACACTCAATATTTTTTTCATTTGATCCATTTTATGAAAACATTGTAAATATGACACATTTTGAGAAAAAATGACGAATATCAAAAGTCTCAGATACCAAGGTATAAATCACTAGGATGTCCATTTTATTGAAAATAATAGTTGAAACCATTTTATGTAAAAAGAATAAATCTTTACCATTCTATGAAAATGACTCATTTCGATTTATGAGAACGAACAGCATAAAAGATGTTTAAAATTTTCTTTAATTACAACCAGACAAAACAAAATAAAGAATCAAAACTGAGCTGAAGTAGTAAGTACTTTTGATCACACACACACACACACACACACACACACACACACACACACACACACACACACACACACACACACACACCACTGCGTGTGTCAACAGTAGTTTTTGAATATATATAGTGATTAAATATTGCAATATCTATTTTCGAAAACCTATTCATACGCTTTATTTTGCAGAGGTTAATTGTATTTCCTTTAGAGTCCTGTATTTTATTACGAAACAAGCACACATTCATTTTTCACATAAATACTGGTACGCTTTGAACTGCCTATGAATAATCATTTGTATTCCACATTTGTTACATTTCTGGTAAATTAATAACACGGCATGACTTTGATTTTAATACTGTATAGATTTTGTTCTTAAGCACTCTTTCAAAAGTTCCAAAGTTTTGATTTTCATCAGGATATATCACAGATCTAGACTAGAAAATCCTAAACTTTCATTCGTTGTTCCATTTCCACCTGATCAAAAGCCAAAAGAAACGTTATAAGTCGTCCGCCCAAATGGTGAGGACAAATACAAAACTAGTATTATGTTTATCTTGTACCAACATACAGCCTCATTTACATCAGGTCTCCACAAGTTTACACACGAATCATTATACATTTCTATTCTATCCTTGTATTGACGTAGATGACACACATATTCTTATATGTAATGAGTTGTAGATCTTATCCTGAAATACGCTACTAACCCACAATAATAACCAGGAAAATATCTCGTTAAGTTTACATATCTGTGTGCTCTGGGGCTCAGGAGTCTAAGTTTATATGACTATGGAATTGAACATAACAACGTATCAATGGCAGCTGAGACTCACTGAGTAGCTAATCCGCAAAGTTGACAATAACAGATGAATCTTAGCAGGTTGTGTTAAACAATAGATCAGATGCTTGTATGTCAAAATGCCACGTAAAGATAAAATAAATTATGTAAGTGAATTGATTGGTCATAACATTGCCATTCGGATTTCAAGTTAAGCAAATACCATTGATTTATTGCAAATTTACGTCCGTCGAAGAAATTGTCACTGGTGTAATGGTTTGTCATTTATGAGATAATTACACAATTAAAGCGATATGCGATAAAGCGGCAGAGTTTATCTGAAAAGCCATTGAATATGAATAAACAGTTTGATTTTTTAAGGTACGGGAAAACTTAAATTCTAATAAAACAAACCACTTCGAAAAGATCTTTTACAACGATTTACGTGTTTGATAATGTATTTAAACACACATTTTATCATATTCTCGACTATATGTCAGGGGACAAAATAATCGTTGTGACAGCTTATATTGCTTTGAAGGTCGGAATTTGTTGGAGTACATCGCCATGGGTGGTTTGTCGTGCATAGTCTTCAACAGGGTGTAACTTTCATCGGTAGTCGCACGCAGAACAGAAAAGTCCCCTGTAGCAATTTCCTGAATTAAATGCCTTATGAGCTGGTTTCTTTTTTTTCTCAAATTTAATGATACCGGGTCAAAATTAAACGGGAACTTGTAATACCCGTTAGCCTTAAATTACGTATAGAGTATCTATCTCGATAAGGAATTGAGAGAAATAAAATTCACAGCCAGCTATGTGCCTATGAAATCAATTTAAGACCTGTTGTCACTTACTCAGTATTACACATTTGATTGATTACACCTTTGAGTGCCTTTCCCCTAGATTTCGACTTCAAGCCGACGATAGTCTTTAAAGTAGCAACTAGCATTAGTCCTAAGAGCACGAACATTAACAAGAACATAATTATTATTTTGATAACAACAAGTCCAAAATTTGTTACTTTTTTGGTTCGTTAGAAAAATGATATGAACGTCAGATATATATTCTGCTATCTAGAAACGACTTTATTGTAGTGATTATGCAAAGCACATACATAAGGTAACACATAACTGAAAATATAGCTTGACGGTGATTTTCTATAAACTGAAATAGGTTAAAGACACTGTTAACGAGAACTGGGTCAACATGAAATTCTATTCCTTCGGTATTTTAAAATAAAAAATAATCATTTGTTCGGCAACTTCAGAAAAAAAGAAGTAAATGATGGCCGTGGTCTTAAATTTGTCAGTTAGATATATCGATAACGTATAGACTTTAGGAATAAAGTAATAATGACAATTTTATACGTCTGTCTGTGCGATATATTACAAAGAACTAGAAATTAAGGACACCGCAGAATCAAGCACATACGCCTAATATTACGCCATTTACTTATATTTTAATAATAAAAATCTCAGATACCAAAGTATAAATCTTCACGATGTCCAGGATACATATACAAATCTGGTGAACATACGGACCTCTTGAAACCATGGCGGAGTAAGCATCCCATGTTAACCGGTCACACAGTCAAATTAAAATGAAATAAGTTGGGAACAAATTCTCTTCAAAATAGGTACAGTCGACTAAAAAACTGCAATCGAACAGGTAACTCGACATTTAATTTAGTAAAACAGAGTGATCGCAAACAAGGGATATTTGCAGAACGTTGACATCAAATGCGATTTTCGATAACCATGTGTCAATACATTGCGGAATATCACTACTTAAAGGTGGAAAAGTTGGAAAGTCGAAATCGAAGCATTTGTCGTAAATCCACTGTCTATGTCTGTAGCAAGTAAAATGTCCAAGTAGGAGGTAAAGGTTAACATTTTTTCTCATAATACTTATAAATGACCACCACTGCGATGGTAATCAGTGAATGCACGGGGTCTGGGAAATGAACGTAAAAGATATCGCTTATATTAATGGATAAAACAACAAAGATAAAATATTACAGTGATTCAAGAAACATGCTTCACACAAACATTGGTAAATTACATTAGTAAAGAATACCAAGGGACAGGTTACCAGAGCTTTGGAACAAAAGTAGAGAAGTATCTATCTCTGTAAGCAATACTTTTGAAAATGATATCATAGATGTAATACAGATCATCAAGGTAGGTTCATAATACTTATCATGAAGAAAAAAAACTGAAAGATATATTCTCAATAGTAAATGTATATGCCCCAAACGAAAGAAACCAGAGAAATATATTCTTCGAAAACCAGAATACCAAAAAGTCAAATGTAGGAATATTCAAATTATGTTCAAGAACAAATTAATCGAAAAACAAAACATTGCTTTACAAATCAGGTGGAAACATTGAAATTATTACAGAAAAAATAATAGTGATGGTATCTGGAGACATTGTACTTACTATAGACACAGATGGCTTATTAACAACTGAGCTATACAACAAATGCAATGATTTCAGCTTCCCCACCCTCAACACTCCATGTAGTAATATGCCTTTTTCGTCTGCATATGATGTTTATAACTTGCAGATGCCTGGGCGTGTTCAACATATGAACATTTCATATACAGACGGAAACTACTTACTGATATTTTAGCATTACAGGGATATCAAGAATCGCGTTTGATGTCAACGTTCTGCAATACTTACGCTCGATATAATGATCTTGTTTGCATTTACTAGGTTACACTAAATGAAATGTTGAGTTACCTGTTCGGTCGCGGGTGTTGCGTCGGCTGTACTAATTGTGGCGAGGATTTATTCCTCACTTATGTCATTTGCATTTGACCGGTCAACAATAGATACTTACTCCTCTGTGGCAACCGAGTCCACCTCTACAATGTCAGTGGTCCATTGTTCACCAGATTTTTATGTTGTCTTCTAAAGCTACCGTACATCTACAATACTTTTGATATATGTGATTTGTATATGTTAGAGATAACAACATATCAAATTATTTAACATAATACATTACAAATACAGACATGAATGAGAGTCCTTTCAAACAGTTTTATACAATATACTATATTGTTACCAATAATTATATTTAATCTAACATAAATTAACTCAAACACAGCCATTTTCGATGAAATTCATTTAATTCTGAGATACAACAATATATTTTTCAATATTTCCTAAGAATTTTATCTTATCTAGTGGCTGACAAAAAGCTGGAACATACTTTATAATTTTATAGTAATAAATAATAAATATATTTTTGATAATATTAAGAATAGATTTCAAGGATAGTACCGCTATAATTTCCAATTAATATAGTAGTCTGATTTGCTCCTAAAAAAGAATCTTCATAGTTAAAAACAGATTAGGAGAATTACACATTCTATTCCAAATGGGTAGAAAGGGGAATCAAATCATTATATGACTTTGTAGATGTTGATGATTTTTACATCCTTTGATAATACAAATTATGAAATTTTTTTTTTTGGGGGGGGGGGGGGGTTCTCTGGGGGGGGTTCAAATTATGAAATTTTTTTTTTTTTGGGGGGGGGGGGGTTCTGCGCTTTGTCCAAACTCGGTCACGTGTTCTACCGTTTAAAATGAAATCGCACTACAAACCGGATAATTTATCATGCAACTGTTTTAGCTGAATTTCATTTAGCGCAAATTTCTCTGACTGCACGGAAAAGACATAGAAATTGTCATATCTCTTTCAGTAGTCGATGGTTTAAAATGCAATAAAACGATTATTGCACTACTTTTGATTGGATATAAGAAATTATGGAGTGCAAAACAATATCAACCTCAGTCTTCTACCTCGGTTGGCATTGTTTTTGTACTCCTTACATTCTCATATCAGACCAAAAATATTGCAATAGTTGTATAATATTGTAGAAAATAAAAATGCTTTTATAATGTATAGTATAATCAATAAATTTCCACAAAAGTGGAAAAGAGATATAAAACAGTTTATAATTCAAGGTGGGAATCCTACTGAAAAATGAAAATCAAAATTTTATAAAAAAAAAATTGAATGTCTTAAAGCATATTAAATTTGTATATGAAAAATTCAGAATTAAAGATTTTCCTTTTCCACATACAAAAATGAAAAACGAATTAGATGGTTTAAAGGATGAAGATTTTGTATTTTATTATGGATTGGGACACAAATGTTTATTATAAAATTTATCAAACCATCCATTTCTTTCTTTGTTTTTATTTTTTTATTTATAAAAGACCATTATTGAATATATTTTTTTCAAATCTAGTAGAAATAAAAGGCCAGTCTTTTTAGCCTTTTGCATATCTTCCATTATATCATATAACAGCCTTGTATTTTCAAACATTTATCGTTTAGGAAACCATTTTGAAGAGTTAGTACTATTACACTAGCAGCTATTTTATAATCAAACATACAACATACTTGACAATGAGCTGCAAATATATCTTGGTAAATACTTACAGAAACGATAAGTTGATAGATACAATGCTGATATAATTCCTTATGTACGTATCGCAGTTAGTCAAACCTGAAGTATATTTTGTGGTAAATGATCTGGGGTATTTTGTGATAAATGGTACAAGGAAATGATCTGGGGTAGTTTGTGATAAATGACGTCATCATTTGAAACCCCGCCCCCTTTGAAGGTCGATATAATCAAAACAAACTTGAAATATACTGATTACATTAACCTACCTGCAGCTTTCTGTCTGAAATAATGCATACGACTATCTCACGATCATTATCATCACGAAAATGAGTCTGATTGTGACTTTACGTGTATGTGAATGGCTAAATCACTGCATTAAAGTATTTAGGAAGGATAACCTAATAGTGATCAAAGGTGAATTGTGAGGCACTAACGATAAAGAATATTAAACCTCTTTTTATAATGTGGTTGTTATATCATTTCAACATTTTTATTTCTATTCTTACTCAATATGACATCGCGTGATTTGATTATTCAAGATTTAAGGTACTGATGTCAAATTTACTTTTCGCATTGGCGTCGGACGCAAATTGAAAGTCGGGGGGGGGGGGGGGGGGGCTAAACCAACTTAAAACACACACACACACGCCAGAAACATCTGGGGGCTAAGCCCCAATTTTCAACACCTATGTCTATCTTTGCAAAAACTAGCCCCCCCCCCCCCCCGGTTCCGACGCCTATGTTTCGTAATCTTATATATTTTATCCCGTGGGGAACCTCATCACCCCCATTCTGGACATGTGATACCCATTTCATTCGAAATTTTTCCATTGTGATTAGACGCTTACCTCAAAAGGAACGGGTTTCAAATAATAACGTCATTTTAGACGTTCATTTTAGGTCCTTGGCGGTGAGAAATCTGACGAGTAAATCATGATACATCGATATAACTCCATTAATGCGACGATCGTTTTCTTCTGTAAGGAATGAATTTCTGTAGAAAAACTCATACACTTCTTCACATACCAGCACAGACTGATAATCATAGAAAAACACATTAATATGACATTGATCTTATTGAACGTGCAACATTATAAGACAACAGTAAATATATTTTCAAACAATTACAAAGTCAGCGATACTTTTTAAACAAAGTTTCTTACCCAGGGAATTGGAGGGGAAATTATTTCATGATTTAACTGTAAATGTAGACTAAATATCGGGAAAAGACTTTAAAAAGATCTAAAGAGAATCTGACAAATCACACATGACATTTCCATTATTTATTGTTCTTTGGGAAGTAATTCCACTTTTTATCATTTTCAGATTAAGAAAATACATTACGGCGGCGTAGAAGGGCCATGTGAAAAAAAAAGAAATTTATTCGTCCGTACAAAGAACACATTCGTCCGAACAAAGAATTATTTTGAGATGGCGGATCTTGACATATTTTAAACAGAGAATTTAGGTTGGTAACATAATTTTTTACTTCTTTAAAATTTTACAAAAAAATAAAAAAATTACACATTTTTCAAATTTAAAGGGGTGCACTCCCCCGCACTTTCACTTAAATCAGCCCTGCTCACTTCACATAATCGTAAGTGGTAGATTCATTGTATACTGTGGGCAATATTTCGCTAGCGCATAGGATTTTATGCATTTTTCAGGATTTCGTTTTCAAATTTGAAACCCAAAAGACGCATTTTCCTGCTTGTTTATCTGCCAACATTTATAATCGCTTATATGGATTATGTTTGATTAATCAACCTTTATTTAGATGGATAATCAACATATGATAATATCAGCAGGTAAACAAGCGCAGTATCCTATCTGGACGCAGGAAAATGTGTCTTTGGGCTTTCAAATATAAACCAAATTCTGAAAAATGCGTAAAATCCGATCCGCTAGCGAAATATTATCCCCCTCACAATAAATCCACCACTTAGAATTATGTGGAGTGAGCTGGTCTGATTTAGGTGGAAGTGCAACGGGGGTGCACCCCCTTGAATTGGAAAAATATGTAAACCTTTTATTTTTCTGTAAAAACTTTATGTTACCAATCTCAACCCTGTTTTTAAAAAATGTCACGATCCGCCACTGATTTAGTTTTTTGTGACTGAAAATAACTCTTTGTACGAACAAAGAATTCTTTGTATGGACGAATAAATTTCATTTTTTTCTACGTTTCACTTCTACGCCACCGTAATATATAATAGTTTATTCAATGCAAACTGAGATGTCACATAAAGCCCATGGCGCATTTAGTCAACATAGGTTTCTTAAATTTAGATTAACTGACAAACCTTTGTTGCCTAACAATATTTTACTTAAGGCGACTTTTAATGTAAATCGTGTCTACCGAGAGGGATTTGGCGGACACTGATTCATATGGATGAATTACCGTCACAGACATTCTAATATTTTCAAATCTAAAAATTGCCTGCCATGATTTCTTTCATTTTGGTTTATTTATACTTAAACATACAATTACCAACGTTTTCATGTCTATTTATCCGAATAATGTTTGTTCCGAAGTATCTATAACTTATTTTAAGTATAATAGTATAATTGCAAAATGTTCAGATATTTAATACTTCGGAATGCCATCTAGACCTGTCCCTTATTTTAAATGTCTCCGAGTGTATCAAAATCTAAGTTTAAGTGCAGTAAAATTGGAATTTTTTTAATAATGGTTCAGGACATTTTTCATAAGTATCTATATATCGAGGATTAATCATGACATTTTCAGGACATTTTTCATAAGTATCTATATATCGAGGTTTAATCATGTTAAATGAAGTTTCTTTGAATCATGTGCAGGATGACAAATATTCGATATGATCGGGTCTCTATTTTTACAACTTCAATGTGTTCCAGGCGGACAATAACGAACTCACTCATGATATTCTGTACCGAAATTATGTACTACAATCACGAAAAATAGAGGACCTATCTCAAATGAACCACTTATAGACACCGTACTGAGGTTCTGTGATACAAGCTGTGCATTGAATACCATGAAAATTACGAAATAATTATGTTGTTATAATGAGTTTCTTCTCCCGTTTCTATGGTTAGTTTTCTCGTAGTACCGAGACAGTTATCTCGTTCCCACGACTTAATTTACTCGGTATAACGAGCTAGAGCTCTTGTTCCCGTGACTTAATTATATCGTTATAACGAGATAGTTATTGTGTTATACCTAAATATTTATCTTGTTCCCAACAATTAATGTTCTCGTTATTACGAGATAGTTATTTCGTTCCAAAAACTAAGTATTTCGTTATAACGGGATAAGATAAGATATTCTCTGTGTCCTTAGCCAGTCACTGTAGATAACAACTTCATGAAAAAAAATGGATCTGTTGTAACATTTGAATTGAAAAGAGCAAGATACATATCGTTGATCAGTTTGAACGTTGGAATGGTATTTTTAATATGTATTCTTACAACACTCATGTACCTCAACACACATTATAAGAATCTGTATTGTTGTTTAATATTACTTTAGATCGTCAGTCTATCGGAAGTGACATCGGGATATGGATCCGTGCATGATAAAATAGATTCCACTGGCAAAACAACCTCATAAGTCTGATAAAAACGCCATTTGTACGCGATATTAAATGGTATTTCGACACGAAAACATTATATCACTCTTACATTTATACCCATCAGTTTTAAATTATGACAAAATATCATTTTTGAGAGACAATATGCCTGTAAGACGAAGAAGGTCGACTCCAAATATTACAGTTCACACAGATAAAGGGTGACATGTCGATAGTCCGACGGTCCGATAGTCCGACGGTCCGATAGTCCGACAGTTAAATCTCATGGCTATCAAGAGGATTAAACAGAACAAAAAGTCACTTAAATATTTGACGCAGTGTCTGCTTTGTCACCACGCAATTTGTAATAAACTTTTTAAAAGCCATCTTATTGGGTTCAAACCCATCTTTTCTCCATTAAATTGGTCAAATTGTGTCTTAAGACGGTCATCCCCAAACATTTTCCCCTATTTTTAAAATAATTCTCTGATTTTGAAATTTTTATTACAAATTGTGTCGTTATTACAAATTGCGTGGTGACACTGCTTCTCCTCTGCAGCGAGTTCATCGAAACTTGACCCGTCGGACTATCGGGATGTCCCCAGATAAGGAGTAAGAATGTGTTTTAATTTTACCTTCTCTATCAGACAGTTCTCTTTTATCTTTTGACTTAAGTATTAGAGAACAGTTGTCGTTCTGTTGACAACTTAGTTATCTGATACAACGGAAAATCAATACCTTGTTGTCTGGCATTAATTATTTAACATGTTCATGTAATTGATTGTGACATTTTTTTCGCAGAATTAAGTCGCAAATTGCACAATAGTGGGAGTTAAATAGTAATGATAACGATCTGTCCCTGAGAGAAGTTTATCGTCTTTTATTCATAGCACACTATTCCCGAAAGTTCAGCTGCATGCAAAAAATCAGACAAGCAATAAACTAAGCAGATGACGTCTGCTTGTAAAAGTAAAATCACTTTTTGGAATGATATTACACATGAATTTGTTACTAAAACATTCAAAACAGCTTTTAGAAAATTTAAAGACACCTGTGTCCATTCTTTTCAAATTCATAGTATCAAAAATTACAATTTTTCTCCTTTTTATGCAACAACACCGCATGGAAAATTAAAAGAGAGACTTTCTGGCACCATCGACAACTGAGATAACTCAATGTAGTACATGGAAATTTAGATACCTGGTCATTGTTTATTATGATGTGGTACTTACTTCTTCCAATAACTCTCTGATTTAATGTATAAATAAAGAAAAGTTGATATAAAACGCATCTCGTAGATGATCCTATATTTGGACGCTTCTGTATAAGAAAGCTAGCTGTGGAATTAATTTGACATTCGGATATACCGACGACGTTTTGTCAATTATTGAATTAATATATACAAATTACATATAATTATCTGTTATCAAAACGAACTAGAAATTGAAGATACAATATAATCAAACACACGCTTCACACTTGGACATTTGACTTATTCTAGACACAAACGGGAAATTGATAATCAGGACCCAGTTGTACAATACACTATTATATTTAACCCACGATTAGTGTATTGGTTTAACATTGGTTAACTTCAAGTAAATATGACAATGTATTGTTCAACCCGCTCCAGGCTTTTACGACACGCGACCACCACCCCCACACCACCCGACTCACACCCGACGACCACCTTCGGCTTCTCTTCGACTTCCCGCGACACCAACGACAGTAATTCCCGTTCCTTTTTCTTCTTTTTTTTTCCCACATCCTTCCTTCCGTACCAGTTTTCCACATATGAAGGGTTTTAGTTATAGACATTAGACATTTTATTACCCGCCCGCCATCATCTGCATACCTGACACACAAATGTTATTGCTTATGAACGCGACGACTTCGGCTTTCCCATCGTACATTTTCCACAATAAGGTAGACATATCCCGCCATCATCTGCAAATGGTATCAATATCTCGCAGTTGATCATATATATCAGGGCGTGTTCAACATATGTATCAAGATCCCCGTATCGACCATAAAACTTCTTAAACGACGATTTCAAGCGTTCAACAACGTAACCTTGTGTAAGTAGCTTATTGGCGAGTCGTTTCGCTCTCAGAATAAAACATTTATAGGAAGAGCATGCCCTTGCATAACGTATAAGTTGTGAAATGAAAACCCCACAGCAGGAGAAGATGGAATATTACTACCTAGAAATATGAAGTTCGTGATATGGAAATTGAAATCTTCGCGGTTGTCATTAAGGGGATGTGAGGTTGACCGTCCTCTCCAATCGACAGGAGTAAATCTAGGTAAGAAGCTGATTTGTTGCTCTTTGTCGTCTCATTGATCTCTAGCTCAACAGGAGATATCTGGCGAGGTAATTCTGAAATTCTGAATTATTTATGGACAGGGCGTCATCGATATACATGTAAGTAAAATTGAACCGAGATGCTAACCGTTTGTTTCCTTTTGAGAGCAGAGACTGTATAAATTCCGCTTCATTTGAATACAAAAAGATGTCAGCCAAAAGGGGTGCACAATTGATACCCATTGAAATGCCGACAATCTGTTCGAAAATGAATTCATAAGTTAAATAAAATGCGATCCCACAAAACACAGTGAAATCGATATTGACCGTTTCTTTTTGCAAAGTTGGATTTTGCTCTGTAGTCAATATCTTACATTTTGGAAACATCTCCTGCAAATGATATAAAAATCTCAAATACCAAAGTATAAATCAAAAGAATGTCCAGGACATGCACAATTCCGGCAAAAATGGACAAACGCGGACCTATGGAAACCAAGAGGTGGGATCAGGTGCCATGACGGAGTAAGCATCCCCTGCCGACCGGTCACACCCGCCGTGAGTCCACAGTCAAGTCCAATTAAATACGGGAGGAGTGTATCCTCGTCACAATTGGTACAGACGTCTCAACAACCGCCAACGACAATGCAACTCAGCATTTCACCTAGTGAAACAGAGTAATCGCAAACAAGACTATTATACCGACCGTAAAATTTGCGGAACGTTGACATTAAACGCGGTTTTCGATATCCCATTGTCAATAATTTGTCAGTGAGTAGTTTACCTCTGTATATGAAATCTTCATATGTTGTACACGCCCTAGCATATCGGATCATTTGTGAAATATAAACTCCATATGCGGGGGGTGACTGAGGGATATTACTACTCAAATGTGGAAAATTTACGATGGGAAAGCCGAAGTCGTCGCGTTTGTCGTATAGCTTAGTTGCTAGTTTACCGTCTGTGTCTATATTAAGTAAAATGTCTAAGTATGAAGCGTCATAGATTGTGATCTGTAATATGCAATTATGCCAATAGAATAAGAGATAGTCTATGTGCTAAACATACATTCACTTGGAACCTCTGTTTTAAATCTCAATAAATAAAATTCGTGCTTTTCTATTCATAGGTTGAGCTCTTGACTTTTGAAAATTACACTTTACCTCTGATCTGAATGTGCAATCCCATACTCTTCAGCCGCGAATCAAAGGCTGAACCAACCAACGATTCCTGCAACCTCCACGAATAGGCATTGAATGAAAGTAATGTAGAAACAAAGAGTTAGATTAAATATGTTCAGTGAAAACTGATAAGAGTAATAAAGAAATTCTATTATACTACTTTTCAAGCATACGAAACTACAGTTATGCTGGACTATCAATAACTCAAATGAAGCAAATTGCCAATCAATCATGATTTAAGTGTATAGTGTTTCTTATTCAAGAATTATATATTCAATATGAGCTTGAGTGAGATAACCCTGCTAACAATCGTATAGTGTTCAGTATAAAAACCAAAAGACATAAACCCTGCTAATAATCGTATAGTGTTCAGTATAAAAACCAAAAGACATAAACCCTGCTAACAATCGTATAGTGTTCATCATAAAAACCAAAAGACATAAACCCTGCTAACAATCGTATAGTGTTCAGTATAAAAACCAAAAGACATAAACCCTGCTAACAATCGTATAGTGTTCATCATAAAAACCAAAAGACATAAACCCTGCTAACAATCGTATAGATAGTGTTCAACATAAAAACCAAAAGACATAAACCATGCTAACAATCGTATAGATAGTGTTCAACATAAAAACCAATAGACATAAACCATGCTAACAATCGTATAGATAGTATTCAACATAAAAACCAATAGACATAAACCCTGCTAACAATCGTATAGTGTTCAACATAAAAACCAAAATACATAAACCATGCTAACAATCGTATAGATAGTGTTCAACATAAAACCCAATAGACATAAACCCTGCTAACAACTGTATAGTGTTCAACATAAAAACCAAACGACATAAACCCTGCTAACAATCGTATAGTGTTCAACATAAAAACCAAACGACATAAACCCTGCTAACAATCGTATAGTGTTCAGTATAAAAACCAAAAGACATAAACCCTGCTAACAATCGTATAGTGTTCAACATCAACAGTAAAGCAACATAAACCCCAGGCCCGAAGTCAACAAATTTTCTCAGTGCTCAAGCTAAACTAACTTTTCATGATTTTAAGGTAAAACACTCAAAATATATTCTGTAAATGGACATATTTATATAATTTTTAAAATAATTATCAAAACTATTGAGAATCTGACTTCAGAAATATTAAAATTGTTTGAGTACGTACTAAAATATTTGAGTACCATACTCAACGCATTTATTCATAATTTACAGGAACATCATAAGTGGCGTATTTTTGAGACACTGTTTACTGATTGTGACGGGTGTCCGGGTAGCGTAGTGGTTAGCGCACTCGCTTTTCACCAATGCGACCCGGGTTCGATCCTCGGATTGGGCAGGGAAGTATGTGAAATGGTTACCAACCCGGATACGCTCCTGTCCTTCGGACTGAGACAGTAAAAACCGAGGTCCCGTGTCACAATGAGTGTCTGCACGTTAAAGAACCCTCACTGCTCAATGGCCATAGGTGTCGAGCATAGGCCAAAATTTGAAGCCCTTCACCGGCATTGGTGACGTCTCCATATGAGTGAAAGATTCTTGAGTGGGACGTTAAACAACAATAAACAAACAAACAAACTGATTGTGACCAATGTTTATCGTCCTTGTTATTGTTGAATACTATACTAATTGTGATCAAAATTTATCTCCCCTGTTGCTCATGAACGCTCTTCCTTATTATTAACATAGTTTATCTCTTGTCTTTACCTCCCATGTTGTTGAGCCTTCTATACTGATTTTTATCCCTTGTAAACAAATAAGGTAATCAAATAATTAAATCATATATTTCAACAAATTTGACTAAATATTGTTGTTGAAATTACCGAATATTAAAATAAAGTCGTGGTTGTGTAATTCTTGGGATGAAGGTATTTGTTTATATTGTATATTTATCAGTTTCAGTTGAATTTTCATCAAGCTTAACTTGAGTATTGACAGGATTTACCTGTTTACATAGTTATTTGTTTAGTGTGAACATTAAAGCTGAAATCAAGCATAATAAACGAAACATGTAAAAAATTCAAACGACTTGGAGAAGTTTCATTACCGGTATGGGCATAAAATTTTAACCATTCTTGTCCTTTTATTTGAACATGTGATGCTATTAATCATTTGTGAAATATGTAGATCGATTCCTGTTTTCCAATAGTGTTGAACTATTTTCTTTAGTGTTCGAACATGCGACTGATATGAATTGCGAACAAATTTCGACAGATACAGTTCTGTATTTCAAAATCTAAAATTTGTTATGTAAACTAAACTCAAACATGTTTTCAGAGGCCTTACATATTCTATAAGTACACGTATAATGTCTACAAACGAAGATTATTATTTATTCATTTCTTCAAATGAGCACAAATAAAATGGAATCCAATGAAAGACCGAGATCGGGGCCATGTTTGTAGGCAAATTGATAACATATCTTATTAACCATGCTCAGTAAATAAGAAACAAATGTAGGTTAATGTAAGCATTTAAAAGCAAGATATATACAAAGATCTTCACAAAACCACGCCTGTCTTCAAGTGTGTGCGTGTATATGTGAGAGAGAGAGAGAGAGAGAGAGAGAGAGAGAGAGAGAGAGAGAGAGAGAGAGAGAGAGAGAGAGAGAGAGAGAGTTTAAAATTATTCCAAATCAGTAGTGGCACGAAGGGCCAAAAATAGCCTCATCTCAAAAATTGAAAATAATTTTTAATATACTCATGAGTATCAAGTCAGTATGATTCTATTTAAGGCCAGATAGCCCTTACTTCTATCATTAGTCATTTTGTTATTTAAAGAGGCATTAGTTTTGTTTTGTGGAATCCCCCTTTTTAACTACAAGATTAGCTTGGTATAAAATAAAGAAAAAGAGATATACACAGACATAAAAATTCTTAAATTCCTATATATTTTGTGAAAATTGTTTGAGAAACACATAAGGTCAGGTCAACGTGACACTCTTTCAATTGCAGTTGATTAACTCAACCTTACTATTTGTATATAAATACCACACTGACCAGACAGAAGATTTTTTATGCCTGTGTATAGCTCTTATTTGCTATTGTACATCAAGTACAAGTAGTAAAAGTAGCTAATGCCCCTTTAAGGACTCACAAATAGCCTTTACCTGTATCATTTGTCATTTTCTTATTAAGGTCTGGCATATACCCCTTACCTCTATCATTAATCATTTTCTGGGTTGAGGTATGGTTTATAGCCTTACCTCATTCATTCGTCATTTTCTGGTTTAAGGTGTGACAGATAGCCCTTACATCTATCATTAGCTTTTTGGGTTTTTTATTGGGGGAGGGGGTACTTAACGCACTCTATTTTACCAGCGTAGACCGGACTCAATCCTCTTCATAGATAAGGACCCCGTCTAGGAGATTATACTGAGGTCGACTAACTTTATGATTCTATTGAGGTGTCCGGGTAGCGCAGTGGTTAGCGCACTCGCTTTTCACCAATGCGACCCGGGTTCGATCCTCGGATTGGGCAGGGAAGTATGTGAAATGGTTACCAACTCGGATACGCTCCTGTCCTTTGGACTGAGACAGTAAAAACCGAGGTCCCGTGTCACAGTGAGTGTCGGCACGTTAAAGAACCCTCACTGCTCAATGGCCATAAGTGTCGAGCATAGGCCAAAATTTGAAGCCCTTCACCGGCATTGGTGACGTCTCCATATGAGTGAAAGATTCTTGAGTGGGACGTTAAACAACAATAAACAATATAATTCTATAGAACTGGCCAAACAATTTGCAGTTTTGTTCCAGAATGTTATTTTTTAATTCCCCGGAAGAATTTATGAAATGGAGTAGTGAAACAGATTACTGAGCTTTCTCATCTGTTTATTGTTAGATAAGATATGGTATATTAAACACTGCTGTGTATTGTTTTCCATTTTCAGTCGATTTACTGAAACAAAAATGAAATACTTTATTAGTTCACATTTTTGATTTGATAAATTAAGCTCACAGTTTTAATATAGTTTAACGTTTTAAGAAGTACAAAATGACAAACGAAACTCAAAGTTCATTTGAATATGGCAAATAAGATATTCAAATGGTCTCAACATGCAGAACAATTGCGAATCCCAAACGGGGTGGGAACATGTATACGGATGAAGTCACCGTCCCCTGTTAGCATGCCTGTTACATGAAAATCTCTCGAATTTGGTGGAAAGGTCAAGCTCTTTGAAAATGTCACCATCGTTTAAGACCTGATTCGCGGAAAAGAGCCATTTTATATGGTCGTGGAACAGAACACCATCTAACATTTTTTTGACGGGGACTTCATATTGTTGAACAAGATCACCGTATTGACCATAAATCTTTCTTAGTGACGAGTTCAACAACGGTCCTGTGCGAGTAGTTTGTTGGCGAATCATTTGACTCTCAGCATAAAACATTCATAAGAGGAGCATGCTCTTGTATACGAGTTGTGGAATGAAAACGCCATTGGCAAGAGAAATGGGATATTACTAATCAAGAAAAGGAGGGTCGTGATATTGAAACTGAAATCGTTACATATGTCATAAAGAAAGGTGTGAAGTTGACCGTTCTTTCAAACAAAATTGTAACTACATGTATTATCGATGACGATCGACAGATATTAAAATATGTTGTTTACAGTCAATCTTTATAAGGCAAACAAATAACTTAAACAGATTGTGGACAAAACCAATGAAACAAAGACAATGACAACGATGACAACAATATTCCTAAGTTATAAGTTATCTGTGCAAAATATCTGTTAGTCTTAAAGTCTCAGTAAAAATGATACACAGTTTAAATTACATCTGCACCGCGATATTTGCAGAAAACAAAAACAATGAATTTTGAGAGCAGGGGAAGCATACACGGCAGATGGTCATACCTTGCGTTTGCAGTAAAAAGGGGGACAATAGTCTAGTAACAGGTGCTTTGGATCATTTTCAAAAAGTTTATAAGACGTTTAGTTACACCTGCTATGAGTAACAAGGTGGTTAGACGTCAAGTTACACCTGCTGTCAAAGACAAAAAAAATGGTAAGACGTTTAGTTACACCTGCTGTGATCAGTCACAGTCAAAGGGGTGGTAATATATCTAGTCACACCTGCTGTGAGTCACGGTCAAAGGGGTGTTAGACGTCTATTTACACCTGCTGTGAGACACAGTCAGAGGTGTGAGACGTCTACTTACACCTGCTGTGAGTCACAGTCAAAGAGATGTAAGACGTCTAATTACACCTGCTATGAGTTAGTGAAAGAGGTGGTAAGAGGTCTAGTCACACCTGCTGTGAGTCACAGTCAAAGAGGTGGTAAGATGTCTAGTCACACCTGCTGTGAGTCACAGTCAAAGAGGTGGTAAGATGTCTAGTCACACCTGCTGTGAGTCACAAAGAGGTGGTTAGATGTCTAGTCACACCTGCTGTGAGTCACAGTCAAAGAGGTAGTAAGATGTTTAGTCACACCTGCTGTGAGTCAGAGCCAAAGAGAGTCACACAAGCTGTGGTGCAGTCATATTCAAAGAGGTGGTAAGACGTCTAGTCACACCTGCTGTGAGTCAAAGAGGCGTTATACGTCAAGTCACTCCTATTGTGAGTCACATTCTTTTGTTGGTTTATTGTTGTTTAACGTCCCACTCAAGAATCTTTCACTCATATGGAGACGTCACCAAATGCCGTGGAAGGGCTTCAAACATAGGCCTATACTCGGCCATTGAGCAGTGAGGGTTCTTTAACGTGCCGACACCTACAGTGACACAGGACCTCGGTTTTTACTGCATCATCCGAAGGACAGGAAAGCAACCTGCCGCCAGCTGGACTCGAACTCATGATCTCACGGTCAAGAGTAGAGTGCGCAACCGACTGTGGAGTAAGACGTCTAATTACACCTGTTGCAATGCAGTCACAGTCAAAAAGGTGGTAAGACTGTCTCAATTCAAACAGACTGTTGCACCTGCAGTCACAGTCACAGTCAAAAAGGTGGTAAGACGTCTAGTCACACCTGCCGTGAGTCACATTCAAAGAGGTGTAAGACGTATAAATACACCTGCTGTAATGCAGTCACAGTCAAAGAGGTGGGTAAGACGTCTAGTCACACCTGCCGTGAGTCACATTCAAAGAGGTGTAAGACGTATAAATACACCTGCTGTAATGCAGTCACAGTCAAAGAGGTGGAAAGACGTCTAGTCACACCTGCCGTGAGTCACATTCAAAGAGGTGTAAGACGTATAAATACACCTGCTGTAATGCAGTCACAGTCAAAGAGGTGGAAAGACGTCTAGTCACACCTGCCGTGAGTCACATTCAAAGAGGTGTAAGACGTCTAAATACACCTGCTGTAATACAGTCACAGTCGAAGAGATGGTAAGACGTCTAGTCACACCTGCCGTGAGTCACATTCAAAGAGGTGTAAGACGTCTAAATACACCTGCTGTAATGCAGTCACAGTCAAAGAGGTGGTAAGACGTCTAGTCACACCTGCCGTGAGTCACATTCAAAGAGGTGTAAGACGTATAAATACACCTGCTGTAATGCAGTCACAGTCAAAGAGGTGGTAAGACGTCTAGTCACACCTGCCGTGAGTCACATTCAAAGAGGTGTAAGACGTATAAATACACCTGCTGCAATGCAGTCACAGTCAAAGAGATGGTAAGACGTCTAGTTACATATCTTAAAGGTATTTGTACCGAAAATAGTTTAAAAGTTCCACAAATTTGGGTGAATACAAAAAGTCTAGTGCAAGAGGTTCAAAGTAAATTATAATATCTATGACATTTATTTCCTTCAAAATAATTTAAACTCTTCAGAAATTTGTGTGACCTACTAACAAGTGATCAATAATGTTCCACCTTTGTAATGTGAAACAACTCCAAAATCATAAAGTCCATAACAACAAAAGATGGAAAATTCTTCACAGGCATGTACCAAAGTAATATATAGCCATTATTGAGATAATATCATGACAGTTTTTATGTTCAAAAGAAATCTTGGTACATGATTGTGCTGTACATGAAAAAAAAAATTAAAAGTTTGAAAATTGCTCAAAAGTTATCAATTTTACTATTAAGATTGTTTCCATGGCAACATGGTGACGCCATAGAGCGTCATATTCATGAATGTGAAACATTTTTGAAAATGTTCACATTGAGTAATAATTTACACTGAATCACAAAACTCTAGGTTGATTTTTGTTTATGGGTCACCTGTGCGGCTATATTTGAACCTTAGTGCCCTTACTCCTTCGCATATCTTTGTTTGACGTCACACAAAACCGTTTTATTTTATACTTTCACACCTGATGATAAAAAAGTCATTAAAAACTGGTTAATACGATAATTGTGAAAGTAAATAAAGGTTAAAATACTTGCTAATTAATAAGTAATTTAAGTTATCGTATCATTCCATAAAGATATAAATATTATATACTTAGATGCATTCAGAGTTAATTATCTGCGCCTGACCGAATTTTATGACCCACGTGTTAGAATGTGAATTAAGACAATACATATTTAATGAATTGACACATTTTGTATATAATATATTGTAATGAACATAACAATCATGGAAGCGTGTGAAACAAAATCACAATTGTTTGAAATGTTTGAAAACAATCGACTTAACCATTTAATTCATCTGCAATCATGAATGTAAATAAAATGAAGAAAAGTAAAAAGGAAAAAATATCCATGGGTAATTGAAACTCAAAGTCCATGGGAATACGACAAATTGAATATAAAAAAGCATCAATATGTATGACAATTGTGAATCCCAAACGCGATGGGACCAGGTGTACGGATTTTTGTAAACCCTCCAGATATCGTACGAAAAGCGTGGAATATGTCCGTTCACGAGATATTTCTATTTTCAAGTCTATATTTACACTGTATACGATACCCTATTTACAACTCACTCTACAAAACACCGGATTTTGGGGCGTTTCGGAGTTAAAACGGGGGAATTACATTGGAGGAAATCCGTTCATCAAGAAATAAAGGCGTTATCCGGTTTTGGCCTTATAACGGGGGCATCACAGCGGGGATGTACTATGTAAAATAGAACCGAAGTAAAAATGAAGAAGTACCAATGGATATACGAAGCTCCAAGTCCATTAGAATACGACAAATTAGATATGAAACCGATCTCAACATGTAGAACAACGCGAATCCCAACCCGGACGGGACGAGGCGTCCGGAAGCAGTCAGCGTCCGCTGTTAGCATGCCATACCCATCGCAAATATATACAAAATGGAAAAATCTCAAGTTCCGTGAAAATGTCAAAGGATGAAAAATCAGTGGACCTATTAAATGATGTTATCTATGATACAAAAACAGAAACAACAGATTCAGACACTTAAAATAATTGATATGTATTTCTAATGATCTCATTAAGCTCATTTTATGTATATTTCATTCCTCGGATTTAAATCTTAATACCTACCATATCAGTGTATTCGTTAAGCTATATGTACACCTGTCATTATTTCCATATGCATTAATTTTTAAATTAATTGCTATATGATAGATGTGTTTACATCACACACGGTTAACATTATCCAAATACAGGTATCACGAAATAACACTCCTTTTTAAGCTTCCGTCAATAGTACATAACACTTCATGTCCAAATGAAAATTGATATTCTGCCTAAAGAATATCAATACCAGTATTAGTTACCGGGTCATTCAGGTTTGTTTGTTTGTTTGTTTGTTTGTTTGTTGTTTAACGTCCCACTGAAGAATATTTCACTTATATGGATACGTCACCAAATGCCGGTGAAGGGCTTCAAATTTTGGCCTATGCTCGGCACTTACGGCCATTGAGCAGTGAGGGTTCTTTAACGTGCCGACACCTACTGTGACACGGGACCTCCAGTTTTTACTGTCTCATCCGAAAGACAGGAAACCAACCTGTCGCCGGCGAGACTCGAACTCACGACCCAGAGTCGAGCGCGCTACCGACTGTGCCAGGCCGGCTCTAGTTATACAGGTAATTTCTAAGTTGATATGGTGTTGCTAGTGTGTTATTTATCTTGCACATAACGCGTTACTGAACATTGATGATATGTACGTTCATTTGTCCTGCCTCAGTATAAGTTTTCTTTTATTTAAGTGCTGTTTGTTAGATATGTATTTACCTCCTCGTCATATGTGATTTATATGAATTTTGACATATGAAAGCCACAAAGTTGTGCCAACTTTTGAAGTGCTGTTTTCTCTTCATGTGCCGGATGTACTATGTAAACTTTGTACTTGCTAAGCGATGCCATTGACTTGCTTTGAGTAGTGTACTTTTGGTTATGTTACGTGAATTCTTAGATCATTTGAGTTAGTGAAATCGCATACATAAATTGAGTTCTATTTACATAATACCTGTAGTAAGTGACATAGTTTCGTGGCTTGGGTTTAACATTTACGTCAAAACATGAAGAGAACCAAAGAAATGCTGGTAAAACAATCAGAATGTAACTTGCATGGATAAAATGTATAACAGTAATATTTATTTGTCTATTTATTATACGATTGAGATATATAATATGTACATCTAATATTATGTGGGTCTTGGTTGGGGTCAATTCGTCACTAAATATTTTAGGTGTAAGTACTGTCTATCTAAGGTCATTTAATGCCATGTCCCTAAATGACCCGGTAGAGCCGGCCTGGCTCAGTTGGTAGCGCGCTCGACTCTGGATCTTGAGGTCGTGAGTTCGAGTCCCGCCGGCGACAGGTTGGTTTCCTGTCTTTCGGATGAGACAGTAAAAACTGGAGGTCCCGTGTCACAGTAGGTGTCGGCACGTTAAAGAACCCTCACTGCTCAATGGCCGTAAGTGCCGAGCATAGGCCAAAATTTGAAGCCCTTCACCGGCATTTGGTGACGTCTCCATATAAGTGAAATATTCTTGAGTGGGACGTTAAACAACAATAAACAAACAAACAAACAAACAAACCTAAATGACCCGGTAACTAATACTGGTATTGATATTCTTTAGGCAGAATATCAATTTTCATTTGGACATGAAGTGTTATGTACTATTGACGGAAGCTTAAAAAGGAGTGTTATTTCGTGACACCTGTATTTGGATAATGTTAACCGTGTGATGTAAACACATCTATCATATAGCAATTAATTTAAAAATTAATGCATATGGAAATAATGACAGGTGTACATATAGCTTAACGAATGCACTGATATGGTAGGTATTCAGATTTAAATCCGAGGAATGAAATATACATAAAATGAGCTGGTCGTAAGTGCCGAGCATAGGCCAAAATTTGAAGCCCTTCACCGGCATTTGGTGACGTCTCCATATGAGTGAAATATTCTTGAGTGGGACGTTAAACAACAATAAACAAACAAACAAACCTGTATAACTATGATTGTTACTTCTCTTCTGATTCTTATTATATTTATTTTTACATTCATTGCGAATAATAAAAGTTTGTAAATCGCTACTGTTCTTGAGCACTCTTGTCGTCTTCATTCCACATGGTGGCTATGATACATTTCATCAGTCATATGGTGGTGACCAGACTGTATTGATGGAATAGATAATCCGGTTACAATGTACCCGCGAAGAGACCACCGGCCTTCCATAAGTAAACATCAGCTTAGGTTCCAGCGGGACTCGAACCTGCGTTGTCCAGAAGTGAGAGACTGAATGGTTCAAAACGCGGTGCTCTAACCACTCGACTACGAGGCCCCGATATGTAGTGTTATTTCATTTGTTATCTTATTGATATCTCCCGAGAAACAGTTGTGTAAGCACCTACAGGTAAAATCTAGAAATCGGACTGATGCCAGGATCTAAATCCTTAAAATGTTGTTTTATTAATCTGTGTCTAAATTTATTTATTTATTTATTTATTTACTTATTTATTTATTTATTTATTTATTTATCTATTTATTCATTCATCCATGAAATTAAAATTGTTGTATTATTATTTTTTTAGACAAATGCTTAATTTTTAAACATATCTATTGTGATATATGTTAAATTCAAATCGTGTAATTATTCACATAGTTGAACCGGTAAAATATAAAAATATAAAAATCCAGGATATTCAAGTATTAATCGTCAGGAGATTCGGGAAACAATATTACAATGTCACGTGAAATAAGAACAAACGCTGACTTCTGAAATTCCAGAGGTAGAGCTTCCTTGTCGACTGATTCGCCACAAATCCAAAAGCGAATTTGAATGAAATCGGTAAGGAATTAATCCTAGTCACTATCGATACAACAACTACTTTCGAACATAAACTGCATTTCAGATTTCAAACAAGGCCATTATATCGACCGTATAATTTGCGGAATGTTGTTATTGATGATCTTGTCATTGACAACTTATCAGTAAACGTTTTGCCCTTGTCT